>VSDK01027481.1:284952-299358 GCA_009767595.1 Symbiodinium kawagutii
CCATCATCATCGGTCATGATCAGCATCATCATCATCGTCATCATCATCAACATCATCCTCCTCCTCCTCACCATAATCATCATTCGTCCTTGATTGAGTGGTCATCATCACCATCATCATCATTCATCCTGAATCAATCAATCAACCAATCAATCAATCAACCAACCACTCAATCAACCAATCAATCAACCAACCAATCGAATAATCAGTCAGTCAATCAATCAATCAACCAACCAACCAATCAATCAATCAATCAAATCAATCAATCAATCAATCAATCAATCAATCAGTCACTCAACCAACCAATGAACCAATCAATCAACCAATCAATCAAACAATCAATTAACCAATCAAATCAATCAATCAATCAGTCAATCAATCAATCAACCATCCAAACAATCAACCAATCAATCAACCAACCAACCAACCAACCAATCAATCAACCAACCAATAAACCAACCAACCAACCAATCAATCAAACAATCAATCAACCAACCAATCAATCAAACAATCAATCAACCAACCAATCAACCAACCAATCAACCAAGCAATCAAACAACCAACCAATCAATCAATCAATCAACCAACCAATCAATCAATCAATCAATCAATCAACCAATCAATCAATCAACCAACCAATCAAGCAATCAATCAACCAAACCAATCAATCAACCAATCAATCAACCAATCAATCAATCAATCAATCAATCAATCCAATCAATCAATCAATCAATCAATCAATCAATCAATCAATCAATCAATCAATCAATCAATCAATCAATCAATCAATCAATCAATCAATCAATCAATCAATCAATCAATCAATCAATCAATCAATCAATCAATCAATCAATCAATCAATCAATCAATCAATCAACCAAACCAATCAATCAACCAATCAATCAACCAATCAATCAACCAATCAATCAACCCCCTTTGCTACGCAAAGTGAAACTCAAGGTAGCCCTGCGGAAAGCTACCTTTCGTGAGAAACAACTCCGGAAAAATGGTTTCGAATGCTGCTTGTCCAACATGTGGAAACCTCCAGTTTTTTGCGTCCTCCAGTAACAAGTAAATGCGTTTTATTGCGAAACATGCATGCGCCATCTGAGATTGACATGAGAGTGATCTCCTTGATACCTGAAACCAGTAAAATTGTATTGGAATTTGTTTGGCACCTGCCTATTTGAGGCTGATCTAAAGAAAACTTGTGGACTAATGAATCCATGGAACATTTCAAGCAGTTGATCAACACTCCCTTCGATATCGTGAAGAGGCTCCTCTTGGCGGTACGGGTAGTGAAGAATACGGTCCCTCTTCATGCCAAGCTCTTGGTAATTGCTCAAAGGGGAGCACAAGAGCTTCATGAATCCCTCAGCACCCTCAGATTGCAGCTTCCTGTCACATTCCTGGACCAAATCGAAAAAGTGCAGCAAGAACGTCTTTCTTCGACCCTCTTGCAAACTGCTCTTCCAGAATTTCCATGCAAACACTGCGCCACCTGCCAAAGCTACAAATCCCAGCGATGCAGTCAATGCGCAACCAGCAGATAAACCGACCAAATGCAGCCCAACTCCCGTCGTGACTCCACCAGCAGCATATTTCGCCGTCTTCTTTGCATCAGTCGCGTTCTTTAGTTGAAGCCACGTGTTTGTGGTTGCGTCTGGACAGCATCGCTGTAAGTCCTTAATTGCAAACAATCTTATTTAGTGATGCGACGTGCTCTTCAACGCTTGTCCTACACTTTAGAACTCAGGCATCGGCCAATGTTGGAGCCAGCAGCTGATACACGTCCAAATCACACTCGGTCGTTTTCAAGAACAACTTTCGAAGGTCCTTCCTGCTGTGAATCTGAAAGTCAGTACCTGAAACGGAACAGTCATGGCACTATGCGAGAAAGGGGGCAATGACTCACCACGCACATACAAGCAGGACTGGGAACACTGGGCCAAAACATAAAAACATCCCCATGCCCTCTGGGTCTCAAACCAATGTCGCTGGTGTCCAAGCGCACCATGGGCAATAGTTCCGCAGTGGCAGCACCATTCGCAGGACTGCTGGGCCGGCTTTCATTTGAGGCTCCTTGGGCCTCAAACAACGACCAAAGCTCCATTCCGGTAGTTCAAGAGTGTGGCAACAAAGTTGTTTCAACAAACCTCATGCTCTGGCCTGCTGCTTGCTTCCCGTCAACTTCGCCTGAGATAACTCTTCCAACAAACCCTGTGTGTAGAAACACCTTGCATCAAAGATTTCAATCCGCTAAAAACAAAGGATGTCAAGGGAAGGACGTCAGGAGCTGCACTTCAAGCCCAAGTCTCGTCAAGCTCCCGAAGCTCCACCACAAGCCTGTTGTACTCGTTCGCGCCCTCCGAGTCATTGAGAGGCCACGTGTCATGCAAGAGGCGGAATGCTCCAAGTAGGTACAGCTGGGAGACCGCCGGGGGAGAATCTTCCAACCAACAAGCTTCACTTATGTTGCACCTCACCTTTATCCTTCTGCGATTGCAACTCATGTCTCCACAAGCCTTGATAAAGCAAGAGCGCCAAAGGGAAGGAGGGAAACAGCTGGATACAGGTCGACAACCCTTCTAGCGTCTTGGAAGCCTGCTTTGCGCAAACACAATGTCGGATGATTTCATGTGTCTCTGAATTATTGGGACATCAATCAATCAATAATCAGTGCCGCACTCAGCTGGTTCCAGAGGTTGGAAGAAAATGACAAGAGGTGATCAAATCTCCTGCCAAGTGACTACGCTTTCATCCAATACTCGAAGCACCTCTGTCCACACCAGTCGCGCCTCCTTTGCGGCCTGTCTTCTTTGCTGCAAAAAATCTGTCATCTCTCCACCCTCCTCAGTGCCCTTCTTCTCAAATGCCTTTGCAAGCCTCCACCAGTTTGCTGCTGTTCTTTCAAGTTCGTTCAATGACTTGCGTCGATTGGAAATGCCTTTGTGCTTGTTCAGGGCAGCAAGAGCCTGAGCAAAGCAACTCATGTCTGGTTTCTCAATCTCCTGAAGTCGATGTGCCCAGTGCATCACCTTGTCCGGATGAAAGAAGCGGCTCAGCTGCTTCGTCCGCGACTTCAAAAAGTCCGTAGACTTTTCATCCCAGCGGCAGCCAAACAGCCGTCGGTTTGCATCTGACGCCGGTAGATGGATGCATTCAGCCATCACTTTGGCAGTATGGAGCAACACCTGGTAGTACTGCTCGTGGGCCTGACCAAATTGCTAGCCCAATGCACGAATTCATCATTTCGTTCTTGAGCACAAATGGATGGGAAAGAAGTGGTTGATTGAGATCAATGTTTTTCCTCTTACATGTCAAGGATGTGTGTGTACCCTAGGCACCCAAACAACAAAACCTTTTGACAAAAAACAACGAAAATTATGCGGGCACAAGTCCCAAACAGCAGGAAGAAAATTCAGCATCAGCTTTGCGGCTCTAAAACTGGCACGCTCTGCACAGCCGCCAGTGCACCCCATGGCACTCAGTACACCTGTCGCTAAAGCACCTGCGCCCTCATCCTCATCCCAAAGCAAAGCGCAGCATCCGCGGCAGCAGCCCCCGGCCGCACCGGCACCCTGGCTCCAAGACATAGCCGCTATACTGAAAGCAAGGGTCCGAATAGCTTCGCTATAGCAGCAGGCCAAGTATACGAGGAAAAATGCAAGCAGGCTAAGTCAGCAACCCCGTGCATAAAACTCTCAAGAGTTTGAAACCAGATCCCCGAAGGACTGACTGAGAACATGGATGGTCGAAGGCTGCAAAGGACCGCAAGTTGAGAGGGTGAGGCTCTTTGGGGATCTACCATGGCGGTTGAAATTTCATGTCTGAATTCATCACCCGTCTCCGGCCCTGCAAAATGCATAAAAACATTCGACGACATGCTGTGACTGGCACTTCCAGGTTGCAGGTTGGTTCGCAAATGCTTACCAGTTGCACAAGCATTCTAGCACATCCTCCCCACTCAAGAATTTAGTGAATTGAGAATTCTTGCATTCAACGCGTTTCTGATTATTCAACCCTGGCTCAGTGAGAAGATATCTGAAACAAAGGCCCTGCCTTTTGCAGTTCAGCTGCAACTTCATCAAAGTCATCAGTCAGATCATCCTGCAGAATTTGGCCCACTGCCTGGTTGGAAGGATGTTGGATAAGTGCGCACCAGGTGGGGTGGAAAGTATTCAGGAAGAAGTCGACCTTCTCATCGTCAGGGCACTGCAGAAAACTGTCGACGAGTGAGGCCACACCATTTTGATCCCCTCCTTGGTCAACCTGTGCAGTAGATGCGGCTTTCGGGTCGCCAAGACGAAAGGTCACGTCCGGACACCACTCGAAGTTTTGGGCAGCTTTACACTTCTGCAGTCATCGTTGTTTGACCTTTTTCTCCAATCTGTCCTTCTGCAAGCTTCCGTCAAGTTGCCGAACTTTACCTCGAGAATGCACAAACCCGCTGGAATCAAAACCCAAAGGCAAAAAGAAACACCAGTCTTGATTTTACTTTTTGCACAAATCACGAAACGTTAGCATTTACCGAGGGACGGTCAAAGTCCCATTTCAAGACAGCATGAACGCTTTGCAGTATATCAGCTCCACCAGCATCATCCTCAACTTGAAACTCCAGCAGATGTTCATCGATTTGCTCCAGGAGGGCAACGATCTGCTGAGGCTCAACGTGCGCAGCTTCACCCAGCTCACCATACTTGAGGTAGATCTCATGAAGCGCCTCACGAGATTCGTACAATTTGTGTAGATTTGTAATATTAATACTGAAGATCGGATGCGTTCGGAGAAACAAAAACAGCAAGTCGCTTTCGCAAGATGCACAACAGTGCCTGCAAAGGTCCTTCGGCATCACCTGGGTCCATAGTGGAAGACAGCTTGTTGGCGAGCCATTCTTCCTTGTAAAGCTCTTCGTTGGGACCACGCACGGTGGTATCACAAAGCCTGGGTGAAGGTAAACAGGACCCTCCCTATTGCTTACTCAGCTTACTCTCAGAGTCCCAACCATCGGAACTTGCAACAGTATCATGCCACTGTTAAGTGCAATCAGGACACCCCATGGATCTTGGAGGAAAGGCACGCAAGACGAAAGATCCTGAAGGGTTCAAACGAAATTCGTCCTTCAGAGCCAAAGGCTGCGAAGAGAGTGTGCCTTCACTGACCAAAAACTGGCTTTCACACAGCTGCGCTTGTGCACTGGACCAGCAATGCTTTTCACTAGCCCCCGGTTTGTCCTCCTATGCCAAACTGTTGGTTGCGAGAGTGCTTCTTAACCATGAGTTTCAGCCAATTCATGACCACCCTGACAACACAAAGAATCTCAAAAGCTTGTTTGAATCATCTTAAGCACGACTTTCTCAAGCATCTCAAGCACGAGAGATGCAGCATCTTGACCACCATTGGTGGTTTCCAGCCAACACACAAACCACAGAGAAATCTGAAGAAAGATTGTCAAACGGGCAGTGGCTTGACAGGGTGG
Source organism: Symbiodinium kawagutii (assembly GCA_009767595.1). Taxonomy (NCBI): domain Eukaryota; class Dinophyceae; order Suessiales; family Symbiodiniaceae; genus Symbiodinium; species Symbiodinium kawagutii. Next base: position 290,432 of record VSDK01027481.1, read on the forward strand.
CAGCCAAAGCATGATGACTTTTTTGCACCTAGCTCTGGCACAACTTCTGGGCATTGTGCACAAAGCTTTTCCCGAACTCGTGCAGTCCAGGGCCGCTTCAGTCAACATTAATTTCTGCAGGCAGTAACAGGTACGCCATCTCCCATGTAACCTAACGTGTTATTTGCCACTCCTCTGTATGCTCTGTCTACCATGTACTCCGACTCCTCTATATCACCATCTGCCACCTCTGTGTACCACCATGTACTGAAAATAGAACAACCTACTGAAGAAAACAAACACAATAAGCTTGTTGTTGTCAGACCTGGGTCCAGCGCTTCATCCCTTCGAGATAGTCCTCTCGCCGCAATTGCATGTGATGCTTGTCCTTGGCAAATGTGAACCCCCAACAGAAATGGCAGCTGCTGAGGCAAAAAAAAACATCTCAACTCATATGGCGAAGGAGATTGTAGAAATTTCCAAAACGAGACTTCCTTGTGATTTCCCAACCACCGACAAATCACAACGAAAGTTCAAGTCTCACAAAATCTCATTTCTGAGCAAAACACTTGACATCAGGCTGCTATCAGCGCACTGAACGCTATGGAATGGATTGGCCGCAAAAAACCTTGCAAGAGTGGTAAAGAAGCAAATGCTCTACTCCAAAGATTGCTACTGCCAATCCCAATATTAACCGCAAGTCTTTGAAATAAAAACAATACCAGAATTTTGACCAAAGGACTTTCTGCCTGAATGTCCACAACGCACAAGTATCAATGGCAACCTGGACAACTCAGTGCAGGTTTGTTGAAGTTTGGCGCAGGACATGATCTTTTCAGAACATGGGCTTTGCATGCTGCATCAGCCCACAAGAAGACAATTGGAAGCGAACTCAAGCGATGTAGTGGATTGTGGCCGTGGGCTTGATGACCCATCTTACGAACTTATATGCACTAGTTGCTAGCTAGATCTAGCTAGTATTCTTCAATATATCAAGACTTCCCAATCCGCCTCGTGGACAGTGGGAGTCACCGCCTGTCCACATCATCGGGGGCGCTGATCTGAAACGTCGCCTGAGGTCCCAAGTTGGTATAGATATGGAATTGCCGACTGCAGCTCAGGGCGGGTTTTCATGCCAAGAACCATCATTTCGTTTGCCAGATGGGGACAGAACCCAGAGTTGCAACACGAAGAAATCACATCTTGCAGGAACCTTCTCATCTGCGACGAAGCAAGAGCGCCCAGACCTCTGATGCCAAAGTTGCAAGCCACTCTTTACAACCGATTTCTATCTGCAACTGTGTGAATCTGCGCGTAATTCATTATGGATTATGAGTTATGAATGTATCCATGTTTCCATGTGTTCTAGGGCCAGTGGTCCTTCAAGCAGCTACATGGTAGGCAGGGCTGAGCTTCATAGGACTTCAATTTTCAGCAAAAAGCTGGCTGTGGGGCACCCGGAGCTTCGAAGAAAAACATGGACAAAACCGAGCGTACAAACAGTGAAGACCAGGCCCGGCGCCTGTGAATCGCACATGGCTCGAACGAGTTGCTGCGAGGCTATGGACAGATTCCTGGGGTGAGAAGCATCGGCATGCAAAATGACAATGGAAACCAGTCCGTACGCGTCAGGATGCAAACAACAAAACGCGCGTTTCATGTGTCATAAAGATTCACAAACCCAAAAGCCAGCGGCATTAGAAATTGATATGACGTCACCTGGGAAGGGTGGAACGAAAGCCAGCACCCTTTTTGCGGACTGGGTGGCGAGTTGGGTAGCATGGCCGCTTTAATGTGCCTAAGGGCGTGCAAATCCATGTGCTTAGGCGCATCAAAGGACCTAAGACCTAAGAGTAGGCAAATCCAGGTACAAACGTCTGGGCACAGCAGCGTTGACTATGGGCAAACACATGCGGATACACGTTTAGGCGCAGCAACTTTGAAGTGCCTGAGGGCAAGCAAATTCAGGTACAAATGATTAGAAACTTTTGCAAAGGCACAAGCTGGAGACGGAAAGTTGCTGGGAAATAAATCGTGCGTGAGACCGAATGCCACATGACACAGGCACCAAACATCAACCAGGCTCGTCTTCAAGGAAGCGTTGCCGCATCTGCAGAATTGAATCCAAAACCTGGCCCTTAAGAAGAGCATCATGCAGCAAACCTTCCCAAGAAACCACGCAAACAAAATCAAACAAAAAGAATCTACAATCAATCCAGGACCCTGACCTCCATCAAAAAAATCTTACCGGAAACCTGTCCTAGACACCAACAAAATCTGAAGAACCAACTCACACAACCTCGCACATTTCACATAGAATGAACTTTGAGGCGAAGAATAGGTCAAAGAAGCCTGAATGTTTTTCAATGAGAGAAATTCCAGACTTGGATTTTGCGCAGTAGTCCTGAGGGCGCCTTCCAAAAAATGTCACTTTCAGGTCACTTTCTGATGTGGATACACATTTTTGGCCAAGACATTGCACATGCAGAATGTCGGAGAACACAGCCAATGCCGAGTGGCAACCTCCAAGCAATGCACTCCAAAGACCCCATTCAGCCCCTTGGTTGGACGATGTTGGACCGATTGGAAGTGATCCATCAAGAATCATGTGGAAGAGACGGCTCAAAAGTCGGATCAAAACCGACCAACATGACATCGTGGCGGAAATAACGGTCAAGGCACCAGTGAGAGGACTTGGCTCTTGATGCTCCAAACAAAAGGTGATATTCATGGCATTCCTGAATTTGGATCTCTTTCACATCTCAAGGTGTGAAAAAACTATTTGAGGAACTTCATGAACTCAACCCTACATGTCAAACGATGACCCCAAGCTGAAGGACCTGCACGGTTGCCATGTGAGTGTGAGAGCACAAAAACAAGCACAACGTGTCATCCTAGAACTGTGTAGTGTAAGAAAACTGTTATAGTCCGTCCTTGTCCGGAATTTGCGACTGAAAAAAACATGGCGGTGCCATAAATTCTCGACCTTGAGAAGGATGGAAAGTTCACGGCTGTCAATGGGTGAATAGTCTCCACATCTCAAACCCATAAACAAACGTGGATTTGTTTGGATCTTAGTGGTAGATGTCCTCCCCAATCTAAACGCAGACTCCAACGATCGTTGGATACATTTTTAAACGCTCTATAGGTTCTAGGTGTTCAGTTGGCTGCTGTGAAAGAACTCCAAAGTAACGCTGGACATTTCTAGAATCAGATCTGCTCTGTCAAAATCATACACGTGATAGGGTCACGCGACCAAAGTCCTTTACTGCTGAGAAACGGCTCCCTTTTTCATCTGTACAGTATACCTCAGGGGTTGGTATAGGCATCCCCCCAGAATGTTACCGAATCAAATCCTTGGTCGAGTTCACCATCGATCTGAGCGCTTTTGCATGTTGATGACTGATTCCCCACTTTGCTTGCAATTCTTTTCCTTCCAGCATACTTATGCGGCTCATGATTGAATCCAACATGTTTTGAGAATCCTAGTTGATGTGATGAAAACCCTCTGGGCAAATATCTTAGGCACAAACTTGCGTCCTTCAACATAGACTCTACCAATCCCTGTCGAGAGTCTGTCATGAACTTTCTGATACCCGCTGGGTTTGTTTTCTTCCAAGGCACTAATCAAAATCAGTTTGCAAGAACTTTCTCAAGCCAACCCCTGCTGCTGTTGTTTGTTGTATCCCCAGAGGCGCCAGCGCCGGCGACCCCGTCCTTGCTGAGTGTCCCAACAGATAGGCTGCGCTTTGGGCTCGCAAACGCTGTGGCACCTCAGTCTTCGTGTCAATCAAATGATGATTTGAAGATCCATAAATTCTTTAGATCCAGAAACAAACAAACTACTATGGTAAATTACCGATCTATTGATCTACATGGTAAACCTACGGTAAATCACCAACTATTCATAGTATCCAACTGTTCGACCTCTCTACAACAAATCGCAACCTATGTATAGTGAAAGTGGGTGGTGGTTTATTGGAGGGGATTACCATTGTTCACAGTGGTTAACCAATGGTTCATAACGGCACGCAGCGACCAACTGCCAGTTGATGCCGGTTAGGAATGCAGGAAAGACTAACGTAGGCCTGTTCATGCTTAATTATCCATGTTTACTGATAAGGGGCGACTCAAAAGAACCACCACCAACAACAACAATAATCACAGCAGGAACAGGGACAGCAACAGCAGCAGCAACAACAAGATTTAAAACAAACACAACAAAAACAACAGCAGCAACAACAGGAACAGGAAGGGAACCAGGGACAGTACTTAATGATGGTTGACCACGTTTGCCATGATGGTGTGGTGAACGATGTTTAATGCCGGTTAATCAGCAAAACACAATGGGAATAATGTTGTCTGACCAATAATAAGAGCCCTCCCCGTTATTTTTTTTTTGGGGGGGCGGCTCCGACAATGCAAATCCAAAAGCCAAACTTTCCCCAGGACTTCCCCCAAGGGTGTCTTGTTTCCTTTTTTTCCTATTTTGCTGTAAACATTCAATGATCCTTAAAAAAAAACCATTCAGCCACAATTACAAAACAAGAACGAAAAAATGAAAAATAAACCCGAAAAGCCGTTTTGTATTGCAATTGCCAATTTCTACATGCGCTTGCAAATGCTAGGGCCTGCAGAAGGGTACCCCTTGCGGACCTGATTTTAATAAAGCAGAAACCGATTTTTTGCGCAAGGTAATTTCTTTGAGTTTGTAAAATTCTGTTTTGCTGAATGACGCAATAGAAAAAACTGAAAAAATTGACCTCGGGTAGAAACTTGAGATGCTAGTTGCGAGCTGGATTTCTGGACCGGTTTAAAATTAGCTTTGTTATTATTTAGCAACAGGAAACCTGATAATTTTTGGAGATTTTTGAAACATGTTCCCAGCTATTCTGAATGCTGCGCTCTCATTGCAGCTGCTCTGGAATTGCAGCTGCTCTGGAACAAGTTGGCGTTGCGCAATTTAGAATCAATAAGGGCTAATTAGGGAAGGCTGAAAATAATTCTCGGCTTGCCTTTCAGCTTGCGCATGGAAGCCTGCAGCAACCTTCCCCCGCCCGCTTGGAACCGCTGTGATGGTATAAGAAAGCAGAATAGCTACTTTCCTGCTTGAAGAGCAGCGCAATTGATTGCAATTGTTTGGCGCCCTTGGTACTTTACCGCTGCAAAGCCATTGGCGGGATGGAAGGCGACCGATGCAGACCACGCTATCCTGAAAAATTAAAACCCGATCTGCGACCCCAAAACCACGCCGCGTTCCTGAAATGCATGGACAATATGCGCACAAAAATGCTTCAAATTTTCCTGCTGGTCTTAGACAACCGGGTGCGTCACTGAAATCCTCTTGGGCTAGCGCTGGAAGCGCAGGAAACTGTACAGCTCGTGCTCTAAACTTGCGCAGCGCGGAAGCCGAAGCACTGGGAGAGGCAGGAAACAAATGGTACCTGTTAGTGGCTGCTAGCTCCAATTTGCATTTTTCAAACTCACACCAGTTTCCGGCTATTGCTGGGGCTGAGCCAAAATCATAGCTCTGATCCCGAGCCCTACATTGCTATGGAGGCACGCAACGGTCTGGAAGCACCTAACAGTCTGGCACACATGGGCACTGCAATGGGAATTGGTTTCATGCTGTCACAGCATGAGCCGTCCAAAATGCAGCCCCGTTCCCTGCAAGCCGTTTGGAACCTTCGTGATGGCACCACAAGTTGAACTCAACCCACACGCAGCCCCGCTCACACTCGCGAGAATCCCGACCTTGAGCTGAGCGCGTGCGACTGTTGGGGCGGCTCAAAACTTGGGGCTCGAGCGCGTGCATCCATCTCGCCAGGGCCCATGGCGGCACCGTATCTGCCTGCGCACCATTAGATGATGTTCTCGGCAAAACCCTAATGCAACATGCCAAGCCATGAAGCCATGCCAAACTATGCCAGGCCTTGAGGTCGATGGGCAGTGGCATACCTTCCAGATCTGCCGCCATCTGGTAGAACACGACCGCTAAGGAACTGCGTATCCAACGTCTCGACCTGAGCGATCTATCTTCGAAGGCAAAAAGATATGCGCAGCGCAAATTCTTGCACCTCCATCCCGGGCTTTGAAAGCTAAGACCCACACCACCATGCTGCCCGGAGGTCATCAACGCAACAACTGCGAAGAGATCATTGGAACTTGCACGCATGACTCGTCTTGACTCTGCGCAAACATGCTTGCTGAGGTCGTCAGCAACAGCAGTAGGAACAGCAGAACCCAAGGAAAATTGGATAGGCACCTGACAAGCGGCCCCAACGTCTATCTTGGTCTATGCCAAAAAATGAAAGCTCGCAGCTGCTTTGCAAGTTCGAGGCCAGCGCTCCAGACATGAGTTCGGCCTTGAATTCGCTCCAGGATTGCTCGCCCTTTCCCTAGACGGTCGAAAGTTGCGTCAAGCTTTCCAAAACCTCACGCTCATGCGCAGGCGGGCGCCTTTACTACCTATATTGCTACATGGGCTTGGTTGCTGTCCTGAGAATCCAGGACGACACCCTCGCGGGTTCCCAGTCTACCTGAACCCCCATCCTTCAAAGCGATCTGGCGCGCTGTTTCGCGGCGGGCCTCACACGGTTCAAAGGGCTCCAACACTCTCCAATGCCATGCTGATGCTCTGAAGCCACAACGGAAAATTTCTGAGGAATGTCTTGCAAGGCTGGACACGACCCCGCATGGGCACCATAGACCAAAGCCAGCAATGAGTTCTCAGACGAAATTTCGCCTAAGACATACCAACATTCCCATAACACCGCAGGCTATCATTTTAGAACCCATACTCCGGAAGATCTCACCAGGAGTAACCCCATGGTCACTGATTTGAAAAAAAGGGTTAAGCGCAAAAAATCCTTTGCGCATACATTTTTCTCCGGGACCATCACTATATGATCACAATGTTCCAAGAATGGTCATTCGATGCGAATGCTTTTGAACAACCGAAGTTCCACCCTGGGAGAAGGAAAAGCCCTGATATTGACTTCTCATTCCAGAAGCGAAAAACTCGGCATTCTAGATCCCCACATCAAAATCAAGAAGTTCGGCCCTCGGCGCCTGGGCGGCCCATCGTGTGTTTCAACAGCAAGTTGACGTGACCTCCCGTCACCTTCACGTGCTTCAGACCAACCTCAAATCAACTTCCTTGCCACCACTTGCCTCCTGAATGAAGACAAACAAACTTTCTCCCAGTCCGAGGTGTTGACTTCAAACTGCAGGAAGCCTTGGCTGACTTGTCAGTCAAAGCGCTGGCCCACCAAGAAAGCTGTGGCCCCATGACAACAAGCATCAAGAGATGCTGTCAGGTCAAGAGACAAACCAAAAGAGAAAAATATGTTTAGATGATCCATCTACAATTCAAGGTCTACAAAAGCAATGTGCGCCCATCCGTACCCATGTGTACCCGTCACACGTTCAAGACCTTGATAGAAACATGATGAAACCATATTATGACAATATGAAATTCACGTCGCAAATCAAATTGATTTTATGGATCAGGGCTTCTCTTCCAACGCGGTTGGGTCATCTACCTGGCGCAAGTGCGTGCAAGGTTTCAGTCTGGTCAAACTGTGCACGTTGTATCAACAGCGGTCAGCTACTAAGAAATCAGTTGGAGCTTAGTGAAACAATGCTATTGCTTATGGTACGGCAGCGTGAATAGTCACAGAAAAAATCTGCACGCGGAAAAAACTTGAGACCCTTAGGTTCAACCCGGAAAATTTCCGAACATAAAAACCAAAAGCGTGAACCTTGAATTGTTTTTCCGCGCTGCGAAACTTTGCATGTAAGACGCTGCGACAAATTTACGGACATAACCTAAAGTAACTTTACACATAACTGGTCACTATTGGCATGGCCTGCCACTAATCTATGGCCATAAACCATGCGCGAACCTATGGATATAACTAGCCACTATTGACATAACCGGCCATTAATTTGTGGAGGTAATGGTTACCCCGGATGGATCAGTCAACTGGAGCAGCAGTGTCTTTTCGAGAGTGTCCGCAAGAGTGTCGTGGCAAGAGTGTCTGCCTAAAAGTGAAATATGCTGAATTTAGTGCGCCTAAGCGCCATTAATAATGGCGATATGGAAAAATGGTGTTGCTTAAGATTTGCCACTCTTGGCACTCCAAATGCTATAGTCCTTCCACTTGCCACGCTTTTGCGCTCCAAATGCTGTCCACGATCTTCGTCGTCTTGAGCCATAAAACGAAAAACTCTTTAAAACCCTTTCCTACAGGATGGCGCTAGGATTTGAGGGTTTGCTTATTCCTTCTTTCGCTCCCCTCATCATCCTAGCGCCCCCTTCCTTCTCTACAGGCAGTAGAGCGGCGACCGGCAAGATAAGTGAGGATGCGGACAACCATATTTATAGCTTAACCAAGTGAAGCCACGAACCCGAATGCCAAGAAAAAAAGTCCTACCCAAATAAAACAATCTTAAATGCAAATATATTGTTAAAAAAGTACTATCACCCTCCTGAAAGGCTCCCGGCGAAGTTGATGAAGACCTCCCTTCTCACAGACAGGGGGGGTGGATCAACGGGGTAAGGGATACTATCAATAAATTAATGGCAAGTTATGTCAATAAATCAAAGCGGGCTAAGTAAAACCATTTGTTTCCTTGTTAAACAATATTTTGAAAGAATTGCAAAAAAAAGTCCGCAAAGGGTACCCCCATGCAGGTCCTTGCATCTGAAATTATGAGTTGGAATTAGCAAATGCAAAGGGACACAATTTTTTGGCTCATCTGTATTCTTTTCTTCCTCCTTATCATTGAATTCTGACTAAATGGTTTGAATTGTGGTTAAAGGAGAGAAAGGAAAGAAAGAAAGGAAAAATAAGAAAAAATGGAAATAAAGGATAGAAGGGAAAGGAAAGATCGGAAAGAAAGGAAAGGAAAGAAAGGAAAGAAAGGAAAGGAAGGAAAGGAAA
>VSDK01027481.1:311917-362596 GCA_009767595.1 Symbiodinium kawagutii
GCATTCCTCTGCACAGAGTGGAAGAACAAACACTGAAACTATCAGAAGTTCTTCATTCGAAAGGAACCAGCAAGGATTGCAAGTGAACCCATCCATGAAAAATCCATGTGAAAAGACTCCATGAAGATGGATCCCAACTCTGAGATCCAACGGAGTTCACTAGAAATGAAGAGTGAAGCATCACACTTCAGTGTAATAACATCAGACTTCATATAACAACAATACATATAACAACCATATTCATCATATCTTTGAGAACAATTGATCATAAGAGTTGGTTCATCCAACAATGGTTGTTGGTGCAAAGTAACCAGTAGTGGTACGCGTTTCGATAAAAGCATCTGTGAAAAACAGTCTGTGATTTAAAATTTCAAATGACACTGAACATGACATCCGGGCTAACAGGGATTGTCATTATCATGATCAACACTTTGTTCATCAAGCCATGAAAAACATCATTGGGTCATAGTGAATTATGGCATTGATCAACTTTATCCTCTGCTAGTTGAGTGGATCCAAGACCTCGGAAAACGGCCAGTTGGGTTTCCATTCACCGCTGGAATTTCCACAGCTGTTGGGTTCCCCAACTGAGATCCAACGGACTTCAAGATTGCGTCATCTGGCGTAGCTCCTCGGTCAAGACACCAGAGGATGGGGATCCGCTTGAGAATTGGATTCCTTTGAGGGAAACAGATCAACCGTTTTGGCTTGATGATTCATATTTCACGTCGGGACAACAATCGAACAAAGCAAACGTGCGACGAACCAGTTTCGTTGGGACTTTTATCACCCTCTCTTTTTTGGAGTAAATATGGGTGTGGTAAGTAAATTGGTTTTCATCTCTTTTAGATAGTTCACGTTTTAGCCATTATATCCATGATTCTTACTCATCCGATGGACAAAATGCAAAGATGGTTCTATCCCGTCGGGTAAGCAATTCTTCCTATCCAGGCAGCTGGGCGCCAAAGCGATGAGCAGCTGAAGCAGTTGCAGCAGTTGCGACTCATTGCAGCAGTTAACTCGCTGATCATCACTGTGTCTAAGGGCGCTGGGTTCCCAACAGAGGTCCAAGGCAGTTGATTCGCGTCATCCGGCCTGACGTCCTCAGAGACCTCAGAGATTGTGGGGGATGGGGATGTCCATTCATAGCCTGAGAAACGAAACGAAATACCATGTGAGATCAGATTCGCAGACAAAGAACACGCGAGAGTTGCATCCAAAGTTCCCGATGATTTCCGGGGCATAAGACACTTGTTACATCCTGTCAGCATTTTGCAAATCATTGAGATTGGATCTGAATGAAATTCCAGAGCAACTTTTCGGGCCATCGCAAGATGTGATCACCATCCATGGTTGTGAACCATGGTTGAGGATCATCCACTCAGAGAATCTCCGTGCGCACCTGAAGTCGCCGAGGGCAAATGGACCTTGGTGCAACCGAAGGTGTGTCCACACATCGGCGTGGCTAGGAACAACGTGTCTTTCAACTTCCTGGCCACGTGAATATCCGTGAATTCTACAGATGAATTGCTGCTGTGTTCTTCACATGAACCGAATTAGACAAACCCACAATCAACTATGCATGCTATACGTCACACAAATTTATAAGTTGCATATCCTGAGTTGGACTTGCGGACCGCCATCGACCACTTGAAATCATGTTTTTTCCAGTTGATGCCAACACGATAAAATGAATGAATTCACAATTAAAAAAGGCGATTCTCTGCTCCTCAGCATATCTCCCCTTGATGTGACCAGTAAGATCTCCTGGTGATGCCATGGCCTAGTGATGCAATTTATGTTATCATATTGATCACATTTTTTTCAATTCTCATATTATAGTTCTGATTTTCTTTTGAACGAGGAGCGTTTTCCCGTCGATCTGTTGGGTCCCCTAACAAGTGGCACTGTATATAAACGATATTAAGCTCTTTCCATGAACCTATAATTTCCAAAACTATACGGCCGCTCTTGCCATGAGCCTCCAACCACCTGGGCCAGGCGCAACCGTAGGGAAACAGTCGGCTGTGCAAAGGTGCAATTGTGGCCCGAAGATGTCCATGATTCAGTGCTAAGATTTCCATGGAGAACCAGGGCTCTCACCAGTTGGAGGGGGTACCCCCCGAATTTTGACATCAAATTCTGACACCATTAAAACGACGATCCTGCTCATCATCCTGGCAGTGCTGAGAAGAACGATTACTGGAAATCCAAAATGTGAATTGAAAATGGTCAGTTCCAACCTCCCGTGAATGATCTAACATCGAAATCTGTGGTGGAATCCCCCTACCATAACCAACTGACAGGCAAACAACAAGTTGGTTCCTCTAACCACCGCATAAAGCCTTCCCCATGATCAAATTGGTTGTGGCGCAACGAGGTTGCTTGGTGGACCGGTTTGTTGCCTGTTCAGGGTATGAGCGTCCATGTACCTTGTTGCGATTACTTGATGAATCTTCTGCTGCCGAAGCACTAGTTTGGCATTGCATTTTCGCTTGGAAAGTGTCTTGGCTTGAGCCCACGGTTTCACTCCGCACAATCAACGTTTCTTCTTCCCAAGCCAAAAAACAGAAGCAGCAGGGATCAACCCTTCGGTTCTGGTATGTTCTGGGCCTCTTCCCCCCCTGCACACTACAGAAAATTCTAAAATCAAACAAGACCGCACTGTGCCCCTGGCCCAATCCAACAGTTTCTCCTGAAAATGGCCACGTCAACATGCCTTCACAACACCCCACTTTACTTTCTACCCCATTCAGTTTCAGGCCCTTTCTCTCCACTCAGTAAAGGCTTCACGCACACAGTCGTACACATACAAATAAATCGGGTCATGCCATGTCTGTATTGTAGGAACTCACGTGTTCCAAAAAGGAACCCATGGAAAGTCGTGTTCCCCACTGAAAGTCAAGATGGCATTACATCTGATATTGCGGGGCCAAGAAGCCGAAAGAATAAGACACTCCGAGGACTCTTATTGTCCCGGGGTGGGTGGTGCACTGCATCGCATTTCCACCTTGCAAGTAACACCCGTGGGGGGCATGAAGCCTAACCATACAAAGAAAGAGATGTCTCCTGTCTCTTGCATCAACTGTGAAAAAAACATCACGATTATTCACCGGCATTCTTTTGCCAGATTCACGGTAAGCTAGGCACTCCGTCAACTGCCATCCCCGTCACCATTGCCATGGCGCCGCTTTTCCGCATGACACGAAACACTGTAGTGGCACTGTTGCGCATTTATGGTTCCAAACACTGCTGCCCCCGCTGTTCGGGGACAGCGGCGGTCAGCACCAGGCGCAAAGCAACTGGCGGCAACGTTGTTAGCGCGTCATATCAACCTTTTATTAGGCTATGGCACTTAGGTATACTTAGGTGTTCATCGTCTATATTGCACAGCTTGATAGGGTCAACGGACATCTCACAGAACAAGACAGCCCTCATAGCTGACGAACGTTACCACCAGTCATTGCTTGCGTGATCGACTTTGTGATCGAACTTGATCTCTGCTCCGGCGGGGCTGCGCAATCGAATTCTGACTAGGGGCTGGCTGAGCAGATCTGCGTCTAGTATTATTGAGCCTCCAACCTCATCCGTGTCTTTTCGTCTGAACCTTTTCTATTTTTGCTCGACGACCAACACTTGCTTGAGAGGCGTTGTTGATTTCGGGTTGAAAATTGTTTCAAAATCTTACGGTGAAGACTTCAGGGTTTCAGGGAAACCGCAACTTCACTGTAGGCACCATGCTAAGCTAGATCACGCAACCTGTGTTGCGTTTATCTTGGCCATGGTGCTTGAATGCCTTATTCGAAACGATGCTCTGGCCCAAAAACATGTTCTTCTGACAAAACTACTGTAATCACAATATAACTTCAGCAAACAATGGCACAAAAGGCCAATCATTCAAACCGATGGCAAATGCATTTCACTGCTGAGCTGCGGCACGGCCTTAGCTCATCGGGTTTGAACTCGGCCTGCTTGTTGTTTGACTTGAGAAAAAGCGTGGGTTTCCGTCTGTTCGTTTCTCAATCCTGTCCGGCGTCCCCATTGGACGCCCCGTAAGAAACCAGCAGGGTCGCGAATGCGCTCATTGGCACATCAAACGACCTGTTCCAGCCGCCCACATGGGTTCAAAACCGGCCCCACATAGCCCGGCTAAGTCGCGCAACAGGGGCATTGGGTTTGTGAGCCTGACCGCCACCGGCATTCATCGACAAGTTAAAGGGCACCACCCATGGAAGCTCTATTAAGATGAACGATACGGGCAAGCCTCGTCTGCCTCTGGAAGTAGATTGCCTTCCCCTGGGCAAAGTTTCCGCGTCATGACACAGGCGGTTTCAGCTGGAAGCTCTCGCATAGCGAAAAGAAAGCCAGGAAGCGTTTGAAATTTGACTGTTTTGCAAACCCTTTCTGCAAGCGCTGTTCCTGTGGAAATCCCCAACTGCAAAATGAAGGGCGCTCAACGATTGAATGGACTCCCATTTGTCACCGTCGGCGCCTTCACGTGACAAACCAGGCGGGGGAGCAAAAGGCTCTGGAGCGGGAGGAGCAGGAGGAGGGGGAGGAGAGAACAGCTGCATCAGCACCTGAATTCTGCGCTCAATCTAACGAGCAAAATTTTGCAACTGCTGCGACTGCTCAAAGTTTTCCTTCAGCTTGTCATCTTTAAGTTTCCGGCGAGGTCAAGGTCACTTCTCAAAGTGGCGAGTTGTGGCCCCAACTGGCAAAGCAAGCAACGGGCTCTTTGGAACTCAACCCCTCCCGTTGAAGCCAACCTTGTCGTAGGCTTCCATGGCGAACTTTTCCAAAGCATTCCTGGAATCCACCTGTGCATGCAGGCTGCTCGCAATCCACCCGCACATATCAATACATCAGAAACTGGCATGTCTTTCCGCTTTGACCTTTGTACAAAAAAATGTTACTTGCAATAGAATCGGAATTGCACACAAACTTGCCGATAGGTCGCTCAAATCTAAACAACACATGAACGCACGACATAAACCACGTCCTATCTCACAAGATCTGCTCAAATCTTGCCTCCACTGACAGTCTCCTTTGGACCGCGTGGAGGCTTGTTTCTACCTGCCGCAGATTCACCCGGTGTCACTGGACCCGCGAACTCATTGATTGGAAGCAGCCGTGGTCAGAAGCTTTGAGAATGATGAGGCTGAAATTTCGAAATAAAGTCCAGCATTGGGGAAACCATATCGCGACAAGTCGTTCTCACCCTTGCCCCCACCAGTGCTTGGACTACAGTTCGTGGATGGTTTCAACAAACCTTTCAATTTGCGTGGAACTGCTCCAAAAAAAGATGGGGCCGCCTCCTCAAGTTCTCCAGCCAAGCTGGCTTGAATTCGGTCAAGCCGAGGAAGAACCTGAACCCAAGAAGCGCATGTTTCCTTACTGAGATGTTTCTTGATGGATCTGTTTGCGCTCATGTTGTGTGAGGTTGCGATGTTCAACGCAAAGAAGGACGCGTCATCTTGGCTTCACAGCCATGGATGTAAGTGATCATGAGAACTGCTGCCTGAGCTTCGAGGTCCACATGTGGCTGAGGTGATGCCGCCACCTCAATCTACAAAATGCCAAATGACCCATAGTGACAAGCCACAACATGGCACTAGACGTAAAGGAACCCCCAAAACTGGTCGCTGAGCCTGACTGAATCACAACGGCCTAAATAAGGCTGAAAAAATACGCCAAAATTAGACATGAACATTGCCCAGTAAACTCAAAACAAAGAGGTTCGATCATCTCAAGTCAAATCGCCCCAAAACTCCACAACCACTATCACTGTCAATGTCATTATACACTGAATTATGAAGACAACATGATACAAAGAAGGGCCGTCGGGTTTTGATGCACTCCCTTTGCCTCCTGCTGAGCAACTATTTTGCTTTAATCCACTGTTTCCTCGCAATTCAAGGCAACGCCCTCCCCAACTTTTTATGCTACGTTTCTGGCGTTTTGCCTGCGTCAAGTCAAGTGAATCTGCAGGAACATAGTTCCAAGGTTTTTTTTCAAAAAAACATGTTGAATCTGAAGCTCTGTGTTTCCGCGCGGCACGACTTGAGCACGTTTGGTGTCCTTGTGTTTGGTTTGACAGTCTTCAATTTTCCCTTCTTGCCACTTCAGTTTTGGCCCTGCTGCTGCTACTTCAAATGTTGTCATTTGGTTCGCCTTGGTTTTTGCTTGCGTTTTCTGGGTTTGCACTCTCCTTTGCTTGGGACACGGATCGCAAAGAAACAACCTGTGGTGTTTCATGGCATTGACCAGGCTGCAGCCTGTCAACCTCGCACTTGCAGATGCTTGAAAGATTGCGCAGCCTTTATCCGCCTTCATCCGCTTTTTCTCCCCCAAAAAATTGATTTCACTATTTTTTGTTCTGTAAGCAATTTGTTCTTGTACCTCTCTTGTTCTAAAACGATTTTGTCTAAAGGCGAGCTGATGGTTCTACCACCAATCCAATGGAAAATGGCAACTTGGACATCCACAACCCTGCGAACACCAGGAAACTTGATAGGTTGGAAACCCAAAATGTCGCAAACAAATGGCACCGAACCACACGTTCCCAAAACGCTATGGGCACGACCACAAACCTCAGCATCTGGCGTCTCTTTGTCCACGCCACGCCAAGCGAACCAACGCCAACATGGCCAACAGCGCCAGCGCAACCACGACCAGCGCCAACGCCATATGGTCCTGGAGGGAAGTGAAGCGTGAAGAAAGGGATAACTCAACGCTGGAAACAAAAACACATCACGAAATGGATGGGGACAAGGGGCACAGGACAAAACAGCGGGTTTAGGGGCAAGGTGACAAGCAGACAAGGGCAGGACAAGGGGAGGCCGGTTTCAAGCGAAACCAAAAACGAACACCCAGAAAAAACGGGAGGACAATGTGGAACTCTGAGAACCCCGGGCATCCGCTTTTGATTTTAATCAATAAAGTTCAAACTCTATTGACGCAGCCTTTTTTCAATAGAAACCATTTGCTTTCTAGACGACCAAAGTCTATAGAAGGTTAAGTGAGTCTTGAGCCAGTGCGATCAACGGCAACTGAAATACACGGAGAACTGTGAATTGCACAAAGACATGAACCAGCAACAGCATTGCGGAGGTACGCTGACACAATCCAAAGAACATGTATATCCCAGAGGGAATACCATTGCAAGGGGAAGGGGGTTAAGTCTGATAGTAGCAGACTTAGCGCCGAGCAGCTTACCGCCAGATTCTTGCCAAAGCGAAATGGAAAATGGACTTCAAGCTCTCCCGTCCGAGAAAAAATGAACAAATCTGACAGCGTCCATGGTCTGTACATGGTCTACATATTATCTGGACGCCGCAACATCAATACATGCTAACACTCCGATGGAATAAACGCCCCGCGTCCAAAGATGGAGTCATGTGCCCCATGGGCGCCATGTATTGCAACTACCGCTGCGAAACCGTTCTGCGTCCATCATGTACTATATTCTGTATCCTGCATGCTTCCGATCATGCGACTCCCCTTCCAATTGTTCTTGTAATCCCCTCTTCAAAAGACTCATCATGCTTTCAAATGCAGCCCCAGGTGAATTTGGTAGCTTCCTCCTGCTCTTCGAAAGGAACCTTCTTTCGATTCTGAATTTTGCATTTGCACATGCGCAGGATAAAAGCCGCTGGACACTGGATACACATGGATACTTGCAAGAGACAACAAAGCGATTGGCAGAACGCCCCGAGCAATCAGGCGAGTAGTAACCCCGAGAGATGCATAAACGATCAAAAAAGCAACATATAAGCAACATGTGTCAGCGCGATATTTCCCTTTCGACTCAAAGAATGGAAGAAGATCTCTCTGCGCTGAGCGCCTGGCCTGGCGCTGGGCGTACCCGGCCCGGTACGCGGCCAAAAGCTCAGAGGGCTGGCGGCTCAATGGCCCATCAGGCCTCGGCACAGCTGCTCAATGTAAAACACGGTTGCAGTTTCAAACGAACAGAAACTGTACTGTTCCAAAGTTTGCTTTCATACTCATGGAAAATGGACTTGTTCACTGTATTGTCAGTTGACCTCACCCGAGCTGCTGGGACTTTGACAACTCCACCGGGGCTGGAAACAAAGTTGGCATGTTTGATGCGCGGTGTTGCGAAATGGTTCTTATGGATTCATTGGCACATGATGACATCTCAAGTCATCACGAAATGGGTTGAAAAGGGAACAGTTTCCAACATATTCAAATTCGACATGCGGACTGTGACTTTGGCGGTGACTTGCGCGTGCTTGGACTGCTGCTTGGGTCCCTTGGGTCAAAGCTGCGGGCAACACTTTCAGGAAGCATGCAGTAACACCTCCTCGAGAGTGTACGGTGTTTCTGTACAGTTGACTGACTGACATATTTACGGCGCCAATCTGCACATTCCAACCAGTTCTTGCCTGCTTCACATCCCCATGAAAAAGGCTCAGCAAAACGATGGCAAAACTCACGACGCCCTTTGAGGCCTTTGGTTTGTTTGCATTTGGTTGGGAAAAGTATTCATTGAGAACAGTTGTTCGTTCATAGCTCATAGTTTCACGCCGTAGATGCCAAATGCTGCCGGCGTATCGGCGAAAACCATAGTCATTGAAGGCAGACTTTAAGTCATGTTTCACTTGGTTCGTTTGCGCGTGTACGGCAAAGAAATGCACTTGCTCATGACCAATGCCTTGTTTGGGAAATCGGGATTCACTACTTAACATCTGCACCACTCCGCCCCACTTTTCTCAGAGTCAGCCAGCTCCAGCTCCACCAATTGTGCACCACGCCTGCGCGAGGTAAGAAATTTGAGGCGAAAAATATAAGTATGCTTAAAAATCCTTAAGTATGCTTAAGTACGGTTTAGCGTCAATTAGCTGAAGATCCCAAACTTCTGAAGGCCGGAAAGCATTTCAGAAACGGCATCGCAAAGCTTCTAAATAAAGCGTATTGCGAGAGTTGCCACGAAACTCTGAAATGCCGATGTATGCTGCACGGTATCTGGATGGATGGACCTCCAATTCCAGGCAGACCACCAACACCACCAAGGCCGTAGTTCTTCAGTTTTCGTCGCACTTTGTAATACGCCCAGAAACTTGTTATGATGATGATGATGATGATGATGATGATGATGATGATGATGATGATGATGATGATGTGATGGTGATCAACACCACCAAGGCC
The DNA here is from genome assembly GCA_009767595.1 of Symbiodinium kawagutii. Taxonomy (NCBI): domain Eukaryota; class Dinophyceae; order Suessiales; family Symbiodiniaceae; genus Symbiodinium; species Symbiodinium kawagutii. The sequence continues at coordinate 321,089 of VSDK01027481.1, forward strand.
GTAGTTCTTCAGTTTTCGTCGCACTTTGTAATACGCCCAGAAACTTGTTATTTTTTAACGGATGCAGCGCCCGAAGACAGCTGCACCCAAAATAAGCCCAGGTACACTAATCGCTCACAACAAAGCGCGGATTACTCACAAAATTCGCACGAATTGCGAAAAGATACGCCAAGGGTCACTTATCATGCCAAAATAAGGGTCTGCGGTTTGTTTCTTCGAAAAAACATCAGGGGAAAAATGCTGCTTTCTGGCAAACCTTTTGGCAGGGCCTGGAAAACAAACGTTGAAACTCTTGGCCGTCCAAGGTTTGCTTCTTTCCATTGCTGCAGACGTTTGAGGAAAGGTTTGTTTCTGGTCAAGAAACTAACTCTGATCCCCCCACGTTTCAAACAAACGTTTCTCAGAAAACTAACAGTCTCAGAAAAGGTTTGTTTTCCAGGGTTGGAAACTGTTTGCTCTGGAGTTTGTTCGGAGTCTTAAGGTTTCAAACTAAGGTTTAACAAAACGGTTTGTTTCAACCAACTAAACTTACTCTTGGGCAAGCAAGACTGAAGTTTCTCCTGCAAAACCATTGTTTCTTATCTCTCACACATTTTCTCTCACTGCGACCGCATCTCAAAACCGTAGTTTCTGTACGGGCAATTTTTTTTGGTGAGACTGTAAAGGTTTTTTCTCAGCAACTAACCTTTTACGACCGGAAACCTCTATATCTCCTGGAGAAGCAAACTCCTGGCTCCTTCCCTACTGGGAAGTTCCTGCATGACACAACGCAGGTTTGGATGTGAAAACGTCGTCAACTTCTTGTCCCACCTCGCGTTCTGATATCCTCACTGACTGGAGATATAATTGGAATGATTGGAATGCCAGCCTCGCACCAAGTGATTCCAATACGAACACACGCACCTTCTAACGCACGCGCCCTTTAGTCTTACAAAAAAATCGCAATTGCCCAAGACCAAAATATAGATTTTCTTTGAGGGGTGTGTGTTGGTCAGGATGTAAAATCTTAGAAATAAATCACGCGTAAACTACTATAGACTACTTTTGGTCAAACAATATTATGAAAGATATCTCTTGCTGAGGAAGTGTCGTGCACACCTGCGAGTCCGAAGAAAATCCTTGACATCTTTCAACAAAGTAGTTTCGCTCTGGAAGTCAGCGCCAAAGAATTTCTGAGGACAGACACGTAGAGGATGTTTTCAACGATAGGTCATGACCAAGTAGTTGCAACTGGCGGCAACCAACTGCGAGGACACGATGCTATAGACTCAGATGGCTCGATTGCATGGTGACACCTGGGCAGCATGTCCAGCGCCTCATCCCTCCGAGGTAGCAATCTCGGAACTGCATGTGATGTGCATGTGATGCTCATCCTTGGCAAATGCGAGCAGGCAAAAACCTATCCAAACCCATGCTTCGTGGGCTGGTGATGATGAAGCTTGCAGGAAACTCCAAAACAAGGCCTGGTTGTAGTAGTCCGCCCCCACTGCCACCGACAAACAACAACGAAAATTCAAGTCTCATACAATCTCCTTTGTGAGCAAACACTTGACACCAAGCTGCTGTCAGCACACCGAACGCTATGGCAGCAAAAAACCCTACATAAAGTATATAAGAATCCTAAAATATGTAAAGAAGTACTGTACTCCAAAGGTTGCTACTGCCGATCCCAATCATTAGTCGCAAAAGTCTTTGATAGAAAAAATAAAACCGGGATTTTGGCCAAAGGACTGTCTGCCAATAGCAACCTGGACAACTCAGTGGGGCCATGTCAACTTTGGCGCACGACATTATAATTTTTGAAACATACGCTTTACATGCTACAAAAGCCCACAAGAAGACAATTCAAAGCGAACTCAAGGGATCTAGTGGATTGTGGCCTGGGCACCTTTTGATGACCCATCTTACGCACTAGTATGTACTGGTTGCTAGTATTCTCCAATATATCAAGACATCCCATCCCGCCTCCAAAGGGGGAGTCCATCACCGAACGTCCACATCATCAGGGGCGCTGATCTGAAACTGTCGCCTGGCTTTTTTCATGCGGAGAACCATCGTTTTGTTTTGTCAGATGAAGACAGAAACCAGAGTTACAGCACGGAGAGATCACATCTTGCAGGAACCTTCTCATCTGCGGCGGGGCAAGAGCTCCTGGACCTGTGATGCCAAAGTTGCACTCCTTACAACCGATTTCTATCCTCAAACACGGAGTAAATCTCCAGAATTATGAATATGTACTGCAACCCTGGCAGAGTTCCCAACGGAAACGTTCTGAAGGTTCATGGGCAAGTGCCTAATCAATTGCATTATAAGGCATTGATCAGCACACACTCGCACTCACCCAATCTCACTCGCACCTTTCAACCACAAAAAATCACAAGATCCAAATGCCATTGCTGTGCCTTCGAGGACTCAGGAGGCCAAGCCTGCGAATCTCTACCAGAGACACTCTGCAAACCTCCAATTTGTCTACACTGTGACCGACACCTTCGATCAAATCTTTGAGAACGAAATTGTTTGCTGCTTAGTTTCATTGCACCAAAAATGTCTACAACCGAATTCAAACGATGATAGAAATATGAATAAATAATGTTCAGGCATCTCATCCAAGTGGCTCCCCACAAATGTCGAATTTGCTGCAAAAATCAAAACCGGTTGAAGGCCGGGAGTTTTCGCACATGTTTGAAGTCCAAGGAAAAGATTCCCAACGCAACTGGCTGGCTTCAGGCGGCCCGGCTCTTCATTTGAGTGTTTGATGTTGATCCTGCAGCTGTCGCCGTAGAGCAATGTCACAAAACGTGAAGAAATCGTTTTTTATTTGTCTGACATTTGTCTGATAGTTGTGCCTTCAACAGGTCAGCATGTTGTCTGCACAGGTCAAAGCAGGGCTTAGTTCAAAACAGAAAATCATGGAATTAGTTCGACGGCACATTCTCCAGAGCCACAAAGGGTGAAACTTTGACATTCCCTCCTTCAGAGAGCGTCGCGCCCCTGGAGCCTGCATCGCCATCCCAAGCAACATTCAGCACCCTCAGATTCCCTCATGCTTTTGGGAACATAAGGTTCCCTAATCATGCTCTAGGGCTCCCTCTTTCCTGGAAAGAACGTGCTGGACTGCTGGACCTCTTTTGTTCCACTTCGGCTTCAGCTCATGCTTCAGAACTGTGTTCATTCTGTACAAATCAACCCATCTTTCCGCAAAGACTGAGGCTTCCCCTCAACTCTTCTAGCGAGGGGAGCGCCGCCGCAATGCAGAAGGTGTTGTTCCAAGGGTTTTCCCACAGGTCGAGAACCTCCAGGTGCTCGAGGCCGAGGAATGCATCGGCTGGAAGAGTGCTCAGCTCATTGAAGTGCAGATCGAGCGTCTGCAATTGGCTGAGGCCTTGGAATGCATCTGGCTCGATCGAGCTGATGTTGTTGAAGGACAGATCAAGATAATGTAAGTGGGGTAGGTCGTGGAACGCCTCCGATGATATGTTTCTCAGCTGGTTGTAGCATAGCAAGAGGGTCTGCAATTGGGACAGACCTTTGAACGCATCTGGCTCGACAGTGCTGATCTCATTGTCCTTAAAGCCAAGCTCCCGCAATTGGGGTAGGCCTTGGAATACATCGGCCGGAACGGATCTCAGCTCATTGTTGCACAGCTCGAGTGTCTGCAATTTGAGCAAGCCTTGCAAGGCATCTGGCTCGAAAGCGCTGATCGAGTTGTTGCGTAGCCAAAGGACCTGCAGTTGTGGCATGTCTTGGAACACATCGGCTGGAACAGTTCTCAGCTTGTTGTAGCACAGCTGGAGTGTCTGCAATGTCTGCAAGCCTTGAAAGGCATCTGGGTTGATGGTGCTGATATCATTGTGACGCAAGTCAAGCAACTGCAATTGGGGCAGGCCTTGGAATGCACCAGCTGAAATATTTCTCAGCGTGTTCCAGCAAAGGTAGAGTGCCTGCAATTCGGACAGGCCTTGGAATGCATCGGCTGAAATATTGCTCAGCTTGTTGTCCCACAGTTTGAGTATCGTGACTTTGCCCAGGCCATAGAATGTATCTGGCTCGATTGTGCTGATCTCATTTCCGTCCAGAGCAAGTGTCTGCAATTGACAAAGGCCTTGGAACGCATGTGGCTCGACAGTGCTGATCTTGTTGTCGCTTAAGAAAAGCACATTCAATTGGCTTAGCCCTTGGAACGCATCAGCTGGAACAGCTCTAAGCTTGTTGTTGTGCAGCTCGAGTGTGTGCAATGCATTCAGGCCTTGGAATGCATCTGGCTCAATGGTGCTGATCTCATTCCAGCACAGCTGGAGATTTTGCAATTGGGGTAGGTCTTGGAACACATCGGCTGGAAGAGTTCTCAGCCGGTTGTGCTCCAGCTCAAGTCTCTGCAATTGGTGCAGGTCCTTGAAGGCGTCTGGCTCGACAGTGCTGATCGAGTTGTTGTTTAGAACCAATGTCTGTAGGCTGGGCAGGTCTTGTATCGCATTGGCTGGAACAGTTCTCAGATTATTGTTGGAAAGGTGGAGTGTCTGCAAGTTCTGCAAGCCTTGCAAGGCATCTGGCTCGATAGTGCTGATCTCGTTGCGGCACAAGTAAAGCTCCCGCAATTGGGGTGGGTCTTGGAACACATCGGCTGGAACAGTTCTCAGCTTGTTGTAGCACAGCTGGAGTGTCTGCAAGTCATCCAGGCCCCGGAATGCATCTGGCTCGATGGTGCTGATCTTGTTGGCGCCGATGTCAAGCAACTGCAACTGGGGCAAACCTTGGAAGGCATCGGCTGGAAGAGTTCTCAGCTGGTTGTAGCCAAGGTAGAGTGCGCGCAGTTCACCCAAGCCTATGAAGGCATCGGCTGAAATATTGCTCAGCTTGTTGCCCCACAGGTGCAATACAGTCAAGTGGCCCAAGCCACAGAATGTATCTGGCTCGATGGTGCTGATCTCATTTCTATCCAGCTCAAGAGTCTGCAATCGGGGCAGGTCTTGGAAGGCATCAGCGGGAACAGCGCTTAGCTTGTTGTCTCCCAGCTTGACAGTCTCGAGGTGCTGCAGGGTGTGAAACACCCCCCGAGCGATGCTGCGCAAGCGGTTGGAAGTCAAGTCTATGACCCTCAGTTCCACGTTTTGGCCAAACACGGCCCCGAGCTCCTCGATACGATTGCCGTCCACGATTCGAACTCCCCAGTCATTTCTCTTGCCGCCCAAGAGGAGCTGCTCCAAGAGTGGCAGGTGTCCCAACAGCACGGCAGAGAGATGCACCAGTTTGTTGTCACCTTGGTCGCGACGAAAAACAGCAGCCTAGAGATGAATTTTCTGTGATCCGAAATCTTTGCACAGCCTACTGTATCTGCTGTCGAGTTTCTCATGCTCAAAAGTTTCAACTGCTCTAGGCCTCTGAAAGCATCATCATGCAGCTCTTCCAGCTTCACACGCGTCAAATCCAATTGCTCCAAGCATCGGAGACCTCCAAAGCCATGCAAACTATGTGACCAACAGCTACAAGCGTTTTCACAGCTGGTCGACCGTTCAGCGTTCTTTCTGTGGAACAGACTTGTGACCTATTTGATCCTGCTTGTTTGACCTGCCTGCGAAAAGGTCGGGAGGCAAACGAATCAAAGTGTTATTTGCCAAGGACAAGCGCTGCACATGACAGCCCAAAGGGCTGAACGCTTTTGGCGCTATAGATGTGATGTTCTTGCCTGCGAGGTTCACCTGAAATCCAAGCGGAACGGCCCCAAGCAGCTGTTTTTCTGGCTTCCTCTGATCTCCCAGCCTGCTTTTGCCGGAGGACGGCAGCAAGTAAGCAGCTCTCCACACGCAAAGCGCCAGCACTTTCGGTGCAATGGCATGGAAAACACCTCAGTTGGATCACCGAGAAAACGTTAAAACATGTAAGCACATTCCCAAACAAAATGTCTTGAGAGCAGAACCTGGGATTGTTGCCCTGGATTGTTGGAAAGCCTTCCTGCCCAAAAACTGAGCCAAGGATTGCAAAGCTAGTGATGCTGAAAACAGGACCCACAAGAATTTCCCTCGCTCCTGCTGGACAAGAACAGTCAGCATGAGCAGAAGCAGGAAGGAAATGCAAAGACCCAAGACTTTGGCGGCAAAGCACCCGCGTCGTTGTCGGTCCTCCCTGGCACAGATCTTCATCGGCAACAAAGTGGAACACAGTTGAAAGATGTGCAAAGAAAGTGACAAGAAGATACAAAAAGTGAGTTGTTGTCTACCCTGGGCCTGGTTTTGACTGGCAATGAAACGTTCCAGTCCGTGCATCGCAAGACATGCGCGATGCAGCACGCATGGGCCAAGGTGATGTACACTGCGATATATCCCCAAAAGTCAATGGGAAATGCAAACACAGGGCTGATACTGTTGCCTCAGACACTTGCGGACCAACTGCACACAAGCTTCAGCAGATGAAAATCTAAGAGAGAACAGGGCCTACATGCAGGGAACAAAAAAAAGTTTGGGAAAACGCCACTCTTTGAGCTCAGTTTCTGAAACGCAACGTCAAATCGTCACCAAAGTTCCCCCAACCTTCTGAGACGGTACTCAATCGCAACATTGCGACCAAGACCTGCAGGCGTGAACGTTCTGTGAGCTGCATCCCTCACTGGGCAGTGAACGAAACGACGTGACAAGAAAGTGACATCTGTCAATCCGAGATGCCATCCCAAGGTAGGTGCAAATGTAGCCAAGGTCCAATGAAGCATCCATGAGCGCGGCTGCAATCCGAGCCCGGCTGCTGTCCGGACACATCAGCAGCAAGCCGGGATAGAGGCTGTTCCAACAGAGCAAACCCAGGAAAAAATAGAAGCCCAGCATGAGCAAAAAAGTGGCATTTGCATCTCCGGTTTGTTGGGCAAAAGTCACGAGGCTGCCCAACAAGGAAATCTTTCCGAAGGCTTGCACCACAACAGTGATGCCTTGTAGCAGGGCCACCTTGAAGGGGTAGAAAGTTCCTCGCAATCCAAAATACTTTTCCTCAGGACAAGAAGCACTAAGTACACCTGGGAGCTGGAAGGCCAGCAGCACTGCAGCACTTCATATGCTGCTTGGGTGCGTAAAAGACCTGTGTAGGTCGGGGTCTGGTCTTCTTCTTCTTGATGCACAACAACTGCCACAGGAAAACCAGCACCAAAACCAAATAGGGCAGCGCAAGCGACAAGGCCCACATCACCTTGGTTCAAGCCATTTTCTGCAAGGTCTACAAGCAAATGGCACCAAGCAAATCAAGCAAACCATGTCCAAGGAGTGTTTCTCAGTTCTTTCGTTCCTGTCTCCCACCTGCGGAACACTCTCGCGGGACTCACCAGACTCCTCCCTGTCCAACATCAGGACATTCAAAAGGAAATCGGGGAGCTCCGAGCTGATCCTGCAGTGTCTAGATCTCCCTGCAGACCCAACCTCTGCATGATGAGCTTTACAGTCAAAACTACAAACTTGAAACATGAACACATAAATGCAACATGAAACCAAGTGAATTGCCACCATAAAACCGATTGTTTCATCTGACGTTCCGTGACACGGGAAGCAAAACATGCCGAATCCTGGTAGCATAACGCAGGAAATACTGCACTGCCATGAAGAGGGACATGACCAAGGACACGATCTGCAAAAAAATGGCCCCTGCCACGATGGCAGGTCTCCCCCCACTCTCGTTGGGCAGAAGCAGCCTGGCCGCTCTGCTCACGCCATCAAGCAGCCAGTTATAGCGGTGAAAAATGAACAATCAAATGCAATCAACATAATCCAGGCAGCCTATGGCTGGACCCCTGTTTTGATGTCCAATCTTTCTTTGACGGGAAGCAGCACGTCTGAACGGGGGGCACTCAGGCAGGGGATAGTTGGGGACCTTATGACTATCGTTCACCACCCTCTCAATCAGCATATCTATCCGTATACAGTCATTACCAACCAGCCACTCATACTTCATAGTTCACCGCAATCCAAGTGCCTCAGCGAAGTCTCCCATGAGTTCCCATCAAACAGCCCGAAATGTTCGGCCAACTTGGTCACATCGCTCAACTGATTCTCGAGCCTGCAGTGACATGTGTGGAAAACGGGATTGTCTATATGGCAACTAATCTCAACTTGAAACTGGTCGTCCCATGTTATCCCTTAGGGCCTTCGGGGGTGTTCCCAATTCGAAGCTTTGCAAGTCACTCAAATGGAACAACATGGAACAGTTCGCCGGTGGGCCTCGTGAGAGTGAGATCCAAGAAAACCACCGAAGCATAGTAATTGCCCACTTCCAGAACCACCTGTTCGGTGACCCGGCTGACACACTACAAACACCTTGCGCTCAAAAGCTTTTACACTGAGTCGCTTTTGCAGTTAGACAGAAACAAATCATCACCATAGACTTTCTATACAAAAGCATCCCAAAGCTTTGACACCTAATTACACGCTTTGCTACACAAACAATTTCACACACAAGCCTTTTTGCACAGAGACTCTTTTGCATCAAGAAGCTTTGACAAAGAAATGTGCTTGCACGTGAAAGCGTTGCACCAAGTTACTATGGCTCCACCCGAACCGAGCCTGACATTGCTTCCGGCCGCTCATCTCCCGAAAGGTGTCCCGCACAGCTGCAATTCGCAAGGAACCCATCTCTTCACTTTCGACCCGGTCCTGACACTACAAATTCCAACGGCCCTATATCCTGACATGTCCTGACACCATATTTTGTCCGCAACTTTCGTTTTGCAAATTGCCAGCTGGTATTAGCTGATGAGCATTTGAAAGATCTTGAAAGCAACGGGCTTCCTGTCTTGATTTCGACAATTTTTTCTCAGCGGTGCGCCTTGAAGGCTTTGAACGCCCGCTGGACTTCCAGCATATTTTCGCACACCAATTCGAACTGGAGCGCGTCCAGCACTTTGTCCGGACCTGGCGTTCAAACGTTCAACAAGGACCTGTTGTGACTGAGATAGAGGCGGCCTCTGCTATGAAAGTGCCCAAGGTGAAGGAAAAAAGAAAAACCCATCCCAACAGAAAAGCCAAAGCAAGGGTACCAAGGTGAGGAGGAGGATGATGATACCGGATCTGCTTGTGGTGGTATGCTGCAACGGATGATGAAAAAGAAGCCGTTCATCATGGTTCAATCCACACGCAAGCAATACCGTGCAGTTCCCGATGTGTGTCTATTCATTTTGACTGCCGCTGGTTTGAGCTATGCCTGTTTGTTTTGTGTTTTGGCGAGTACGACGGCGCATCTTTCCGTTACTCTTTGTTCGTGTGTCCGTCAAACGTGTTTAGCAATGATATTTCAAGCGCAGCTATTCTTCGCTACCTTTCGAAGGACCCAGCTTCCGCTTACTCATTTAACAAAATACCCAGGTCCGGCAAGACCACTGGGGAAGGCAAAAGGCAAAGCCATGTGCAAAGGCGACATGCCCTGCAGCACAACGGTTCTGGAAAGAAGGTGTGACAAAGGGTAGGAGCTACCGAGCAAGAAACCCACAAGACCAAATCTCTCCATGGATTGGATCCTGCACTGCTAATAGCCCGGTACATGTACACAACTGGCAACAAACTTCAAACTGGCAACAACTGGCAACAAACTGTTGAATTATTGGGTGTTCCAAAATGTCGATTCCGGGTACGGCTGTTTCCCACTTGGCGGGGAGCTGACAATACGCCGGGCTGGTCCCACTAGCAATGATCATGTGGCCAGCCATTACGCTCAAGCCTACTGACTTTGGGACCGCTCATAGGACTTGTTGCGAAGCTGTGCAATATCTTGTTTGTGGCCCCTTTGGTGCCATATCTTTGAGCTTTTGAGCCCTTTACATATAATATCATATTGATGTATAGTTTGACCATGGTACAGGGGAACTACAACTGGTCACCAGGGTCATGGCCGAGTCGCTTTGATGCTCTTCGTCGCTCAAATGCGTCAGCAGCTTCATCTTCACTGATGCATCCGGCAGCGCCGAATTCATAGCTTGCCTGCAAGGGAAGTAATGCCACAAAGAAGTTGGGAATTCTGTTTGAACCTCGACAAACCTCTCAAAACACCAAATATCCCAAACAAGGCGCCGCAATGCGGGAAGGTGCTGTCGTGCACCAAGGAAAACTTGAATCCTGCAGAGTGCACAATAGAACCCGAAAACATGAAAAGCGAAGACATCCAAAACATCCAAAACCAACCAAAGGCTAATTTAGGCAACAAACTGTTGAAGGAATTGCAAAACAGAAACGGCCAGACAAAACATGACAAAACCATCTTTGTCTCTTCCGAGACACAGGTCTTGGGCGCCACGTTGACGCAAATCTTGAGGATCACCATAGCTGGTTTCGCAACACATTGTTGGAACTTCGAGCAGGTTGCCCAGGTCCCCGTTATCTGGCAGCTGCAGCACCTCCAACACGCGCCGTGTCCGCAGGTGAAACTACGTCTCTGAATGTTGAGAAGGGCATTGACAGGTTGGTTCGAAGCCGATCTATGTTCAACTTAGCTCACCATAGCTCACCTTCTTCCATCCTTCTCTTCATCTTGATCTCATCTTCTGAAATCCTCTGCTTCTTCTCGTCTTGTTTCTTCTCTTGCAATGGCCATCTTTGATTTTCTCTCTGAACTTCCCTACTCGCAAACTGCTGAGGTATGAAGGCTTCGTGCCTGCGAATAACTCGCCTCTGTTTGCACCGCTTGCTGCAAACTCTGGGTTCGCATATGATCAAATTTGAAGCTCGTGATCAGCAGGCTGCCTGGAGCGGAAAGGGCACACAAAGCTCAACCTGCTGAAGGTTCATGCTGACCTCAAGCCCGATTCCTTCAAAATCATAAATCGATCAACAAAGAAAACAATGGTCCGCACGAGGCAAAAACCCTGTGGACGTTGTGCTCACAGCAGCCCTTCTGTTTGTTACCATATGCCACCATGTGCATCAGCTTGGGCAGGAAGCCAACTATGACACATCATGACATCTCGATCCAACAGGGTACTCCGTTGATCTCCAACTTCCGAAGGACCTCAAGGCCTCTCTTGGACTCCGAGTCACACAGCCCCGCCACCAACAAGCACGTGCACGTCATGGCCCACGGAACTTCCAGAGACTCCTCCAGCGAGACGCAAGCAACAGGGCACCTGCAGTGGGGACATGGTCACCACTGAAACCCATGACTCAAGTGACTTTCACCACTTCTCAAAAGTCATGTAGCGCATGGTGATTTATAGCTGATGCAGCAAATGCAGTGCTTAAAACTTGCAGCTGATGCTGCGCAAAACTTTCCGCTGAGATCAAGCACAACGAGAGCAGGATCGCAGCAAGGATTGCACGATGCTCGATCTCAACAGCAGCCTGGATGGTCAGGAGCAAGCTGAGCTCCGCCCAACTCCAAGCCTCGAAGCGTGGCTATGCATGGCTGCTACCCCCAGCCCTGCCTGGTGGGTTGATGTTGGTGCCTGCCAGTGCAGCATGAGATTAAGCTTTCACACCAACATTTCTGGGCGTTTCCATGGGGTGCTGTCTTTCTTTGGCGTGTTGTTCAATGGGCAGAGAAACTTCATTGGAGTACCACGAATTGTAACAAAGATAGCGATATTTCATTTGCTGAGTTACTCATCGACTTCGTGCTCACAACAGGCAGTGGAGTACCACGGAACCAGCATAATTCCATCAAACTTCGAAATAATTTTCGCAGATCCAATTGGGTATTGGATGATCAGACTCAACGTGTGGATCTGCATTCACAGAAGTTCTCGGAGCAAAACCGTGTCTGGACCAATGCGTTGGTCTGGCTTATTGAACATTTGCTTTCAAGGATTTTCAAAGTTACAATCATTGACAGAAACAACTCAATTGGTGTCCTGGGTTGCCCGAGTTGGATGCGGGGTATCAAACCTCGTCCTGGCCTTGTTCACGGAATTCAGGCGACTGAAATATTATCCAAATTCTTTCTTACATCACAGGGAAGCAAGAGGACTCTGGGACGTGTTTTGGACTGTCCGAAGACACCTATTGCTACTCATCCCGAATTCTTGAATCGCTCATTTGAAGAGAGGCTACCATACATCGAAGAGGCCAACAAGATCTTCAGTGACAACAATTCCGTCTAAGACGGCCCTCCATAGTTTTTATATTTACTGATTGGAGTACGATTCGTCCGACTTCATTCAGTGGCAAGTTTCACTCGCTAACAAGTCCAAAAGTCCAAAAGGTTGATGTTGGTGCCTGGTGGGTTTCGTTACTCCATCCAAGAGGCGGTCCGCCAAGAAGATGCCAATCTCCAGCAGTGCCGGCGCAGCCGATGCTTGTGACAAAAGCCGTGCAAATTTGAGTGGAACATGGTGCAGTTGCCGTGGCTGCAGGGGAAAGGTAGAGCTGGCGCAGATCCACATTCGTCACTGTCCACCTCGTCCATGTCCACATGATCAAGCATCTTGCTACCGACCAGCTCCAACTCCTGGACACATGTCGTGTTTGACTGTCTACAAATGGCAGCCCATCAGCCCATCCAATTTTTTCTCCCACGCTGAAAGAGCAGAGATTGGCTCCTTGATCATTTGCGGCTGACACGGCCACCAGGATCGCTCAGAAACTCCCTGGCTTGAGCATGGACAAGGAAATCATCTCAAGACAACTCAAAACTGAACCCTCCAAAACAGAGTTTCTGAGTGAATCCTCCCTTCAAAAGTGCTGGTTGAATCTGATGAACTCAGCTCAGTCTCTCCAGCCTCGATGATCAAGAAGAGATCTAATCGTCTCTGCATTTTCTGCAGCTTTTTAACACAAGCATACCTTGCTGGAGTTCAACCAGTCTCAAGTTCACCACCAAACATCACCAAACTCACAATCGTGATAGCTTAAAACTGATAAAGCGATGCATCCGAGCATCAGCGCTTGCCTGGCTTCGATGGGAACATTGCAGGAGTTCAGCTGCAAGACCAACTCATCCAGCTCCAGCTGCGTGAGCGCCTCCCATGAGCCCAGCTCCACCAAACACCTCGTGGCACCGTGGTGCACCTAGACTAGGACCTGGGAATACCTAGGACCTGTACACCATCCTGTGGGACCTATGGCAGATGATCCTTGGATGATCTACAGCTTCAACTCTACATGGATCTCAGCTGCCCACGGTATGTTGGAGAACCACAACTCCAGGCACCGCAGGGACCGTGTGAAGCTTGGCCGCCCGAGCATCCGCGCCAAGCCTGACACATCCACCAACCGGGAACCCGTGAATCGCAAGCTGAGCTGCTCCAGTGAGGGCATCTCCTCTCTTGGGATGCCAAGGCAACGATGAAACGAAGAACAATGTGATGATCACTGGATGGAAAAGCTGACTTTGGAAACATGGGTTGCGACCGTCATATATCATCAGTTATCACGAGGGGCTTTCACCACATCGGGTTTTCGCAGCTACTGTCTGGCTCATTCCTGCACGCTCCGCCACTTGGATGGCCGATTCAGCTGCCCCCCACCAATGCATTTTTTCGAAAGATGTTCGGCCCTACCCCCTTAAGATAGTTGATCCCTACCCCTTTGATCATCCCTACCCCCTCAAGATTCCTATTTTCTGAAGCTGTTCCAGGGATCCGTAGCAATGGCTCTAGGGATGTTACCATCTCCGTGCGTCTCTCCTCGCAGAAGTCCCATGCTTGGAGCCCGCTGAAACCCAAGTCCAGGCGGAGCACACGGAGGTGCCTGGCAACGTGTGTCCGACGGGGACGTACCCAGAAAAACTGCGTTTTTTTCAGCATAGCATTGGTTGTTGAACACTTTCCATGCATTATTAATTATTACAAAAATATTTTCATGGTATGATCGTATAATCTATGATGACCATTTGTTTAACATCATAATACTGTCATGGTTGTCATCTCATTTTGGTTTGTGTTTGAATTTCATGTCCATGATGCTTCCAAGATCCCCATCCCCAAGCACTTGAAACACTCGCCTGGGCAAGTGACTCAGCACTTGTAGCAGCGAGTTCTCGCCAAAGCTGCGACAGCCTGTGAAGGAAAGTTCGACCATCTGTCTGGAGCTGTCCGCGGCCAGGGCGCTCAAGAGACTTGAGGCGTCTTGCTGCTGCATCACAGTGCCAAACAATGCAGCGAGGGCAAAGTGAGCAGCCAGTGCCTTGTTCCTCAAATCAGCTAGCAGAGAACCACAAAGAACCACAGATGGAAATTTGATGCAAAACGCATGTTTCAATGTACAGAGCCGCGCATGAAAATCGCACTTCCAAGTGGATCAAAGCCCAGTCTCACAGCGAAATAAGCTGGATCTCCCAGAGGCAGTTCGTCACTCGACTCCTGCAGATCTGGGCGCGCACTATGAATCTGTAGGGCCAATGAGGTTAGGAAATTCAAGCAATACTTGCAGGCTCAAGGCAATAGTTTTAAGGCTGTAGGGAACAAGTGATGACAGGAAAAAAACTGGAAGTTTTAAAGCATTACTCAAGCATGTGTAGCATATCTGAAGACAACTCAAGCCAAGAAATTGAATTTTTACCCACCTATCACAAGACGTGTGAAATGTGAAGAATCTGGCTGGAGAACGGGGCCAAGAGGCGAATCACAACAGATTCAAACTTACGACACAGAAAGCCGTGAAAGCAGTGGAAACCAATGGATACAACGAATGCAAGGCCTTGACCAAAGTCTTCGTTCTTGCTCGCGGGTGTCGGATGCTGTTGAGGATCAAAGTCTTGTCAGCTGCTATCGTGGCATCCGCCATGGAAATATCCACTTCCAGGCCCTGGCGCACGTGCTAATCCAAGTCCAAACCCCTTGGCTTTTCCCCATCTTGAGACCCCACTGTGCTGCTCCGGCCTTCTGCACCAATGCCGTTGGAAAGGCCGCTTCACGCAAGGACTTGGCCAAGAAACCGAGAAGCGGCATCTGGCGTGCCTCTGGGGCGCCCAAACCATCAGTCAGCACGTGCGCCTGTCAACTGGGCAATGTGCAGTTGGCACACAAATATAACAATATGATGTGTATTTCTCTTGAAAAACACACGTATAAACACGTTTAAAAAGATTTATGTTCACACATTGACATTTGACATTTGTATTGAAACACCACACCACAGACCGCAAACCACACACCAACACACAACACAACACAACGCAACGCAACGCAACACAACACAACACAACACACCACACGACACGACACGACGCGACGCCACACGACACACCACACCACACCAGACCAGACCAGACCAGACCAGACCGGACCACACCACACCACACCACCAAGCCGCACCACCCACCACTCCATACCACACCACTATGCCACACCACACCACACGACACACTGCCACCAGACCAGATCACACCACACTACACCACAAACCAGAATCCAAGACTTCTCCAAGGTTAGGATCCAACTCTTCCAAAACATCACCCGAAACAGCCCTGCCATTGCGGAAAGCGATCCCAGGGCAGATCCATATGGACCAAACGCCCGAAATTTACACGTCGACTTCTGTATTTTTATTTTGTGGCATCAGTCATACGACGAAGAAAACCTGAAGCAAATCCGAACCACACCGAGACCGTCTCGCACCCGTCCGATCCGCAAGGCTACTGTTCGCGATCACGTGAAACATGTTTTGCAGGAACATGTGGTTTCGTGAGAAATCTATTGATCAAAAACGCATTTTGCGCCAGACTTCCTCCATTTTTCACACTTCGAACAACATCAACATGCTCAATGCGCCACACCTGTCACACAAAATCACTACGCGACATGTTGCGATGATGTGTTCTTAAGATGGTGTATTTGTAGGATGATGTATTATTGAGATGATGTGTTCGTTGAGATCATGTATTGTTGCGATGATGCATTCTTGAGATGATGTATTTGTGAGACGATGTATTCTTGAGATGATGTATTTGTGAGATGATGCATTGTTGAGAAGATGTATTTGTGAGATGATGTCTTGTTGAGATGATGTATTTGTTGACATGATGTATTCTTGAGATGCTGTATTTGTGGGGTGATGTATCGTTGAGATGATGCATTTGTGGGATGGTGTATTGTTGAGATGATGTATTGTTGAAATGATGTATTTGTGGGGTGATGTGTTGCTGAGATGATGCATTGTTGAGATGGTGATTTTCAAATGTCCATAGCACGGAAGTTCCGCATTTCGTACTCAAACTTCCTTTGGTACGCACATACGCACGAATATATATATATATATATGATTGTATTCAACACATTAAAGATAAACATGTATAAAACACCAAGCTTAGGTAAACATGCATACTTGAAAAAACTTATACAAGGGGAGTGTGCAAAGCGATGTGAAAACACCTTCTGAGGCCTGATTGAAGGAGTCAGTCGCGGCCACATCCAGCCGCAATGGTGCGCCAGCATTGCGTTCTTCAACCTTTGCATTTCTTACTTCACTCTTTTTTTCAAACTTGCATCGAAAGTTTAAGACAATGACCAGTCAATGCCTACGATGGATTTGGCCAAGCCACTGCAATGCTAGTCTCGAAGCAACACCACATTCGAGTGAACGGAGTCGCATCCTTAAAAATCCATGATCAAGGACAAGTTGAATGCAAACATTGAACGCTGGTAAGTAGCGCGCTGAAAAAATGCAACATGCGTAGACGCGAAAACCAACACACCGCCACACGCGAGGATGGTTTAAATAAGTTACCTTGCATGCAATTATTTTGAATGAAATCCGCCGACCCCTGCCTTTGCGGGGGAAGCCTGGGACCACGGCGGGCGCGGGGCCTGGTTTCTTCAGCTCTTGCCACAGCAATGGCCTTTACACGCCTTTACCCTGAAAACCGTCCCGACAGGTCTGCCAGCTTGGGCCACAGCGCAGCCACTGCAGAGGCGACAGCAGCCAGTCACGGCGACAGCAACAGCCACCACTCATGTTTCAAAGGCCTTCAAGACTGCCGCTTGCCAGATTTGAAACCCTTCCCGGCATGTCTAACCGTCAGCTTGCTATTATATTTGTTTTGGTGCCCAGAACATTTGTTGTTCTTCCTCTGCCTTGCACTTCTGGTGCTCTATGTTGCTCTGATTTTCTTTTTCGTCTTCGTCTGTTTTTACGTTATTCTTCTTCTCCTCCTTCTGGCCCTTCCTTCTTCCTTCTGCCTTTCTCCTTCTTCCTTCTTCCCTCTACCCTCTTCCTTCTCCCTTGCTAATTTTTCCTTCTTCCTTCATCCTCCTTCCTTCTTCCGCCTTCCCTCCTCTCTCTGCTTTCTTTTCGTTTGCGCTTGTGATTCCCTGTGGTTTTCCTCCCGTCGTCTTCTACTTTGTCTTATTCCGATCCTCGCCCTTCGTGCTCTCCTGCGTTCTTCTTCTGCTTGATCACTGCTAATGTCTTCGGCTTTTTTGACTGCCACCTCTCCGTCTCACCAAAAGGGCCCGCAAGGGGTGGCACCGCATGCCGCAGGCCACCCCCTGCATGTCGGCCACATCCCGAGCTCAGGGTGCTTGCAGGGTGACCTGAACTGTAAGCAGGTTTGCTTGCAGGGGCTGTCAATGGGGCTAGCATGCGCTGCGCTTGGCCCAACATGTCCTGGGCTAGGGGCAATACGCCCGAACTTGGGCCCAAAAGAAGTTTATTGTGACGACTTGTTGTTTTTTCCGGCGACTTGCTGCACGAAACCTTGTACACACCAATGCTTTTGCACGCTCAAATGCAAAAATCTCGCTAATTCCATGGTTTTAGCCTCCAGGCGGTAAAAAACATGAAAATAGAATGGTCTTGCGCGCGTGGAACGCCAAAAGTGTGATGCTTGCATGCTCTTCTTGTGTTCAATTGCTCGAACAAAAGTCATTTCTTACCAGCATATTTGCTTTTTGGGGGCTTGGGCAGGCAGCCACCGCAGCAGCAGCAGCAGCAGCCACCGCAGCTGCAGCAGCAGCAGTAGCAGCAGTCGCAGCAGCAACAGCAACAACAACAACAACAACAACAAAAAAAAAAAAATCAAAAAATCAAAACAACGAACCATCTGCTCTCCCTACGGGTAAGGTCCCCTGGCCGGCTGCTCGGGCGTCAGCCCTACAATCTACTATGGCCTTCTATCGCTTACCGTTGCAAGTACCAGTTGACACATGGTTTAATTTGCGGATCGCACGGCACCTGGTCCAGAATCAGCACCACACCGACCGACAGCATCATTGCGCGGTAAAATGATGTGGATCGAGGGTTTGTAGAAATCTCCTCCTTGTGGCAGGTCTTTCACAAGCTCAAACGAAAGAAAGCGAAGGTATAGCACTGAAGTTTGAACAAACTTCACACACACACACACATGTGCCGCCAATGCTATGAGCACATGGTCCCGCACTCCTCGAGATGGTGCTGATTATTGGCATACGCACAAATCCAATACCCACAAGATGATGTGTTTCGTAAAGAAGCATGCGCGCTCAGGCAGGCCACAAATCGGCAAACAGCCTCCAACCAGGCATGGCTGACGAACCAACGAGGGTACTGAGCCTCTGCAGTGGTGGTCAGCAGTTCGACAAAGCTGCAAGCATCTCGTCGGGTGGAGGGCCGAATGATCCACTGGCAGGTGTGATAAAGATTGAAGCCTTCCACTTTCAACGGCTGGCCAAAGTTCGGACCAGGGTACCTGGCAGGTACGTTGAGACAACACCTCAGAGTCCTTTGAAAACACAACTCACTACAGAATGAGTCAAGCCAAGGCACCCTTCCACCCAAAGATGCGCATGAGCAGTGATGAATTCGACCAGTTGCACCAGCTGCTGTAAGGTTATGCCTCTGCATTCGGTTTGACGGATCTCCACCGGACAGCTGCCAAACACGTCATAGCTGACCAAGGAATACCTCAGTGTCAGTCACCTCCCGTGCAAACGCGGGGGATCCTTTCTGGCACACAGCCACCAGCATCCGCCAAGCCACGTATCCGCCACCAGGGCATCGCCAGGTTTCAATTGCTCCGGCCATTGGTTCACGCCATGTGACAGCAAGACATTGTCCCACCTTCCCGGCTGTGTCTGTTGCACAGCATGGATGGCGTCCTCCACGGTGGCGGTTAGCTGACACTCAACAGTCGCACCAGACACTGCCACTTGGGCAGCCATCAACCAGCAATTGACATCTGTACTCCCTGAATCCGAAACCCTGCAGGAGACACAGCGGAAGCACCCTCACAGCATCTCACAGCTAAACAGGATGGGCTGCAACGTCGAACATGACACAGTGTCCAGCCGTCATCTGGAGGGAACATGTTGTGGATTAGTATGACGTTGAAAACCATCGTGAGGGCAAGGGTAGGAGAACAATAAAATAGGAAAGGAGTGGGGAACGGCACCAAGACAGTTTCACGCAATGCAACATCACAAAAGCCATGACACTCGATCCAACAACGAAATTCTCTTCGAAAGTACCGGCTCTCGCGCCTCATCTGTTCACCCAGACCAGGCTGATCACGTGCAATTACTCTGTGAGATTCCTCGGTGGAAAGACACCAAAATTGTCATGCTCCGAAATTTTGAGTCAGGCTTTGGGGCCCCGCACCTGCACAAGGCTTTCGAGGACTCAGGACACGAGACTTGAAAGGCCCTGCAACGAACAGCGATCGACTCAATCCTTCACCTCAGAGCCTTGATAATCCATGTGAAATGATCCAATGATCCAATCCTTCTAGATGCTTCTCTGACTCAGTTCCATCATCAAAGCTGAAAACAAAGAACTGCCCTGTTCGCCTGGCCTTCGGCACGACATGATCAAGTCATCCTGTCCTGTGGCCAACAGTTTGGCCTCCCCAGAAAAATGATTGCACCAAAAACCCATATTATCGAGGCTGAAGGAATTCGACATCAATGTCATCCTTTCGCACAGTTTGGATTTGTGAATTTTGAAGCGTCTTGAAGGTGGTTACGCTTATTTTAGCCTTCAAGATGTAAATCATGCCGGCTTGAAATATTTAATCAGAATATGTGCCTGAAAATTATTTGTTTCTAACATTGCCCTTGTAGAAATGCATTTCCAGGATGCAAACACCTACAGAAACTTTGGCTGACAAGCAAAACAAATTGCTCACCCAACACAATGTGACATGGAAAACTAATGGGGTAATTCAAGGACATCCAACTTCGATATTGACATGCCACGCCAGCAAACATTGGGAACTTATCAAGAATCAGCCATGTCATTTGCTTTCGCCCACCCGAGATTGCCAGAAAATGGCGCCCGAAGATGCCTAAAGTACCGAGTAATTTCGATTTTTGAAGCATTTCCAAAAAAAATGAATCCACCGTATGCAAAGTCAACTTCATTCCGAAAATTTCTTCTTGTCTAGAACAAACCCCGTCAGTGTGTGTGTTGCTGTGCTCTATCGCGCCAGCGTGAACATTTCACTTGCTTTTCCCTGTGTCACATGGACGCGGTTTTGAACCATGTTCAAAAAATCGATGACCCGTGTCCAAACATTTTCCGCAATGGAGTGTGCATGTCTTTGGATTGATTTGGATTGGTTGACGTAAAGCCTGGCAAGAAACCTGTTTCATTGATTGATACATTTCAAAACTAAGCTGCGGCTGGGCACGGTCCATGTGAGGGCTGGATCATGCTGTGGTCGGTGACACAGCACCCGTTGATTGTTGCAAGCTTTGGAGAAACTCCACGCGGCCCACGCGGCTGCACATGGCACAAAACATTCCCGAACCCAAGCCATGACTATTTTGAGACTTAGTGGATTTGATCCCAAGGCGTTTGCGGCTTCATGTTCTCGGGCCCAACAATCACACGGTAATGAGCATCATACCGTTGCCACGATGCACATGGACATGAAAGGAATACAGCACTAACAAGTACTAATTATACAGCCAAGAACAGTCTGTAGGCACATGGAAAAACGAAGAACAAGGTGGTGGCTGGACGTGATATTCATGTCGTTGGCCCGACCACCATGCAAAAACCCCAAAAACCAGAGAAACTATAGCTGACCAAACCCCAGCTGCTGCACACAGCTTTCGTGACTGTTCCCATTACTGTTCCCATCGTTACCGCTACCAGTACCGCCACTATCTAGTACCGCCACTACTTAATATCTAAAACTAAGTGAATTTTTGGCACTACTTACGAATTGTTATTGCCACCGTAACGCAAAAGAATAAAAATAAACATGAGAAGGCAAAGCAGAACCGAACTTCACAACATTAAGCATTTTGAATCATCAGAACACCATCATAAACCGTCGGTCAATCACTACTGCTCATCGTTAACCACGTGTGTGTTTCGCCAAGAGGCATTCTTTGATGCCTTGCGGACCATTAGGACACCGTCTCCTGGCGCAAACAGCGATGCCAGGAGTAGGCGGGAGAGCTCCAGCTCCAGTTCTGGGGGGTCACAGCCAGACTTTTGGCAGCTGAACATCCACTACTGAACCCATGGCCTAAAGACGGTTCAATTTGGTGACATCACGCATCCAGCAATGGGTCCTAGTTCGGACCTGAAAAAATGCTTACGGTTGTTAGCGGCTCTTGTCTTGATTCGCCATGATTAGCCTTAACTACGCGTAATGACTACGACTAATCACGACTAATCATTGTTAAGCATCTGAAAATCCAGCCATTCATTCATCTCCTACAATTATCTAATTGTGTACGGCCATGCTTAACCATCTTTACCATTCGTGTCTTGCCTTCATATCTTCTCATATCCTACCATTTAGTGAGGGTATGTTAGGGTACTCCTGCTAGCTCCTAGTGGTTCCCCTGTTAGAAGGGTAGAGCGGGACACCCCCGACTCCTCAGCTCCCTCCCAACCAACAACCAGTATCTTAAGCATTGTTAAGTCAATGCTCCTTGGTCATTGCTGTTTACTTTGTGTTGGTCGCAGCGACTTCGATTCTCCTCAAAGACATCGGCCCACACCTCGATCGGCCCCAAACCACCCGTGGAACTGATGAGGGGCGTGCCCCCAACATGCATGAACTACTGGGGGCCTAACATGATATGTTGACCACAAAAACACAAAAATTAAGTTCAAGATCCATCGCCAGCAAATCAGGATCATGTCATATCAGGCAGCAAGAAAGCAGGTACACGAACAAAGCAAGTAGCAACTACAAAAGAAACTGGATATGGTTGGTATTAACCTGGGGCACCATTACTTTCAATGAAACAATGCTGTTTGTGGATTCCCAATTTCCCTGCCTATGCCTGCATCAAACCTGCCAATTCTCTGAAATGACGCAATTTGCCATCATTGCAGCGTGAAAGCCGCATACCCGAATGAATGTCATCATGTCACGTAACAAGTGTGCCGTCACACAATCAGCGTAGCGAACTAACGAGTGCAACCAAACGAGGAACTCAACCACTTCTCCTGATCGAAAGTCTACAAACATACAATTGAAGCAGGTTTCATCTGCCCAAATGACGTTCTCTTGAGGCCAAGGCGCCTGACAAAGCGTTTCTCAGTCGTGGCGCGCAGCCGAAACTGAGCCAAAGATGATTTTTGCGGCTCCGGCTATCTCAAAACACTCAGCCTTGAGCAACATGTACCCAATAGAAGCTGAGTGATCAAAACTACTAAGCATCCTTAAACGAAAACATTACCATTATTTCTGCCTTTTGTATCGCTTGGAATACGGTTCTTTCCCCCTGTTTTCAGATTTCTTGCGCTCGAAGCTGCAAATTTGAGTAACCACATGGAGGCTGTTAAACCCGGAAGGAAAGAGAGAGTCCTCCAAATCTTGCCCCCAAGGCAAAGCTTCACCAGAACAAAATGGGATTTATAACCTGCTTATCCATGCATTTGCGCCTGAATGACTCCAAGATACGCCGAACCACTGCTTCACAGATCTTGCTGAGAAGGCGTAACGGATCCACACCCCTTGAAAATGAGTCTGGGGCGCTGTGGTAGTGCATTTTTTTGCAAAGATAAATATTTTGAACATCTATACAGAAGAAACAAATACTGCAATGATCCCTTCCTCCTTTTCAGTTCCAAAATTAAAAGCAATGGCGCCCTATTTTAGGAATAGGTGCTCAGGGGGGTCATGAAGTGGTGAAGGATGCAATGTCGTAATAGTTTGTAATATGCGCAGGGAATATGATATTAATAGGTAGTACCAGGCAGTCGATTTAAAGGTGTCATATGTGTATTTGGCAGTAATCATCGTACAACAAAAAACCTGACAAATATATTGTGTGAATCAAACTGAATATACATTGAATAATTACAATAGCAAGTACCTATGGGTTAGTAACCTTGAGAAATGATATGACAAACCTGATTTTTCAGATGTAAATCAGAATATTTGCATTGTATAAATATAGGGTGAATGCTATCCAAAATGGAATGATATTGAGGATAGCTGGTCTTAGTTATAAAAAGTCCTGTAGTGGTAGCACTTGTGCAAACACGGTGTTTGATTTGATAAACATAGATGCAAATAGACCCCGGATAAAAGAGGAATGATAGAAAGTACAAGGTCATTAATATTTCATAATTACCTTTACATTTCTCGGGAACAATGTTTTTCTCATGTCCATTTTTAGTTTTATATCAACTGCGTTTTCAAAATTTCGTTCAATGTTTACTCTAGTACCATTACTTGAATGGTCATTGATAATCACCATACATGTTATGAAAAGGCATTCTAATTTTGTTTTGTTCTTCACTGCAATGTAACCTTTTGTGTGGCAGTTCTTCTTGCCATCCTTTTACAGCTGTACAACCTGTTTCATAATGTTGCCTTAATCCTGTTTTTTGTTGTTTTTATTTAAATGTTATTTTGATGTATATCAATTTGTGTGTTGGAATAAGTACACCTGCTAGGTACCGTTCTTCCTGTTTGACTATTTTGTTGCAACAAATGTCCCTACAGTCATTCAAATTGGTTTATGTTTTGCAAAAAGTGTACCTACTATCATCTTGGAAATTCCTCTATACATTGATCTTTCCATGTAATTCTCATGGGCTTTTCGGTGGAAACCCCTTAACCCAAAGAGTTAATGTAGATCTGATACTTTTCAATTTTTGAATTAAAATATAAGAAATACAAACAATACCAGAAATATCAATATCAATTGTCAGCAATTCCTGGTTGGAGACCCTCCTCCCCAAAGAGTCTCCAAAACAGCAATGGTATTTTTGGTATCCCTCGAGAATACCAAAAATACCAATTTTCAGAACCTCTTGCCTTCAGATATGCTCCCCGAAGATTCCCCGAAACAATGCAATTTCTTGTATTGTTGACTTTTTTGAAAAATATCAAAATATGAGAAATATCAAAAATATAAATTCTTAGAGGTTCCTGTCCCGAGACATGCTCCCCAAAGGCCCCCCCCAAATATTAATATTTGCGGTATTTTTGGTATTAGGCATATGAAAATACCAAAAACAAAAATACAAATTCTCAGAAACTCCTGGTGGAGACGTGCTCCGAAAGACCCCCCGAAATACTGATATCTTTGGTTTTTTTTTTAATATTCTCGAAAAAATAGAAAAATACAAATTCTCAGAAACTCCTGGCTTATTTGTACTTTTATCTTGAATATGGCCCCCCCTTCGAAAATAGCAAAAATACCAAAATTATCATAAACATTAATTCTCAAAGACCCCTGGCGTGAAACATGTTCCCTTCGGTATTTGTGGTATTTGATTGGCTGCATCATGCAGAAAAATTGCACTATCACGAGGTCCCATTCTCGTGAAAATCAGGGGAAGCTCTACTGCTCTATTGGCGACCGTTTTGGCCCACCACAACATTAAACAAGATGGGAGCAGGTTCATTTAAACCTGCTTCAATGTATTTGGTTTCTGTCCGTTCCAGAACTTCATTTCAACGCGCGTGGAGTTGCACGGCTAGCCCAAAACGCTGTGAACCGTAAAGGTGGCGTTGCTGAACCACCTCGGGATGCATCACAGATCGCTGGAACCACGAAAAGGGTTTGAGGTCCGGACTCACTCGCAAAAGCTTCCACGATGTCATGGGGATCAGGGCGCAGGGCTCGGACATCTCCCAATCCCACCTTGGCATCTGAGCCATCTCCCGTCTGCAACTCCTTGTCTTCCTCCGAACACAATGCCACAGAGCTCATTCGAAGTGGCACGAAATAATATCAAGCGACTACAACGCACTGTCCCATGGCTAGGCAGGCTACTGGTTTGAAGCTACGCAGCTCAAAATATCAATGCATCTTAAAATATGAAAAAGCGCACAAATAAATTCAACTTCTTGTGTTGGTCTTCCTTGTGCCCGCCCTCCACATTCCAAACCAAACGCAACCACAATTTGAACTTGAGATCTCTTGTGAAAATCTCTCAACCTTTTTGTATCCATTGCCATCACCCAACACGCCCACAATTCATGTGACATAGGTCTTG
The DNA here is from genome assembly GCA_009767595.1 of Symbiodinium kawagutii. Classification (NCBI taxonomy): domain Eukaryota; class Dinophyceae; order Suessiales; family Symbiodiniaceae; genus Symbiodinium; species Symbiodinium kawagutii. The sequence goes on from VSDK01027481.1 coordinate 346,375, forward strand.
GCATTGACTACTCTGATAGCTCTCTTAGATCCACAATGCACCAAGTCGGGGATCGAACAAGAAAACAATGGTTACCGCCACAACCAATACGACAATTGCGCGACGCTTTCTATCACCAACTTCTTTGCGCCCATTTTCAGCTCTTCCTTTGCCTCAACTTCGCCGCCAAGACCATTGCCAGCTTCAAGCTGCGCGTCGTCTGCCGTCTACCCAAAACTCTCAATCCACAGCCAAGTTGAAGTGATTTTCATCTAAGCCCCTGACAATTGAATTTGGCTCTGATGAATTCTTCATCTGCAAGCATGGGGATCAAACCGTGTGTTGCGCTTGTTCTGTCCATCCCGGGCTTGAAGGAGGAAGGTCACGTTGATCAGGCTCTCCCCTTTGCTACTTCTGTCCCAGAAGGATCCCGCAACCAACAATTTCCATTCCCGCATCTTCGGTGGGAATTTCATTCAGCCCACGCCTGGCCAATCCAAAACCATTGGACAATTTCAAAAACCGGCCTCTGCAGACCGTACCTGCACCGCATTGGACGCGCTGTTCCAATCATCCAGCGCTGGCACGAACATGCGTTGCACATGTGTCAGGAAAGCTGATAAGCAACCGCATTGGCTCGGAACTGCGAGCTCTGTTTTGGCCCCCAGCCTACGCAACCCTCAGATCTGGATGATCGCACGAAACGATGCTCGCAGACAATTCAATGGTCCAATGATACCCGCGCACAATTCTGTGGTCCAACCTGCGCGCTGCCGACGAACCATGTTCAGTTCATTTGACTCCCGTGAAACCAGGGAAACTGCCGGCAGACTATCAAAAAGAATTCAAGCACGAAGGTCGGCAGGTTTGCGGTAATATTTCTATTGAATCCTGGGAAATTTTGCTTAAGTTCCCTTTGTAACCATTGGATGAACATGCTGCAAGACTTGCTCGGCCCATCTCGGCCCCATCCCGGAACCCACGAAGCTTTATTGACTTTTACTTGCATCTTGGTTGGAAATGCCTGGAGCCTCACTCTTCGCTTCTGCAACACTTCAGTCGCCAAAGGTCACATCACCCAAGTCATATCTCGAAGTTGAAAATGATATGAGCCTACCGCAACAAGCTACAAGATGTTACGAACATGAGGGGGGTTGCGGTAGATTGTAGCGCCATTGTGGTGGCATCGCGCTGTTTCACCATTCTATCCATTTCTTTCGCTGTTTGCTGGCAAACAAACTCAGGGAACAAAATGCAAAACTATCAGAACAAAGAAAGCTCAGGACATAGTTGGTAGTTATGATATAAAACGCCGCGCCAACAGCGTCCCTGTGAAAGAAAATGGTGACATGGCGCATTGCGCTGCTGTCCGCGTCCGCAGTTGCCATCGCTAATTCAATGACCTGGCACAAAGCCTAGGCGATTCACATGGCATACAGGGCGAGACCAACTGAAAATCCAAGGCCGCAACCTTCGTCTTTCACAACCCGCCAGGACTACAACGCCAACCCTTTCCAGAATCAGGATTCTCAAACTTGCAACTCTCAACATGAAAACCGGGTAACCCGCCCGGAGCCCGAAAACATATGTCCGATGCCAGAAACAACCCGGATCCGGTATGTAAACTGCATGTGCTGCATGGTTTTTTTTCCTGCCTGTCCTCGGCATTCATGGCCATACAGAAAATTATACATCACATAATAAACCCACTACAATTTCGTCGTTGCACTTGTGACAAAATCAATCATTAAATGTTTTCTGAATTGGCTATCACGTCTATCATCAGCGTGACTGCAGCGCAATGCTGCTTCCAGCACCAGCTATCCACATTCAATTCCCCGAAACTCTTGCCTGGGGGCTGGTTGGCGTCACTGGGGGCGGCGATTCATTTGGCATCCAGCCCTCCTTCAGGAACAGATCCGTTTTCGATTCTCAGCATGTTTTCACACCAGCGCAAACATCAATGCTAAGAACATAGAAGAAAGCAATGGGAAACAACAAAAATGGCCTACAAAGTAGCAATTGAACGTGCTCGAACCAATCCAATGCCTGTAACCCGGGAAAAATGTTCAATACTTTTGGCGTTTTTGCGGCCAGGCACGAACGCAATACAATGTCCTCCTGTGGCCGTCCCACTCCCTGCCAGCCTCCACCAGCAATGTCTTGGGTTTAGGCCCAAAGAAGGCCTTCATGGTCCTCTCATCCAGCTCCTTCGCGCGGCGTCGCTGGCAGAAAACACGCCGGCAAGGTTGGCTTTCGCGAGATGGAGCGCCGCCAGACCTGAAATCACAAGTTCCACCCTCTGGAACTGATTTTGGAATCAATGCAGCAACCTGCGGAACATTTGATGCAAACCTTGGCCATGCTTATCCCAACGAAACTGGAGCCCCAGCTCCAAAAGAAAAATGCAAGAAACGAAACCTCGCATACCGCGGGGGCATCAACTGCAACTATAGGGGTGGCTGTCACAGCGAAAATTCACGGGAGAAACGCTGTTCAATTTGCCCCTCAAACAAACCAGGGGCAAACTAGAGTCTGGGCCTGCCTATTTTTAGCGAATCCAAAAGCACATATGGTAAAAAAACAATGCACATCGTCGCCTTCCTTGACCTTTTGCAGGTCCCAATGTCAGCTAGCCAGGTTCGATATGGATTTTGACCCGATGCCGAAAAGCTGTGACCAGCTGCTCAAAAAAACACTGGGGCGGGCGCAGTAAAGGGCACCACGAGAGCGCCATGGCATCCGTGTTGGCGACTCACCGGCGCATCCTGCAACTAAGCGCGGTGGTTAAGGATGGGTTTCCAATCAGCATCGTCATGCCAAGCAAATGTTGAACCTGCGTGCCACTGCAAGTTTGACTTCCAAACAATTGCGACGATGTGCCTGCAGGAGCCCTTGCGCTTCCAGGTCGAAAAGGGAACCGTTCATCATACGGAAAAACGAATGGAACTTTGAACCGATCGAATTTCGGCAGGCTTGAGCAGCTGCCAGCCTGCGGCCGGACTTTGACCAAGTGTGAGAAGCCGATATTCAAAACAGAACGGGAATTTTTTTTTTGAAATAAAATCATTGAAATTGTGCATTTTAATTGTTCTAATGGGTGGCCATTTCGCTCTAGTGCAAACACGTGTGCAAATTTTCTTTTGAAGGGCGAGGGGTCAACACCAAATACCAAAAATGCCAAACAAATAAAAACGCCAATATTTTGTGTCCTCTTTGGGCGGAGGGTCTCCAACCAAGAGTCCCTGAGAATTTGTGTTTTGGTATTTTTGGTATTCGTGGTATTTTTGGATTTTTTGATTTTTGCGTCATAGGGGGGAAAATTCCATACCAAAAATAACCGTATGTTGAAATCTCTTTGAGGGGGAAGGTCTGCAGCCTGAGAATAAATTGGCAATTTTTTGATTTTTGATATATGGGTTTTCTTGGGAATGAAAGGTTGCCCAAATACCAAAAACAACGAAAAATCAATATTTTTGGACTTTGTGGGGACATGGGATTGAAATTTCTTGGATCTAAATTTAAGCCGGCAAATGCAAAAAAAAAACATGTCTATAAAAAATGTTTGGGGTAAGGGGGCTCCAAGCAAGAGGCCGGGGGAACTGCATTGCAATATAGTTGGCATGATTTGTTGCCGGAACCAACACAAAAGTGGAAAAATTAAAAACATATGATTTACACCTTTCCTGGAAAAAAAACCATTCCAGGAATATAGATGATTATAGCAGGCGTCCTTTGGCCAAAGTCAACCACCAGTAGTATAAAACGTTTGCTAGGAATAATGGAAGGTACAGTTGTTGCCAAACATGGGACATTAAACTGTCATTTGAATAAGAAGTATTGAAAACATCAATATGTAAACATTGTCATTATGCTTGCTCTTCTGACGTCACGAATTCGTTTTGTGAGCAAAATCAACCAACAATGTACGACACAGGCTGTATGGGTATGAAGTAGTTTGGGCGACCAAACAAAAGTAGCTACATTACATTTCCAAATTCAGCTAGTTTGGAATATCCCGCACAAAACGGTAGTTGTTAAGACCCATTAAGGTACTGGCACTACGCTACATAAAATATACAACTGCCAAAACTGTTGTTGTTGCAGAAGCGACCCACCGCACTAGCCGCGGTCTAGGACACAACCTCCCCCGGCAGATCTCGGGAACACTTTGTAACCGTCATCGTGATTCGTCCCCGCCAGGGTCTGGTGGCCCATCGAGGAGAACAAGGAAAGAAAACGGACGAAAAAAAGAACAAAATACCGTTGCCCCTTACCAGGTATAATCGCACAAAATGAAAGAGAGGTATTGCAGAAATAAACAATAAGTATGCACGAATAACCGTATTTCTTTCGTTTTTATTTCCACATTTTTTAATGTATAGTCAAATTTGTTTGACTTACTACCTTTTTAAATCAACAAATACTTTCATCGTATAACCACGAACAACTACCTTCAGTTAGTTTCAAAATCACTCTATTTTGATATTTTTCGTCCTGTGATATTTGCAATTTCAAAACAAACATGAAATTAAATATCGTGCAATTGAATCCATGACCAGTCCAGTGAGGCCTCCAAAACTAGGACGCCGTATTTTCTATTTAAGGGATTAGTAATACGAGGAGAGAAATCATTGTAGCACGTATTTTTTGTTTACATGTTTTTTCGTCTGATCATCTATCTATCTGTGTTCGACAAAAAAGTGCACTTCCACAGCCCCCCGCACTCTGTTAAAACATGTGTTCCAGAACCACCTTGGGAATTCCTGGGAAATGTCTCCACCTATCCATTTCCACCCTTGAGAAACATTGGAGTTCCTATTTTTTCACCCGTGGATTCGTTCCAATGGCCAGCCTTCGCAACTTACCTCTCGTTAATTACACTGTGCATGGTGTTTTCACCTGTGACAAAAAATGTGGAGATTTTGCTACTATTTCAACTCGGCCCATGGCAACATGCACCGGTTGCCCTTGATGGACGATTGCATACGGCGTTATTGATGACAGCCAGTAGCTGATTGCAACTATGTTTTCATATTTTCCTTTCGCCTGCGCAATGGTCTGCCTTCGGGCATGCAGGCGCAAAATCAAAGTCAAAGTCCATTTGCAATCCTCTTTATTCCATCTTCTTTTCATGGAACAGTCCAAAGCGTCGCCAAAACCGCGTGCAAATTTTGTTCCGTCTTACCTCCCTATTTGGCAGTAACGTTTATGGACTAGCTAGGTCAAAGAAACCAGCAAACCAGATCGACAATTGGCTCGAACACCTCGATGGCTGAATGGGAGTTACGGCACCTGCCGCGTGATTTTTGCAAGCAATAATTTTCATCATGCTGTGTGAATCGGGTGACGGGAAAAAACATTGAAATTGGAGGCCGGTTGGCCAGTTGCCTTACGGACGACCAAGGGGAGTTTATCGTGTTGGAAACCTTTTTTGCAACAATTCATCGGAATAGGATTTCACTCCTTCCATACCAGTCTGGATCTCAAAAAACATTTGGCCGGATTGGGCAGATTTTTTCCGTGTTTTGTTTCACGATCATGTGGACCATGAATCACTGAAACTGATTCCGCCTGCTCGCCGTACTGATATGGTTTTGCTCATCGAAAACATGCATGTGGCCTCGAAAAGGAGGCGCATCAATCGTGGTCACGAAATGGGTTTGGTAGGTGGACCTTTGCAATGTCCCCCTGACTTTTAAATTTTTTAAACTTAACGTTGGATTCTTGCAGTTGGGGACAGGGTTTGCCACATCTTCACGGAATAATTTGTTTCACTGGCGAAAAGACCGGCCAAATTGGTAGTTGATTTTGGCCTAAGCAGTTCGACTATGAGATTCTACCAAACTATCATGCCTGTCGCTTGCCCGGGATGGACTTGTCCAGGACCGTCACAAAAGAGACGAACAATATGGTTTTCGATCCAACTACTGGTTAGAGGAATACCTGGTGACAGCGAATGTTGTTATCAAGCGGCCTGACCTTGCAAATGGCGTTCATGGCAACAAAATTCGTCGTCACGCGAAATTTTCCAAATTTGAGGTTGGCTGATCGCAATTTGTTGGTCAAATGATTGGTGGGGCATCTGACGTCATGGTCCCAGTCGGAAGTAGCAATTCAAAATACTTGCGGCGGACATGGGCCTGGAGATTTCCGTGGTGAGTCCTGAGTACATCCGGCATGGATGCTGCAATTTTTTTCCGCTGGAACCAATGAGGACGGGTGCGAGGAACATACGAAGCTAGCATGGATATCGACATCAACGCAAGCATTCGAGGAGGATGCGTCCTGAACCAAAATGTCCGTTGGGACGTGCAAAAATGCAAGCAGCGGGTCGAACGATCTATTTACTCCTGGTTTTGAACGGGGTTGATGTCAGTTTTCCAAACTTTTTGGGTTTGAGATCTGCGGAGGAAATTTCGGGATATTCGCGGAGCGAGCCATGACTTTTAAATGGAAAAATTGAAAAACGCAGATTCAGAGCTGAATGCCAATGCCCCAGTTTCACCCACCACACGGCTACCGTTTTACTGCTACTAGTGCACATTTTAACTGTTGGATTCGAAACAACAAAAATAAACTTTTATCAGTCACAATTGAACCCAAGTTTCCCTGATCAAACTGGTCGCAATTGAATTTCAACAAACAAGTGAATAAGCGATGCTGATATGCTATGTTGATGCCGTGCTGTGACGATGTGAGCCAAGGCAGCAAAACCAAAGTTGAAGTAGGAAAACTAAAACAAAGTGAGCAAGTGCAGGCCGGATGAATCGCAAAGGGTGCCTCACAAAATCATCCGCCAAACTGCGCCACCAATGTGAGTCAAACGCCAATTGTTTCCAATCACCAAAATTTTTGAAGCGACAAAATTATGCAAAGTTGTTTTCCCAAGTGAAAAATGGTCGTCTAGATTTTCCCAGGTGCACTAACACCTACGGTTATCTTGACGAATGACATTCGAATTCTTTCAAACCTGGCTACCATTTCGGGGTGGAAACCCCAGCGCGGAACAAAAACTGTTGGGATCTATTTTGGATGTCGGTCGAAAATAGGCTATAAGCCTGTTGGGTACAAATTATCATCACCTGCGCGTGCCTGCCGGTTTGCAATTTGTTTACCACACATTTTCCGCGCTCGGATATCTTCTGGGCGACAATGACGTTCAAGTGAAAAATCGTGTGCGTTCCTTTCATGCAGTAATATTTCTTCTTGCTACCAGTGCTGTTGGCCATCGTGCGAGCTACTGGCCATGTTTGCTCGTTTTGAATTCCCTGATACACGAGTTTGTGATTGGTCCCTTATTGCATGCTGACAAAACAGTCAATCTGACAAACGAAACTACGCCACCTGCCTGACACAACAAGATCGCAAATTGCAAATCACTGGGATCACTGGGACATCAGGGCACAAATGGATTGGCTGCATTTTTTGCGTGGGACCTGATTCCAGGACACAGCCAGATGTGAACCACCATTTACAGGCTGCTTGCCATTTTTTTGTGCCAATCGCCAACTTTTATGTGACAAAAATGCGCGGTTGAACGACCGATTACCTTACTCCGATGCAGTCGTCGGCCTTGTCGCTCTTTTTGCAGCTGGACGCCCATCCATCAACGTGATTTGGATCAAATGGATGTTGCTTGCCGGACATATCATCGGATCTCACTTTTGTATTTTATCTTAAGTGTTGTTTCACCCCCCTGCGCTATCCTGCGCCCAAAGGGGCTGCCGACCGGCATGCAAAAAAGTTTTGTTTCGCCCTCAGCCCCTGACCTCTATGTCAAAAAGGTTGTTCCATTTTTTCCAATGTTCATGTTTGAAGACAAATTCGTACGAAACGGGTTCCGCAGCGTTGCACAACGCTGCTGTTCCGGAGCTGCGTTCTCGTTTGCGTCCTTTGTCCACATTTTCATTACCGCACGGGCAAGCCAAACTTCACGTCGGTCCCGGGTACGCATGGGGAACCTGCGGCATACGCAAGGGGGTTCCATATGTTTCGCAAAATTGTGCGGCTGCCGGCTTTTTTCGACGGTCAAAAAACGTTGCCGTGCGCCCTGTGGCATTTGCAGAATTCGAAATTTTTGTTTCCGAAGATGCCGTCAACATTTGTTGTCATAGGTACAACACTTGCATGTTTTGGAACGATTTTGTTTTGAAACGTCGACTCTCGAAATTGCAAAACGTAAAGCGTATGGAAACATAAAGTGATGTTGAAATTTGGATAAATTTGGTATTTTTGCGTCCCGCTTGCGCGCGGAACAAATTTTGATTTCGCCTCCGCAATCCTATGCGGATTTTTTGTGCGGGTCGGATCGCTCTCGCCTGCTCGCGGTGTTCGCATGGCCTTTCCGAAGAAAGAGTTTGTAGCAAGAATTTTGACGAACACTGAACACTATTTTATTAAGATGTGTTTAAAACTGTCGCCATTTGGACGCGGACGCCGTTGAACTGTCGACCGAAAAAATGCAAAATGTTCAACTAGTTCAAGTTTTTCAAGGCATCTCGTACCTTCCACCCAGGAATTGCACTGGGGAACTTTCAGTTTCCAAAACCCAAAACCATTTCAATTTTGCATTTTTTTTGTATAGTTGTTTAATCTGGGTGGCAAGCCAAGGCGTGCAAAAATTCGAGCACGCATACGTGACATACTCATTCTGCACTTTTCCCCTTCAAAGTGTGCCCATGCAACAATCGACGTGGTTTTTATATTGCATCGAACCGATCCAGTTCAGATTGTGTCACTGGCATTGACAAAATACGGTCAAACATTTTTTTTGTAAAGATCCTCGTAGAAAAACTCTGTGAATTATTTCTTGTGGCAAGATCTTTGCAAGGGATCCATGTGCATGTTGTTCAAATAATGTACAGGAGGTCTCTTCAAAACATGCAGGTGGACGTTCTCCACCGAATTTTTTTTGCAATATCATCTTCAGAACACGTCATCCAACATCCCTCTAAAAATTCTTATGGACAATTTTTGCAACGAAATCTTGGCGCTAGGTCTTTAGAACAAGTATCTGCGCATGATTTCCAAACAAATCAAGAATGAAGGTTCATCTTGCATGCCTGTGCGGGGCTCATTTTGGGCAAAAGGACTTTGATGATGAGAAAGCAAACTACTGCAAGAAACGGTCGTCTCATTCAAGGAAATGAAATCCTGGGTGTTGGAAGCTAGCGCCCTCCACTCACCCAAAGGGCGAGATACGGAGAATGGTCAAATTTGGAAGACCTTGGTGCGCCTGTCGCGCGTTTGCCATCAGGTTTCCATTGGACAACGCATTGCGCCGACCTCTGAGCCAGCAATTGTTGATATGGCCACGCAGTGTCCAATGAAACTCCAAGCGCCAATGAGTCACCCCGTGTTTTGCCACCTGGGTTCAAAGGTTTATGATCCACTCATGACACATTTCATGCCAATATTGTGACCAATCTGTGTGTCCAAGAGGGCTGACCAATGCAGGAAACAGTTTCCGAAATAGAACGTCCATGCGTTGCACGTCGGCCTGATGCCCCATTTCCTTCAAGCACCGTCAAGCTCGAGGCGCCGAAAAAAAATCGTCAAAACACCGCATTTAGAGGCCTCTGCACAAAGACCTCTAAATGCAAAGATTTACTTCAGAGATTTTGCCAGGGGACCTCCGGCAAAGTCTTTTACGTGGAAAATTTGCAATTGTGTTCGTGTCAAGAAGTACTTGGCGCTGTCTAAAGACCTCTTGCGGAGATCTTGCCGAGAGACTCCCGGGAGAGAGCTTCTACATGGATCTTGTGCAAACATCTCCTTAAATGTTTGTGCTAACATATCTTCTGTTTGCACCCTGCCCAACGGGCTGTCAAGATACCTCCTAGACTGATTTTTGCAAGGCATTTCTGTCAGAACACTGATTTTGTGCAGAGTTCTCTTAAAGTGATGTTGCCCAGAGATTTCCTACAGAGAATTTCCGTGGAGAACCCTGCGCAAGGCTATTTTCTACAAAAAAATGTCTAGAGACTTCCAGATGGTTACAAGGATCTTGGAAAGTGTTCTCCTAATAACAAGTTTCTGCAGGGATTTTCCGTAAAGATCTTTCAAAATGTTTTTGCCAAAAGATCTTCTCTAAAGACCTTGACGATCCACCAGGAGTTGCTGAAACCTCAAAACATAGAAAAACAGTTATCGCTAGGAGACAATATTTGTCGCTCGCACCAATAAAAATCGAAAGAACAAGAATTCCGCAGAGAAAGGAAAATGCAGGTACGAGAGTGATATCTGTACTTGCAGATTTGCAAACACGGGACATGTTCACACACTGATGGCACCCCCAAATTCCAACTGTCCTCTGGGGTCAGCCTTTCAACAAGCACCGTGTTTGATCATCTTTTTGTACTCATTTTTGTGTCTAGCTTGACGCTGTGTTTCATGATGGACGCCCACACCGCGAGAAACGTCATACATCACTGTCAAAGCAATCAACTCAACGTCCAGCAGTGCTAGCAGCATCATTTTAGGCGCGTTGCTCCTCGTCTTCTCTAAGTGAGCTCCTCGTTCCGTTTGCTGAACAATTCTTTCGTTGTGGATGCCGTAGAAAAACATTAAGCAAAATATCCGAGGGTATCAAACTTGGTCCAGGTTCAATTCTCGACATTCCCTCTGCGAGCGAAACGGACGATTCGTAAATCACATTTTTGCATTTTGGCTGTTTTTCTTCGGCCTGCTGCAGTACCAACAAGTCACCTCAAGTAGGCTTTGTTGGCCTTTAATCATTCTAGTGACAGCACTTTTTTGTGACTTTGTTACACTTTTTTGACCACGTGTTTTAAAAGCAGCATATGTCCCAGTAGATCGCTGTGCAGAACACTGAAATGTTTTTCTGTCTCTGTTTGTTTCAGGGGATCAAAGAAACACAAACAGAAAGCGTATGAGGAGTATCCCACCATCCATGACTCTGGATGACGTTTGATCACGGCATGAACTTGGATGGCAGTGGGTCAAAACCCTGTACCCCTGCTTCCCTTTATCATTAACCATTGTCTTCCCTATGATTTGGTTGGTCATTATAAGCCATTATTGATGGTTAATATTGACCCATAGCCGGATGACTTCACTGGAAAGATGCGAATTTTGGGAAGAGAAATGCAGTTGAAATGCGACCACCGCTACAAGCTGCCAAGGGACCCTTTTTTGGCCGCGTTTCATCTACGGCGGCTGCGGCTTCTTCGGCGGCTGCGGCTGCGCGAACGCGCGTCCGTCTCTTCCCGGCCTCAACACGAAGATAGAAATTCATGGAAACAGAATGAAACATGATGAAACATGATGAAACATGATGAAATATGATATATTATCAGAATTCTCATCATATCTTTATACTCTTATTATCTTCTTTATACTCTGATGGATATATTCTGTGTAAATGATGGAAACACAAATATTCTTTAAAGATGTTCTTCAGATTTCTATCTTTATATGAATAACATTTTTAGAAAAACATTTGTCAAAGACTTGGCATAGGTTGATATGACATTCTGCATGGGAATCATCCGATTCTCAAGTTTCTCATCCTGTTCTCTCAGCTCTCCCAGGGCAACGGGCTGGCGTGTTTGTTCCTGGCAGCGCAACGATTCAGGTGATGTATTCTGCTTGTTAAACGCTATGAAATAGGTGAGACGGTTGATCGAGTGTGGTCATGTTGGTCATAACTATCCATGGTTGATGACGCTTAAATGTAACGTTTATACAATGGGTAAGTAATGTCTATCGTAATTGCTAATGACTTTATGCCAATTGTTAATCAAGATAGTGAATAACTGAATAAGCATCAAACAATGGCTCAATATGGTACAACAATGCTCCCTATTGCTCACTATATGCTGGATAAAGCGCTTGACAAATGACCATCAACATCCATCAACCATAACATGTGGTGCCTATGAAACACTCCACAGCTTAAGCATTGCGGCGCCTTAGCCGCTCCAAGGCCGCCTCGCAGTCGACAAGGGGAATCACCATGGATCCCATGTTGACATGTCATCAGCTCGGGTTAAATCTCTTGATTTCGTCCTAAAAACTGAGGTCAGCCAAACAAATTGACCACCAGAGTTCCAATGTAACTGTGTAGCTCTTTTGGAGCTTGAGAAATCCGGCTTTCAGGAAGCGTCGACAAGGTATTATACCTACTGAATCCAACACGTCAACTTCAAAACTTTGACAGAAACAGTGGGAATCCAAAGCAACTTCAGAAATTTCGTTTCTTGCCGCAGCCCGGCCGTGCTCTCACAACCATGGGCGCCTTGTGCTTGTCTGCTTTGGTTTGACCTTTGAACCTCAGTCACAACCAGTGGACATGTGCAACGCCCTGATCAACCGCATCGATTCATGATGAAAGATATATCTACAATATATCATATATATCTCCATACCAATTGTCGAATTATCATCATCCTCCCCCTCTCCTGTGTGTGTGTCTTCACATATTGTAAACAATCAACTCATGAAAAAAATCAAAATATCTCACCTACTCGCATATGTGATCAATTTGTTTGCATTCATTTCACATATAAAATCAACTCGCATACATTTGCAATAGATATTTCTGCACCCTTGAGATCTGCTCCCCAATCCGCTTGACTCATCACTTGACCCATCTGAGATTGGAGCCCGCTGGGTGCACCTCCAAAACTGCGCCCTACTTTGACGGCATTCGCTACTTCGACGTCAGACGTCATTCTGTTGCTACCACTGCCTACCTATTCCTCAATCTAAAGCTTCAAACAAGAAGTGACATCTTAAAATCTTTACTTTCTTTGTATTCAAGTCATTTCAAGTCTATACTTTCTGCTGTTCAAATCTTCGAATCTGTCCCCATTCTTACTCGAACCTGGAGCTTTTCCGGGAACTTTCCCCTCGGTGGATGTGTACTGTCCGGTGCTTCTGTGCTGAAAGAGCTCTGAGGGCTCGACACTCTTCTTTTTCCTTCTTCCGAACCTGGAACATCAGCGAACACTTTCGCAAGTTAAGCCAAAGTTAAGCCAAAGTCAACAGTTCAAAGGTTTAAATCTGAACTCAGCATTCTCAGCACTGCTCCAAGTCATGTGCGAAGTTGGTCATGTCGCTGGGATCCCCTGCTCATCAACGTCCTCGTCGTCGCTGTCCCATTTGTTTCGATCGTTTGGATCCTTCAAGTCCCATCCACGGCGGCTAACCAGCATCCCAAGTATCCAAACCCAAAAATTCATCCATCGACTCTCCAGCTTCACACAATTTCACACACATCCAGCGAGGGAAAAAAATTGGAATCGGTAGGTTTCAACCAGTTTCGTCCATTGGATGGATCTGTCCTGCCGGTCAAAGAGTCCACCTCCTCGACCTCGCCAAGCAAAAGCAACAAGTTTGCGGAAGGATACAGGTCCCCAATTCATCCAATTCATCTGGCAGGTCCAGGCATGTTAGAAAAGGCATGTTAGCGGCATGTTGGTCTTGTATACTTTTTTCCGTCTCAATTTCAGGGAGCCGTGAAGAGTCCAGTAAAATTCTGATACCCAAATGGTGGAGTTCAAATGGGAAATTTGGAGCAACTTGCCTTCATCTGCGGCTCTCTGAAGTTTTTCCTCCTGTGTCGACACTTGCCAAACATCATCAAGGGTCCAACTCTTCTAATTTGCAATGGAAAGTTTTCACAAGTCTCTTGAAAGTTTTGGTGCTTGGCCTATGAAGTGACAAACTGATGCAAGTGTCACAGCAGTCCTCAATGGCTCTCTTCCTCGGGAAAGCTGCATCACTCTGAACAGGCGGCCACAGAACTTACTACTTACAACTTCCATCTAAATATACTGCTGTATGTTTTGCAGAAAATTTGCTGCGAGGCCTCTAACTGAGCAGTTGTCATGTGTCGCTGCTAAGCCCAAAGCATGTCCGGCGACGGTTGCTTGCACCTCAAGGCATGGACTTGCCTGTTGTACAGGTCCTCAGTTGTCCAAACTGAGCTCTCTGCTGCATGTTGCTGCAGTACATGGCCCCACCCTCGTTCTTGGTAGAACACCTCGGTGACCGTCTCGCTGACCTACCACAGCTGGCTCCCAAATGACTTCAGCGACGTTCAAGCCATTTCTGGAAGAAAATCCAAGACGTGACTCGGATTCTATAAGACTTTTACCTTAGATCCATTTTTCCTCAAAAATCCGATTCCAAACTCATCCAAGAGCCAAACTCAGGGCAAACCCAAGGGCCCATACTGATCCTTGAGGCACAGAAGCTTGACACAGCTTGGTGACAGCGAAGGTGATAAGGCCATGATAGGGGCTTGATTTGTCACCAAAAAAACAGCTCATCAACAACTTCTCTGAGGACCCTAGCTGACCTGTCAAGCCTGCGAAACCTTCACCACCAGCGTGATCACCCCATCCCAACCGCACTGCTGCATCGCACTTCTCACCATCTCGCCAATCGTCAAGGGGCCTGCAGCGCTGCATGGTGAGTCACAGTTTTGACTCGTTGAATCAACACTTGCACGAGATCTTGTCCTTCAAATTGCCGTGAAGAGAGAAATGATGAAATCATCTGACCATCTGGCCATCTGGTGTCAGTATGTGTCAGCAGAAAGGGCCTGTTGCCGCCTTCAGGTTTTCGCGCGCCACAAGATATGCAGGTCTGCCTGAATTCAGCACTTCAACAAACTTCAGGGTCAAACCGAGTCAAACTTCTTAGTGTGGTCCCATGCTTGTCACAAATGTGGTGCTCCGGCGACACAAAACAACGCCAACATTCACGTGTCACTTCAACTTTCACCACCTGACCGGTCACACATGACACATCGTTGCACCACGTGGAGCCAGGGCCTTTTCTTGAAGTTCACCGTCCGGCAGCTAGGCTTGGGGCATTGCCAGTCCTGCAGTTGAGAAGAAAAGTTCCAGATTTGACAAGAAAATTATACAAAATTCAAGATGACAAAAATTGAACTCATTGGAACTGGAAATCAATGAGTGGCTTTGGGAAATCCCAAACATGTAAAGAGAGAGCTGAGGAACTTGAAATGAAACACGTGACTCGGCTGCACGACACTGCCGGTGTGTCTCCAAATGAAGCACCGGCTCCTTCGGGTCGTAGGTATTGGGTTTGAAGAGGCACATCATCTTGACCTGGAGAAGAAGCTGTGCCGCTAAAGTGCGTAAAGGGCGTGCAACTGTTAATAGATTGTTTAAGGTATATATATATATTATATTCATATTTATAGTTGATTCATATATTTGATACTATTTAAAGAATCAGATAAATGTCTATGTGAACTTGGATGAACTTCAATAATAGTATCAACTATTGAACTTGAGATACTTCAAACTTAACTTCGATGAACATTGAACTTCACACTGCTTGCACTTCAGTCCAGTCACCACTCCGTGAACGGATCTGGCTTGCCATGCAGCCCCAGTGCTACGGTGCCCCTTGGCTCTGACTCTGAAGTGCTTGCGGTTTGTTTGTACAACCAACAACTGATGAACGAAGTAACCAGGAAACCAATAACCAGGAAACCAATAGAAACTGGTGGGTTAATAACCATAACCTCACAACAAAGTGCAAAATGGGTTGTGTTTCTGATATTGTTTGAGTATTAACATGAAAACTCATGAAAACTCGTTGAACATCAATGGACTGATGAAAACAAAACCTCGCAAACCAACAATGAAATGCATTAATAGCATGGCACCACCAATGGTAGTGGGATGACTGTTGATGATGTCGCCTATCAAGCCACAACATGTCTGGTTGAATAGTCCTCTAGATTCTGGCATGAAACTGAAGATTTTGCCGCCAACAGATTGTTCGTCTCTGTTGGCCGGTGTATCTCAAGTGTTAGGTGGTCACATCAAAAATCGCATAACATCGGCTAATGACTCGAATTCAACATTGAAACAATGGCAAAGCAATTACTGCACTTTGCAATGTGAACCTGTCTAAGTTCCAGCTTGAGCAAAACAGAATGGGTCAGCAAGAGCATTCTACGAGACCAGCAGCTCTCACTTTGGGTTCAGTTTGATTCCCTTAAACTAGTGCACAAAAATGCAAGCACAAAAAAATACAGGGCATATCATCTGAATATCTTAATATCCCAATCACACAATGACTCTCCGTTCCGTACTCCGCACTTCATATGCCGCGCCAAGAGTAGCATGGAAACAGCTGCTGTTGACGACTCAGAAGTGAGTTCTTTTCGACATTTTTTGCCGTCAAAGAAAGCACGTCAAATTGGATCGCCTAGCAGCTGAATGTAGCGGTT
>VSDK01027481.1:362769-386471 GCA_009767595.1 Symbiodinium kawagutii
GGTTCAGCATTACCAAAGACATAGAAATCAAAACGATGTGAAGTGCAACCGGTGCACTGGAAGGTTAGTCCTTGTGAAGGGCGATGTGTGAACCAAACAACCAGCTACACGTGTTTGTTCTTCGGACAGAAAAGGACCAGTGGTTCAGGTATTTGCTTCTAGTGGTGAAAGGCACCTGTTGGGTAACATGTTTCCATCGCAGTGCTAACAGCCATTTGCCTGGAACGCGCTACTAAAGAAACCTTGGGTCATCCACAGAACATTGCATTTGAGGAAAGAAATGCTGGAAGAGGGACGACAACGGTCCTAATTTCTCTGGTTGGGTATGAATTGTTTGCTTCCCTTTTTTGAGCTCAAATAGAAAATGCAAGCACCCAAAAGTGAATCTGGAAAACTTCGTCTGCTAATGGTTCTCAGGGGGGCATGTGGTGACACAATCTTCGTTGCAAAGGAGACTGTTGGAACAAACGTTTGCAAACAGTGAACCCCTGCAATACAACAAACTACCTGAGTGTCATTCACTCCAAATAGAACCCTGCATTTAAACTGCTTCAAAGCAAATCACGAACAAAAGGACAAGAGCAAGGTGTGCAAATTTTGCCCCCAAAAGTATTGTTTTTCTCCTGAAAATTATTGCTCTCTGATTGAAGATGGAAATGTTTTCGACGTACCGTTGTGATTCCATGACCCATCTCTCGCTCTGCCTGGTTTTCTGCAACTTTGGCCAACCTGCTGCGTTCCAATTCCACAGGATCCAATGATGTCCAATAGTCACATCTGGTGCTATGATGTGCCAGGTCCTTATGGTCAAAACAGGTCCTACCCAGTGAGATCTTGAGACATCTTGAGACATCTTCAAAAATCACCTGGGGCATCAACTGAGAGGTTCTGCTTCTGATTTCCAGCTCAGAAAACCCTTCCACCCTTCCAGTCCTGGCATTGGCAGCAACGGCATGTAGCTGAGCCGATGGTCCTGAGGGGCGGCTTGACAGATCCAGGGTTTGGTGAAAGTTCATCGCCATCGCCCTGGATGTCACCTTGACTGCTTTGACACAGCTTGACGCAATGGCCTGACCTTGCCAAATGACAATCAATGACAGTGGTTGGTTCAAGTGACAGATTGTTTTCTCTTCTCAACGTGTTCCTCCTATCAAAACACATTTGGAAAACACAACCCCCATGACTTCGCCACTGCCGGTGTCCATCGGGTGAATGTTGGGCATTGGATCATAGGGCAGGAGATCATCCGTGGCGCAAGAGAGGAGGTTTCCTGCAGAGCACCAGCTGCAGCTGAAACGGCGCCAGCTGCACCAGCTTCAGAGCACCTGCTTCGGAGCCTTCCGCATTGCTATAGGCACTCTGGGCTGCCTGACAGCTCAGGAATCACCATGTCCGTTGAAATAACCACAGCCTATATGTACATGTAGAATCATGGAATGTAGATATAGATTAGACACTATAATTATCAATTAATCATATTGATTATATATAATCAGATATATGATATGGTCATGGAATGATACATTAATTATAATGGTATATCTATATATTGATGTTGATTTTAGATCATGGAATAAAGATATTGATTAATTCTAATACATCAACTTTCAAAAAACCACCGTCCTGTGCTCGCTCTCGCCTGTTCCATGTCAAAGCGGGCCTCGTGGATGTCCTTGGGTCGACTGATGCGAAGGTGAACCCCACTGTGACCGCCCGTTTGCCCCGAGGTCACGGCGTTCTGCAGATCGGTGTACACGCGGTACACCTCATGGAGCACGGCTGCTGCAGTCAGGTTCAGGGCTGCAAAGTGGAGCATTTCATGGCTTGGCGCAGCTGTAGCTTCAGCACTTCCAGAGAAATCTAAAGAAGTTGTGCAAGGAAGTGCTTCCTCTCCGAAGACTGCTCTTCTCAATTCCAACTACACTTAGCTTAAACGTCATTGTTCTACTCTGTGTCTGTCATTTTACACTTTGATTGAAGCTGACTGTGACATCAAACTCTTCACAAACGATGGCCATCTCTTCTCTTTTTCCATTGCATCCTTACCTTGTGTGCTTCATCAGACTCGTGTCATGTTGCCTTGCGTCATGTCTTATTACGTTTTTGCTTTTTCGGATCGCTGTTGGTGCTTAGTCTCTGGCATAGTAGGTGAACCAGCCCTTCACCTGCAGGATGCAGAACTTTCTCAATTTCTGCAGTCTGCAGGCCCACAGTGATACTTTCTACATCTGTTTACATCTGGTTACATCTTTCGACATGTATCTTACTTATCTGCCAGCAAAATCAAGAGAAAAACGAGCTTCTCAGATCTTCTCAAGTGTCCCAAAACACCGAACCCATCCTAGTAGCGTTGAGTTTCAACGACAACGCCTTGCAGTGCCCAAGCCGAAAGCCCAGCCCGTGCCTGGCTGATGTGGTCCACCGCTCGCTTGGCCAGCCGCGCGGCTTTCTGACACGTGCGGCATCTCCAAATGGAAAACACCCCGTTCGTCTCTTCTTCCCAGCGTAAACAAAGCAGTGAACGTGGGAAAAAAATGAAAAAAACGGATGATTGATGCGATTCGAATTGGAGCAATTCGGATCAATTTGGCGTCTTGATCAATGCAGCTTCATGTCTGCGTCGATTGAATCACTTGCAGCATTCCGAAAAGGTTGACAGAAAGAACATTATTGCACAAAGACCTGACATAGCTGCAAATGACTTTGTCACAGCTCGTGTCGAAACAAGCAAGCCAGCAACGATAGGAGGACAAGATGGGACAAGGAGACAAAGAACACCCCAAATCACTGTACTGATTGTACCGGAGACAGGAAGATAAATAAAATGAAAATCCTCATCGAAGGAAGCGAGCTCAAGAATTCGAAGGACCCACAAAGCTCAAGAATCAAAATCCGATCAAATCTCTTGTCACAAAATGCAAGCAAAGTACGAACCTCAAATATGGGAACTACCTTCGATATAGAGAACTGAATGTAGGAGCCAGAGCGCTGAAAATTTTAATGTTTCCAACTTTCAAGCGAAACAAAAATTGGCAATAACCATCAATTACTTCTAATTGTGCACATGTAAAACCATGGGATCAAAAATCAAAGAGTACATACATTTGGTACTGAATTCTGGTTTACAAACCAAGGGAGACAGCAAGCAGGAGATAAAGTAGATTTTTTCGTATTAGATCACGTCAGATGATACCATAAATTCCCATACAGCTGTAATCTTCTGCGGTCTCTGTTCCTCGCGAAATCTACCGAATTCCACTTCAAGTATCTACAAGTGGAATCTCAAATTAGTCTGGTAAACTCAAAAGCATTCTTGGAATGACCCTGCCAACATATCGAGCATTGAAAGGGGATGACGATGAATGACTTTGCGTGAAAACAGAATTATGAGGGCAAGTTGTGAGATTCTGGAACAAGCACATACTGTGTGGCAACAGGAAATTCATGCAAATCACTTCGCTGCCTCAGCACCCATATCTTGTGCTAAAACAATGGCGTCATTGGCCTTTTCCGTAGCCTGCAAACAGATCGCGAATGTTCAATGCTCAACACATGAAACTGTCACTGCCACTGAAATCCACGCATTGCTCAGCATGTTTCCTGCATGCATTGACTTTCTCTTGTGGTAGCGGTACTGCAGCATAAAGCAGCTGGGCGTGCATATTATTTCTATTTTCCTCGGCAGTAGCACTTAATCCCATTGCAAACCATCTACAACCCAACAGATTCATAGGATCTCTCTTTATCCCTACCCTAGCCATGCTTGCATTGAAAGACAATGTCAAACCCCAACTCATCTCTCGATGAAGGCCTTGATCAAGGCTTGAAGTTCATAGGTCGGTGCTGGGGGGCACCTGGCATTGGCAAAATTGCCCCATCTAAGGCACAAAAAACTCACCAGTTTCAATGTGCCCCTTTCGCGAGCCGGGCTTGCTCCAAGGCAAATGGTGTGAACGAGGTCAAAACCTCAGGTCACCAATTGAGTGCCAGATATGGCGAAAACTGTGGCAACCTGCTTTCCAAACAACACGGCAATTGTTGAGGTTGAAGCGTGTGCACCTGGCTCACTTGGAATGTTGTGTGTGGCATTTAATTCACTTGAATCCTGGCTTGCAGCAAACATGCCGCGATGACCTCGCATCATCTTCTATCGGAATGCATCTTCTAGGTGAGACTTCCAACAACGTGGTCGAAGTCACTAGGCAAACGAAATGCAGAAGAACTGAAAACACTTGGATGTATGGAAATCTGGAGAGGTTGTATTCTTGCAGTGACGCCTGAATTGAACAAGAAATGGCCACGAATGCAACAGTATCAGACCGATCGTGACCTTGCAATTTTGGTACCGCCCTGCCCCCCCCCCGGACACAGAAGCAAAGCTCAATGCCCAAACACAACACCAAGCAGAATATCAATCAAGTGCAGTTCCAGAACACATAGATCCATTGGATGCACATTTCTGCGGAGGAAAAGCTCCTTTTTTGTCGAGCTGTGGAGAGTTTATGCATCGATTTCTTGGGGACTAACACGAGGAGGAACGCGGATCCTGATTTTCGGTACCTGACGAATCGAACTCATCGAACTCTTCAAGCTTCGAAGAACAAATCTCCACAGGTCCGGCCTTTCGCGGTGCTTCGCTCTTCGTCTCCCTCTCCTCATCCTCCTTTAGCGGTTTGGTTTGGTGACTAGTTTGAGCTTCATGATCTATGAAGCAACCGCTGGGAGAGCCTGGACCAGGGTAGCAAAATTGGGCAAAGCTGGGATCGAAGCGGAACCACCGCAACTGGTATCACTTTCCTTCTTGCTCTTTCACGGTTTCAGGTGTTCTGCACTGTTCTGCCACTGGTCTCCCAAAACTTCAATTTCTTCAGACTCCCGACTCTGCACTGTTCATCTCATGTTTCCTCATTTTCAACATTTCGAAATTGATTGATCCACAAAAATTCTCGAACATTATGCATCATGCACCATGGGACTTTCCATTGGTTTGTCCATATCTTTTTCATCGTTTTGCCAGGTTCTTTGCGGATGTTCTCTGGGTCCTCCTGAGCTTTCTCTTCGGCTTCTGCACGGAGCCTCTCCTGATTCCCATGAGATCTCAGCTGCGGAGTCAGATCTCTCCTCTCTGTCCGGCGTCGTCTGCTCATGTCAGTTCAATTGCCTTCGATTGGTAGATGCTCCAATTCATCTCTGCGCAGCATTTCTGCGGTCTGTGCAGTGTCCTCCTTGGCTTTCCTTTTCTTCTCCTCTTTGAGGCGCTTGTAATGAGCCTTCCACCGTTCCTGACACAGCTGGGCAAACACAGAGGCTATCCTCACGCCATCTTTGCTGAAAGTTTCGGCACTTCTGAGTACCGGGCCGTCTTCGCTTTGAGTTCTTCGGGCGTCTTCCGAGTTTCGCAAATTCTTCGGTTCTGCCACGCCTCCTGTCACGCCATGCCAGGCTAAACCAAGCTATGCCAAATAAAGCCCCATGGAGAGACAGGTTCTTGCAGCTAGGAGAATTGGTCCTGCATAATTCGCTTCACTTCTTCCGCATCTTTGGCAGTCACAGCTGTGCCTTCGGTGACTGAGAACAATGTTTCAAAAGTTCGAACTTAAATATCAATTCATGTCCCGGGAAGAGTAAAGTGTATATGAAATAACGTGCAGCCCAGGGCAAGAATGCAAAAGAGATTGAAGCAATTTGAAGCATCTCATTATCTATATTTTCAGCATCTTGACCTTCGAATCTCACGCACCTTCCGCCAAGATACGAATCCAGCGGTGCACGTGCTTTTTGCTTCGTCTGCTCATGGCCAACGTCCCTTTCGCTGTGTAATGGATATGTTGCCCTTCCAACTGGAGCGTCTTCCTAACTCAAACATGCACAGAGGATCTCCATTGGAAGCTTCCAGTATCTTCCAGTCGAAGCTGCTCAAAAATGCCACTGTCACATCTGTCTGCAGCGGGGTTGCTTGATCTGATTGGCAAAGTAGTTCCTCTCCTGCAAAGTGACCAAGTGGATCCCCAGAGCCATGTCACTGCTCCACATCTTTCTCCCCCGATTTCTCCTCATTGGGCTTTTTCAACCCGTCATCCTTCGTGAGGACCAGCAAAAGAGGCAAATCCTCAACTTGAAAACAGTCAAAGTGAGTCAATCTCCTGAGACTGGACTGCTGAAGCTGGTAAAATCCGTGTTGCTCAAGTCTTAAGTGATTCAAACTGCTCATTTTGCTTAAATCAAATGGCTTACTTCAAACTGCTGAGGTTTGGGAATTCCAGTGCTTTCAATCTGATCTCCAGATCTCCAAATGTCTCTCCAGATGCCTCTCCTTGTCTTTCAGCTCCTGGACGAACTGGCGGCACGCCCTCGAGGGTCGCTGCTGGGTCGCTTGCAATTGAAGCATCAGCCGCCTCGGAGCTGCGAAATGCAACAGAATCTCTCGGGAAGAAAACGTTGGGATCCGAAAATTCCGAAGAACTCAATCATTTACTGAGGATTCTTTAGTAGAAACTATGAAAAGTACAGTACGATTCTATTGTCAACTGTAGGCTTCAATCATTCAGGTCCCCTGTCAGAATGCAGAATTCTAAAACGCGGAATCATATGGGCCTGGAGGTGTGATCGTCAAACAGTGGTTGTGGGCCAGGAGTGTGTTGCATGCTGGGAAATCGTGGCATATGATGAAATATGTTTGAGATCTTTCTGTGGATACCCCTCTTTGCCAAGGCATCGAGACAATCTTTCCTCCAAAGCTGGAAATAAGGAAATAGAATCTGTTGAAATATTGTGATCATTTTTCAATGCCAGTGGTTGTGGTTGATGATCCAAATGTCGCGTTCCTTCTGAGGAAATTGGCTCGTCATGGCTTCTCATGGCCTCTCATGGCTTCTCCCTACAGTGAACGCCAAACGAAGCACAGCAGCTCCATCCATGTTTGTGATGTGTTACAGCACATGCCCTGGCCAAATCAGATCCTATCAGCTCAAAACGTCATAACATGTCATATCATGTCACAAAACTACGGCAAGGTGCAAGTCATACTGACGGTCGGCGCACATCTGCAAATATGTCAGCACCAAATCCTGCACCGCATCTTCAAGGTGCAAGACAGGTGAAGCAAATTTGCGGAATGAGAGAAGCTGTCAACAAAAATTGTGAACAAGAATCAGCTCATGCAGGAAAATAGCCAGAGAAAAGACTCAGTGAATTGGTGAAGCTGGCGTCAGGTCTCAACAAAATGGGAATAGTCTAGGAAGCGTCTCAGCTAGTCATAGATTCTGTCACCTTCAGTCCATTTCCAAAGTCTGTGTCTGTCTCTGCTCTCCTCCCAATGCTTTTCCCACTTCTTGAGAACTCCTTGATGCGCCACCTCTTCTGGATCTGGGTAGCCGGGCAAGTCCACCAAGACGAAGCGGTTGTTGATGCAGTAGAAATCAATGCCTCGGCGTTGCCAAGGTTGGGTGCAGGTGGTTGGGCGCAACAGGTGCCTAAGAAATCGAAACACACTCCCGGTCACATGAAAATGTAGACGCTGGCTGTGGAACCATGACTGCTTCAACTCTGACACAGGCACTGGAAAGCATGTGAAAACATGCGAAATGTGCAATCGCAGAGTTTGGGCAAGAATTTTTTTCTGTGTCGAGTGGCTCTTGGTGCGGCCTGGTACCGAGGAAGCTTTTGCTGCGTAGTTCCAGCGAAGGATGTGATTGATCCTGCGAATCCAGGCACGTTGAAATCTAAAAAAGCTGGCGTTCTCCTGCCCTAATGCCCGTTGCACTTGCATACAGCTCTGCAGGCAACCACATACTTGGTTTTCTTGACAATCTTCCAAATGCAGGACAAGCAGCAAAGTTGACTTTCCACCTCAAAACACATTGTTGGACATGTGGAAGGGCTCATTCAGATTCAGCCATTCATCAAACTTTGCGATTCTTTGTCTGCTGCGCGCAGGATCTACCCAAAACCCGTTGGTGTTCAACACCACCAACAACATCGGTTAGCAGAACCACAAACTGCAACTCCGCAAGTTCATGAGCTGCGTTCAAGACACAATTCGTCATTCCATTCACGGCGATGTGTGGAAGTCTCATCCAAGAATTCTCCTTGACGAAGCTGGTCCCACACAGGTGGTCCAACTGCGAAGTATGATCTCCACACTGCTGGGGGATCAGAGCCAGGCTGTGAACTCCAACTGCTTCATCAACCATCACCACCAACTTGCTGTTACCGACTGCTATTGACCGCTCGACCATTCTTACTATATGTTCTCACACCAACACCATCATCTTCATGCTGATCAAGAGCCTCAAGCTGTTCACCACCCCTATAGCGACTGATCATCATCATCATCATCATCATCATCATCATCATCATCATCATTGTTCAGCATTCTTGCCAACCATCCCAGGACAGCCATAGCACATCACCCAGCGTCCGGTAGCATGGCGTCTTCGGCGAGTGCGGGAGCTCTGGGTAAAGTGGCGGAAGTCGGAGCTTTCCAAACCTTGAACCGAGTTGGATAACGAACAGGATGATATCGTGGTGGTTCATGTATGGTTGACGGGTTGATGATGGTTGATGATGGTTGATGAGGGACAATGATTGTGAGTCTCATGATGGTCAGCTGCAATCGACCTTGATGGCTGATAACAATGCTTACAAGTGGTGATGATGATGATGATGATGATGATGATGATGATGATGAATCATCGTAGTTGATTATGTTTGGTTTAATTACGGTAAACGTTGCTATCAATCACCCAGCACAAATGATACAAATGAATAGAAATGAGCAAAAAAAAAGGATGGAAACGACATCCCAGCAGTCTCCCTGCAGTCTGCTGGCAGGGCATCGCCTACAGCCGCACCAGCTGAGCCCGGCACGCGGTCCACGACGTTGAACTTCCGGCAGATCACCTGGCGCCCCATGGGACACGCAACGTGACCGACACATGACACCACACCGGCACCTGCTCCCTGAGCTCCTCGGGGACGTCGGAGACTTTGCCCTTCACAGCGGCAAGGGCTTCGTCAGCTTCGTCAGCTTCAGTCTCCTCAACGAGACAACAGGAGATGACAACACCACAGGAAGATTCAAACAGGCAACAGGAAACAGAGACATGAGACAACAGGACAACAGGAGCCTCAACCATGAGGCAACAGGAGAGTTGAAGGAGACAACACGAGAGGTAGGAAGATTGAAGTCATTTTTGCAAGAGATTGCTCGGAATCACACGAGGCACTCAAACAAACTTGACATACGACAAAGTGATACAAACTGAAGATATATGAATGAACACTCCCACAAGATCCGCTGAAAAGTACTTAAGATCAACTCTTTAGCCGCCCTTTCGATGTCCTCTTCGTTTGTCTCCCTTGGATCTTCGAAATCTCCCGCTTGGTACTGATCCTCTTCGTAGCCATCCTCGCCTTCCTCGCCTTCGTAGTCGCCCTCGCCGGCGAAACCCTGGCCACGGTAGGTCGCCCCGTAGGCCGCGCGATACGCAGCCTCCAACTCCTCATCCACCTCCTCGTCCTCGTCCTCGTGGTCAGGTCCCATGTCTTCCTCCATCGCAGTTGTCCTTTGAGGCTCTGCAGGCTCCTCCCTGGGCTCCTCCTCCATAGGCTCCTCCTCCTCGTTCTCCTCCGCTTCCTTCGGAGGTTCCCGGAGCCGCACGGAGTTGTCCAACAGGACGTCCAACGCGTCGTCCACGACGCCGGCGTCGAAGCTGCGACCGTCCTTGGTCTGCTTCCCTTCACGCGCCGCGCGGCGCAGGCGCGCCGCCAGCTGCAGGGCATGTTGCATCGAAGGAGCTTCCTTCAACCTGGGCACTGCACAACAGCATGGCATAGCTTACCATAGCATACATCATGAGAAATATCATGGGAAAAACGTTGGAATATCATGGGAATGTCATGGGAACATCGTGGAATGAACCCTCCCAAGACGCCACCAACACAGGTTAGCAAAGGAGCAATCTGTAGACTTCGGTGACCGTCAAGACATTCTGAGAGCCGCTTTGCTCCGAATATCGCCCGGCTTTGACTTCTGTGATTTTGGCCTTTGCCATTTTGGGTCCCTTCATTCGCGAGCAAACCCAAGCGAGACCAAAACACCCTGCGCTCGAAAGTTGCGACGCAAAGTGCGAAGGTCTGGAAGGTCGTGAAGGTCTCAGGCCAGGGGCTGGAACACAAACTTGCACATGGCATGTACAACTACATTTTCCCTGGTGTGAGTGGTTGGGACAAGCCGGGCCTTGTCGGCTTCGAAGAGGAAGAAGGTGTTGCAAACACTCCGGGAGTACACCACGGTACCAAATCCATCGCCATGGCACTTGGGAAGTTGAGGGTCAAGCCCCACTGAAAACTGAGAAACTCTTGTGAACAATTGCATGATTTATTCTGTGGTTTAAGACCATGTTTGCAACTTCATTGGCTTCCACACGCAGGGTGCCCATTGCAATCTGTATGCGTTGGCGCAAAGCAGTCTACTCCCAGCGTCCCAGTTAAGCTTTCAAGTTGTCTGCTGCTACGTCTTCAAAAACGTCTTACCACGCCAAACTTGAACACTTTCTGTCACTTGTTCCTTTTGCTGACCAGTTGGTTGCAAACTTTACCTGAAGGAACTGCGGCCAAATCACAACGATGCCAACCTTGACTCATTCATATTCATGCTGTGGTCGCGTCTTCTATATATATATATGTATATGTATGTATATATATTCATCAGGAGACATTCGCAGCTGTGATGTTCTACTCCTCTATTTGATTCCCTTCTCATGCTTTTTCTCATGAAAACACTCATGAAATTGCAGAAATAAATGGATTGGATCATTCTCTGCTAGCCCGGGGGCCCTTTTTTGCACGCGGCGCTTGGCGTTCGCTGCTGTTTCTTTGAACAGGATCCGCGCGCCTTGCGCCACCTTGGGCAAGTCGGAATCCAGCAGCCACTGCGCTGGAGACACTGGGAGCCTGGGCCACATGTTGGAAAGGAACTGAAGAAACATGAAATAGAAAACATTTTTAATAAATGTTCCAAAAGTTGCAAATTAATAGAAATGCGGATCTGTTGGATCTCTCGCAGCAAATCTATCAATTCAAAGAGACTCCAACTGCATCCCTCCAGGTGCTGCACCTTCCACGCATCTGTCGACGACTGGGGCGATCCAGCTGCTTGTGGCTCTGAGGCTCTCCGACTCTCGGCTTCTCTTAGCTCCTGAGGAAAGGATGGCAGCTGCTGCAGCTGCAAGGGTTGTGTCTGAAAAGGCTCGGCAATGAAGCTTCACTTGCCATCCTTGTAGTTGCCAATCCTTTCTTCCTGCATGCCACAATTGTTTAATCCTGGAGAAAAGGATGGTCTTGAAAAGAAAAATGGCACGGCCCCTTTCTCTCTCTCCTTCGTTCCCTCAATTTCTTCATGCTTGAGGAGTAATGTTTACAAATCACAGTAAAGGGAAATACTGGAATAGTTTCGAATTATCAAACGAAGACTATGCACACTACTAATTCCCCCCAAAAAAGCTCAAAATAAATGATGTATTGTCCTTTCTGTATCATACGCCATGCTTTAAAAGGAATCATACATACACTAGATCATGCAAGAAATGCATCATCTTGCTGTCTTCTAGTGTATCATACAGTGTTGGTGGACACCAACCAGACTAAGATTTGGTGACCAAATTTATCGTAGGTTGGTGATTCACGTTAACTATGGCAGCACTACCAATACTACCATAAATTTGGCACCAATAGTTAATGTGAATATTAATTCAACTATTGGTGCCAAAGTTAGTCGTGATTCTATCATAAATGGGGTTTCTCAAAATAGGGGACCCCCAAATCATCCTTGTTTAAGCACTTATAGCAATAAACCAATCATTTTTGGGGTCCCCTATTTTAAGAAACCAGCAAATTAACTACGGCAGCAGGTGCTCCCCTTCCCCGGTCCTCTTCCTGCAACACCTGCTGCAGCGCAGCCACTTCCAGCAGCAGCGACTTCTGGAGCGACTCCCAGGCCTTCGAGCCACCAGCTACGGCTGAGCTGATGACCTGTGGTGACTTGTGATGAGCTAAGCCATGAGTGGTGCATATGACAGGTGAAGATCAAGAGACCTGGGAGGTGATCCAGTGAATGACTTGTTGAACCTGACTTAGTTGGAAAGAACCGGTGAATGGTGGATAACTGGTGTCGATGACTGGTGGTGAGCATAATCTGGTCGGTTTGACTTACTCCTAGATCTCTGTTTTGCACCAGTAGCGACCATAGGAATTTACCAGCAGTCATCAACATTCAGTGAATCATCAGTGACGATTTTGACAATGTAGCTGTCAGCAAGCGGTGGCATCTATCAGTAACAGGGGAAATGAACTATGGCCACATTATCATCAGTAATTATAGTCAATGATTAGTGATGAAACAAGATGAACTGTGACACAACTGTGACCATTTGGACTTCGAACATCTCAAAAATGCCAATGTGAAGCTGTGAGACGTGCTGAAATTCCTCCCTGTGACATTGGAACCCCACAGCCATGACACGCTCCCAGCGGCTCCTCTTCGCTTTCCTGTGGCTCGAGCTCGGGAAGAACACCTGCACCACAGGTTGGCCCAAAGAATTCCGATGTTCTTCGAAGATGTTGGAACTGCAAATGGTATATGATGAGGCAGGTGCGCCATTACTGTACAGGTAAATTATTACAGGTATATCACTACAGGTGTACCTTTACAGGCTACCAGTATATCATTACAGGTATATCATGACAGGTATACCGTTACAGGTACACCATCACAGGTATATACCAGTTCCTTCTACCAACTGCGGCGTTTGTTCAGCCTGGTGCTCCAACTGCCGCTGAGCCACTTCGAAACTCTGACGTGCTCAGCAAGTCTTTGCGCAAGTGTTGCAGCAGTGAGAGCCTGGAGTCACCGGGGAAGCAAACAGTTATTGGAACATCAGTAGGTGGAACGGTTGATATACCAGCGGTTGATGAACCAATGGCTGATGAAGTGAAAAACTTGAAGGAAATCAGTGATTACGATAGGTCAATGCTTCCAAGTCGATGATTTTCAAGCTCATGAATGCAACTCTCATGTCGATCCTGGTGGTGATGCTGCACTTACGTCCTTTTACGTCCATCCCGGTGCAGTCCTTATGCTTTACCCCATCCCCATGTCTCTACCAATGATTGGTTATCAACCATCATTAACCATATAATCAACCATACAACAAACCATATAATCAACCATACAACCAACCATATAATCAAACATATAATCAACATCAACCATATAACCAACCATATAGTCAACCGTGTAATCAACCATATAATAAGCAACCACCAGTGGTTCAACCATGGCCGTTTCGAAGGGTCGCGCCTCTCTGCATCTGCTCCAGCCATGGCCACTCGTTCCAGGCGCCGCAGATCGCCCACCCGTGCCCACAGCTCGGACCTAAGGGCAACACTACGACCATCAAAGATAGGCACAGTTTATTTCACATAGCTTAATTAGTATATTGAAATTAGAATTGCAGATTTATTGAGTCATAGATATTAAATATCATCAATGTTGGGAATCTCTGTCGTTTAAAAATTGTGCAACCGATGGTTTCTAATGACTTCTCAATGTTTAAAGCACCATTAGCGTTTTAGACACATCGGCACCTCACAGCCTTGCCGGTTTGGCCCCTTGCCACCAGGCAGTTGGATCGACAGAGCTGCAACCTCCCAGGGTCCGGGCACGGCGGCACCGCGCTCCTTCCGGCAAAAGCAAGGAGGCCAAGATACACAGGAACGGTTCTCCCCAGAAAATTCAAGGCCATCAAAACCCTGTTTGGTAGGCTTATAAGTTGTAAGGTAGAAGTAGGTTATAAGGTTTAAGTCGATTATAAGGTTAAAAGCATGTGTTCAATCAGTTCGAAGGTTCAGCATTGGCTGGCAATTAACCATTGAAGTCTCTTAAACACCTTCTAAAAATATCTAACATTAGCTCCTCTCGAGTGACATTGGTAACCATAGAAACAATAATTGAATTCAGCCCCAAATCAAAATATCTGATTGATCAAAACATGTTGAAACGATTTCCAAGGAAATCAAATTCCTCACACATAATGAGTCGAGGAGCAGCACCCTGGAATTACAAGCCTTACCCTATCTTTCAAGATCTTTCAACGCCCAGAGGTTCTCAAGAACCACACAGCCGAAGACTGAAGCTTTTTCTACTGCGAAAACTCTGGTTGATCCATCAATGAAACGATCAACATTTGAATTACACTTGACCATTTTTGTGCCGGGGCAGGTCAACAACAGTTTTTATTTTGTAGTGAGTGAAATACAGTGAAATGATTTGAACAGGACTGTAGCAACTTATATTTGACTTCCGTAATTAGAACCTCTTGGTGACGTTGTTGTGCAAGCAGGTATTCCACCAAAGTGGCCATACCACATACCTTGTAAACAGAAAGATCTTCGGCATCCGTGCACATCCGTGCACACCCTCAACACCTCTGCGAAGTCCCTTTCCCACAGATTTCTTGTAGCAAAACTGACAAAACTTCTGTACCAAACCTTTTGTACCAAACACCTTGCATTGGTACCCCTTCTCGCAGTTTTATGGACCTTTGATCTATATCCACATCTGAAGTCACACCAGTGGAACCCTGTGGTCCCTCGAGATCTGCCCTGTGGCCGCTGCTCCTTGCATTCCTCTTCCAACAGCTGAAGCTCTGACAGCTCGTTCGCCATGGTGAAGCTGCTCAGCTCATGGTTGGTTGTTGAATGGTTCAAGTGAATGGCTATCTATGAGTAAGGGCTGAGCAGCTTCAGGCTATCACAATAGCTATAGGTAGTTGATAGCTGAGAAGCTTCTAGATGACCATAGCTTAATGGCTATCTATGGTTCATGAATGCGTGATGAATGGGAAATGACGGGGCAATAATCCTCGATAGTGGTGATAGAATGGGCGACCCTGGCCCATGGTTAGCCAAAAGTTAAGCATTTTGCAAATCATCAGCTTTTGATCTGCATGGCCCTTCAAAGGAAATCCCTGACAAGACTTGCCGGATTCTTCACCTGAAGCCTAGGCCTACCGACAAGTTGTCCTGGGCTCCAGTGCTCACGGCGCTAAGCCCAACTTGTTCAAGTTTCACCACCAAATGCTTTGAGAAGCGAAGTTGAGACTCAGGAACATCTCAAAGAAATCAAAGAACAATCCGATGTAGGAGACTTGGTAAAGTGAGAACTCCCAAGATCCAACGTTTCAGAATTCAGCCAGCCTGGAAGGTCTCAAATCTGGTCACATTCTCAACATGAACGGCTTTACAGCTGGAGGCATCAGCACCGCAACTGGTTTCAGCGCCTTTTTCTCAGCTCGCCACGGAGCCTTCCCAGGGACTTGCTGTAGCGGTTCAACCGATGTCCATGTGGCGGACCGTCCGGGTCCAGGGCAGTTCCTTTCCGGCGACAGGAGGCATCCGCATGGCGCGGCATGGCACCCAGGTCTTCTCCAGGTCGGTCGGTTGATCACCTCCACACGTCTTTGGGGATGGGCAGATGGGCATCATCACCTCCATCAGCCGGTCTCGTGCACCTCTGATGCAGCAGAACCTGCTTCACTGGAAACGGAGCTTCCCAAATGTGCAGCGAGGGCAGCAAGACCCATAGGGACATCTTGTACGGACAATCGGTTCAGAGCGGACTCCATCATTGGCGGAGCGCTGGCAGTACGATTCAAACCTGACAGCAACGAAACACTTTGATCAAGTCATGTTGTGTTGCTTGGTGTTGCTCCACAAAATGTTAGAATCACTGGAGTAGCATCATTTCTTCTTCTATGACCTCTTCTCTCTCTCTCTCTCTCTCTCTCCAGTGCCATCACTCCAAGTCTCTCTGTGAGAGAAGCGCGAAAACAAAAGGGCCATACACATTCAGCCCTCTTAAAATGTACAGTCTTGGCATTTGGTTTTAATTGGAACGTACCAACTCACATGATTGTTTTCCCGAAGGTCCTTCACTTGGTTGATTTCTGCAGCTTTCTGTTTCACATGCGGCATTGGCAAATATGAGCAGATTGGCACTTCAAAGCATAAAAAATGCAGCTTTCAAATGTGGCATCAGCATGTTGGCAGTTCATCAAATGATTGCCTTGGCCATTGCGACCATGCGACGTTGGTTCGACAGGAAGGGTGTGAAGAGATCTTCTGAGGCGTGTCTACGACCCATGCCACGAGTGGGATTCCCTTCCTCAGCACAAGGCGAGTTGCTTGCCTCACCAAAGGACCCCGATGATGTGAGGACATCTGGGGGCCACAACGTGTCACAACATAAACGCGCAACCCCGGTGAATCTGATGAATCTGAACGCCCTGAATAGGAAGCAAATTCTCGTTGTGGGGATGTTCAATGATCTGCATTTTTTGATGCTTCTTGGTCCATTCCATCTCGCTCAAGAATGATGTTTCTCAGTCCATAATGACGCCTCTTGCTTCAAGGATATTCACTAAAAATCATTAACTTGACAGTGAAACAGCATTCAAAAAGATTGAGAAGCTTGGTCTCACCTCAAGGTGTTACTCACGGAGAATCATTCAGGGTCACCTTAAGGTCTTGATTCTTAGTCTCGCCTTGCGATCCCTCTCTCTGTAGGGCCGTCACCATGCAGCCAACTCCCACGCCAAGTTGCCGCAAGCACAACGCCTCAGGAGAAATCGCTGTCTCAGTGCGACATGACTTGACTCTTCAGTATCAAGTGTCATTGAAGAGATCATCAACATTCAGCAACCATTAGCAACCGTCAACATAACATTAGAAACTATCACTAAGCACCATGATCAATCACTTCACTTTGAACTGATGATTACATTGACCTGAACTAAACACTAAACCGCCATAGTGAAGGAATGGACGACTGCGCAACTACTCGCTTACAATTGTGCAACCACTAGATGCCATCAATTGGCCCGCTAATTAATCAGATCTCAGCCACCAATCAACTTCTACTAAAGTATGAAGGAACCCTGAATCAGCCATATATTTATATATATATATTCATATATACGTTATGCCCAAAGCACTAAGCTTGTTTAACATCAGTCGACCATCAATCAACCACAATCCAACCACAAACTAATCATTGATTAACCACAAAATCTACCACTAGCTACGGATCTAATCTACCAAAGGTCCACCACTACTTCACCACATCACCAGTCCACCACCGAGGGACGACCCCCGAAACACAAAGCACTCTTCTGGATCTCGGCCAACAGCAGCAGATCGGCCTCGTTGCGACAAGGGTGGATGGGTAGTGACCGGTGACGGTTCACCCGTGGTTAGCCACCGAGGATCAATGATAAATGATGATGCAACAGCTGGTGATGCCTGATGATCAGCCATGGCTGATGATGGTTGATGATCGTGGCTCATCGTGGTTCATCGTGGTTCCGGATGGTTGATCATGGTTGATTGCGCACAAAACATATGCAATGTGAATCGTTATGAACCAGTACTGACCGTTTGCTACAAAAAAAGAACCGCCGCTTCACAGTTGATTGGACAAAGTGAGCCCAACTCCGGAGAGGAAAGACAAGGTGTTGCAAGGCTTACACCTAATCCTGGAACTGAACCGAAAGACCCTGGCAATACCACTGCAGCTACCAGGGTAGTCATATATGGTGCATGAGCAATAGATAGCAATAGTCAGGCATCGCGAGGTCTTCTGCCGATTCCGTGAGCAAACATGCTGCAGGGGCTGATTTTTCATGTGCCATTCACTGGTGGGTGGGTGGGGGGTGGGATGGTTCAGGGGAGAGTCAAAGGTGCACCCAAGTCTTCATCTTGGCACAGGTGGATGCACACTCACATTGATCTTGCATTTCTTCTTAGAGTCTTGGAGCATCCAAGTCACATCTTCGAGCCGATGTGCCAAATGGAGGCGTTTGGGTTTCGAGGAAGTTTCGTTTTAAGGTTTGTCAGCCAAGCCACTGGACAACGGAAAATTGAACCAGGTGTGGGGGGAAGGGTTTTAAGATTCAACCATGGCTTTTCGGGGGTCCAAAAACCTCCTGGGCAGCAGCGAACACGCATGATCCGCATGACAAAACAAATGCAGCGGAAAAATTGAACAGGATGGCAGTTTGGACCTGGCTTAATGAACTGTGTTGGAAAATTGAATTACGGCCGTTAACGGCATTGAATCACGGGGAGGCCAAAAACCAAAGCGACTTTAAGTGCAAAGATTCCAAAAACAAAGGGGAAATCAGTTGGGGGGATTCCACAGACACAAGCGATTTGAACTACGAGGATTCCAACAACGCAAGCGAACTGAATTTCAGTTGAACCACAGGGATTCCAAAAACACATTGGAACTGCATTATGGGGATTCCACAAACACAAGCGGTTTGAAATATGTTCTTTTTTCTCCCACACAAGTTTCTCAACCTTCTCACGCTGATTGGCATTCCGTCGATCGGATCACTGATCAGTGGAAAGCGAGGGAAGGGCTGAGCGGTTGTTCAGAACCAGCAAACGGTTCGCACTGCAATGTGGCCCCCTTCTTAGCAAAGAAAGGTGCCATGCTAAGAATCAGACTGAAGAGATTGAACCGCTGTTGCGCTGCAAGCAGCCTGGCATTGCCACGCAGAAACAAATTCAGTTCCAACCGGCTGCTTCACCGAGGTTTCAGGTACCCTGTAGGTTAAGCGTATCTGTGTTCTAAACTGAGTACTCCAGCGCTTCTTCACTCCGACAGCAGTCAAAACTCATGGGCACTTCTCCGATTTCTTTTTCATCTCTCCCTCCTCTATCGCTCTCTCTCCCTCCCTCGGTCCCCCTCTCTCTCTTCTTACTCTTCCTCCTTTTCTTCCTCCCCTCCTTCCTCCTTTTCTTCCTCTTCTTCCTCTTCTTCTTCTTCATCTTTTTCATCTTCTTCCTCCATTCTTCTTCTTCTTCTTTCTCTTCTTCTTCCTCTTCTTCTTCCTCTTCTTCTTCATCTTCATTCTCTTCTTCCTCTTCTTCTTTTTCTTCCTCCATTCTTCTGCTTCCTCTTCTTCTTCCTCTTCTTCTTCTTCTTCTTCTTCTTCTTGATCTTCTTTCTCTTCTTCCTCCTCTTCTTCTTCTTCTTCCTCTTCTTCTTCTTCTTCTTCTTCCTCCATTCCTCTCCTTCTTCTTCTTCTTCATCTTCCTCTTCTTCTTCCTATTCTTCTTCTTCTTCATCTTCTTTCTCTTCTTCCTCCTCTTCTTCTTCTTCCCCTTCTTCTTCTTCTTCTTCTTCTTCTTCTTCCATTCTTCTTCTTCTGAATCTTCTTCTTCTTCCTCCATTCTTCTTCTTCTTCTTCTTCTTCTTCTTCTTCGTCTTCTTCTTCGTCTTCTTCTTTTTCTTCTTCTTCGTCTCTCTGCTTCCAGGGGGCGTGGACCCTACCTCTCCGTTTTCCCAGTGCCTGATGTGATGATAGCCTCAAATCAGCCAGAAAACAAGTCCTGTCCAAGTACTACCTACTCACCCGCTAGATCCACATTGCGAGTTGAAGCGTCGGCGAAACCACATGCAGCATCAGCAGGTGGACTGAGGAGCCAGCTTGAGACTCGCGTGCAGCCTCGGATGTAACCACCTTCGCCATTTCTCCGTTGACCTCCACGTCCATGTCAGACCCGGGAACCCGAAACACAGCGATTTCAACTTGATCCAAGCCACTTGCTTCATATTTCTACTCAATTTTCACTGGTCCATGAGCATGGTCAAATGCTTCATGGGGACTTCACAAATCTGGTGAATGATCTGGTTCCTAAACATGACAAATTCACGGGACTTCACGGGCTTCATGGGCTTCATCGCTGGTGAACACGCCTGGTTCTCCTTGTCCTCGCTACGCTCTGGCACCGCGCTGGTTACCACCTCATGAAGCGAAGTGACATCACTCCATCAGCGGCTGTGGGTCAAGCAGTTAACCAACAATTATGGCGGATTTTTATAGGGAAACCGATTGTTTATAATTAGGGAAGAATTAGTTTAATATTGACCACAAATTTCCCCCAGTATAACCATTGTCATTATCAACCAACAATCATAGGGAAAACCATGGTTAATGATAGGGGAACCAGGGGTACGGGGTGAACTGACCCACAGCCATATGGTGGTGTCTCAAAATAGGGAGCCCCAAAATGGCTGATTGATTTCTATGAATGGTGGACTGGATCCCTTTTTTGAGGAACCATCATATACCATGTATATGCATAAAATATATACATCTTTGAATACAATTAACAACTGCATAGTATTGTTCAACAAATATTCATGGTCAATATTACCTCTTGGTATGCCCAACTACATATGTCAGCAACTGCTTGAGCTGTTGATGGATAATGGTCCGTATGCATTTGGGCGCATAGATGCGTATGTGATGAACGTACGTTGCGTCCCAATGCATACATTGGCGCTGCGATAATTACGCAAGCAGGGATGAAGCTCGTCTCTTTTTGGCACGAAACGCTCAGGGAGTTCGTTCTGCCATGTCAGCATCAGACTGTCACACTGAAAGGTGTACGCATGAGTGCGTGTGCATATTTGCACAAAGGGACCCAACGCGATGGATATCCAAAACCCCGTATCCAATGGCAATACCCGCACAAAATCATGAGAACCGGATGCAGGACGGCTTCATCATATTGACATCTGTGTTGAACGTCCCTTCATTCACAGCTGACTTTCCAACTTGCAGCTGCCTTCAGCAAGCACAATCCCTATACACCACAGGCAAATCATCTATAGATGAATCATACCTGGATGTGAGATTTGTCTGACCGCCGTCTGAGCCAGCCACCAGACCAAGCATCACGAAAATGAAACCCGTGCTAAAGAAGGCCTGCCATCCATTGCAAATCGACGAAACTGCACAAGTTTCTCAATCCCTTCGCCATCAGGAACCATTGGTCAACGAGCATTCTGAACCATTAACTATATATATTGCTATGACCATCCTAAGCCATCAACCCTTTCTATCTTCCTTGGTTATTCACAGCATTCTTCACCGTTCGAGACCCTCTGCGGGTCCAATCCCTGGAGGAATCGCCCTTTGGACCTGCTGCTTTTTGTCCAGTTGGCCAAACTCATCGAAGAAGGTGCCGCACACCACCACCTCGGAGGGTGACCAATGGCACCGTTGAACCAGGTGCGGGTGACGAAAAGCATGGCAAGTTAAGGAAAAGGAAACTTGGGTGGTGAGAGACTAGGTGGATCCCATGGTGAAGCAAGCCTACAAGGGAAGAGTTCAGCTACACAGCTGTACACCAGGTAACTCATATCAAATAATTACTTATTGATTCGTGACTTGGGAACCCTTTGGAAGTCCTGTCCCTGCCAAGTACTTGCTAAAGCAAAAGCAACTTCAGCTGACGCAAGCTTTGGTGGCAAAAAGTTTTATCCTTTCTTGCGCCTCCGTTTGACTCTGTTCAGTTGTGTCATGGCATTCTGCAGCAATGCCATCATGTGCCGCTCTCGTTGGACAACGGCCACGGGCCTCTGCAACAGGATGCTTTGCCGCTGGTTGCAAGTCACATGGCCCGGGAACTTCTTCAACAGTACCGGCTCATCAAAAGGGACAGCTTGGGATGCCGGTCCCGCTGATGGTCCCTCAACCGGAGAAAAGCACAGCCTGTGATTCAAGTCGAATCGTCTTTGGGCTCCTCTTTGGTCTTTTCTTGCAGCAAAGCAACTCCTCCGATCCCACCATGCGAGTTGTCTGCATGCGAGAGTTTCCAAGTACTGCGGCTGGTCAAATTGAATTGTTCCAGGAGCTTCTTCATCAGTCATCACCACAAATGTGGCAGCATCGCATTCCTGGCACTCCACAAAGGTCCCGTTTTCAGCAAGCGAAAGATACGACCTGCTTTCTGCGTCTTGAAGGACCACGAGGTCACCATGGATCAAATGTTCTGAAGACTTCTCGCGAAAGGAAACCCCGAGCCATGTGCAGAGATCCTTTGCCAATCGACGTACGCTGCGTGAATCGTCTGTCACCTCCTGCAAATCGCGTCCTTGCAACTGAAACATCTCCTGCAGCCTTCCCACCACAAAGTCTGTCGTCCAGTGTTGCATAGGACCACCTAGGTCATCATCCACTAACGAGTTCAAGCGATGGGAAATGACGTTGAACTTCTTCTGATATTCACACAGTTGGAACTGAACATCATGAAGTTCAAGAACATCGCCGTCACCAGCACTGTAAAACTCATCTGCAAAGCTCAAGAGCGCTTGCATCATCGGAAGAGCCTCTGAGGGATGAATTTCCTTACGTCTGAAGACTATCTGCAGGCCTCGCTTGGAGCCTGGCCCCAGGGGGCAATAGGTGAAGCGATCACTCACTTGTAAACGACCACCCGGAAAAACCGGCGTGTCCATCAAATCTTGGATCAACTCTTTGCAAAAGAACGAGGGCTCGCGTTGATCTCCTTCGCCCAGGCCAAAGAACGTCAGATCTTTCAGAACGTTACCAACTTTCTCCATACTCGTGTGACCACTTTCATCTGGCAGGGCGGCCTCCACAACCTCTTCAGCAACTTGCCACAGTTGGTCCAGCACTTTGAATTTACCCACAAGGGTGACCTCATAGACCTTAATGCCTTTCATAGCTCTGGGTCCTTGGTTGTACAAGACCATGCGGAGAGCATCCTCATCTGCACTTCGAGGCGTCAAAGCAAATCTCATACTGCGAGGCCACTTGTAGGCGGTAGAAAGCAACGTTTTGATTCGTTTGTATTTGAACGTTTCTTCGAAAGCTTTTCTGACAATGCCCTTCTCCTTCTCTGTCCAGTTCGTGAAGAAACCCACTTCACCTGCAAAAGCTACGGTGCCCCCAATGAGGCGCCACACAGCAAAGTTCAACACGATTTGCCGCTTCACTAAGTCTTTGTCCGCTGCAAGTTCTACTCGTCTCCCAGCGGCACAAAAGCGGTGCAACCCTTTGGTCGTTGCATCATGCCAGCGGTGCACATTCGTTGAGCGGTAGCGCCGAAGATATTCGGCAAATTCTCCACGTGGATCAGTCAATCCATCGTAAACGTGCCTGCTGTGATGTCCCGCTTCTCTGCGTCTTCTAATCTCCTCTCTCGTGTTGATTAGGCTGTAAAAACGCGCCACGTCCTCGCGGAGAAGGACCTTTTTGGCAGCCTCTACTGTCAATATTTGGGGCTCAGCAGGCTGTGCAGGACCTTCCATGGCTCTCACTTGTGGTGCTTGTCATTCCAAACTCGCATTGTCCCACACAGAAAGTTCCGTCATGTTCCATCACAATGGGAGACATTTTACTTCCCTGACATCCTCTGACTTGTATTTGTTGTCTTTGTTATCGTTGACACAATTCTAATGGACAATTCGCTGAATGACAGTCTTGTGATGATGCTTGTGTTTTTTTCCACTGATCAATTTAATTTGGTTGTACATGCTTGGTTCTGTACATGCCCTGGCTGATGTAAAGATTCGAAAATGATTCCTTTTGGAGGCGTTGGTTGCTACCTGATTTCTTGATAAGCGCAGCTGCCACAGGCATTCCCACCTAAACTGAAGACTTTTTGCTTGGAACATGTTGGACCAAAAAAGGTAGCCTACTTGCAGGTGAGATCCCACATGATCCCACTTTCCTCGATTGGTGCTGGTGATTCTTGGGGGACACAACGTCACGTTTTCTGATGCGAAGCAGGGCACGAGCCATGCTGGGGTTCCCACCTGC
>VSDK01027481.1:386635-430340 GCA_009767595.1 Symbiodinium kawagutii
ACTGCCAAGGAAGAGCGCCAAGCTTTGAAGCGCCTCCCCACCGATTTCATATAGCTTTCTTGGCGTTGATTTTCCATTTATCTTTACATGTTAAACAAGCAAGTGTGCAGCATGTGCGCACATGTATATTGAAAATCCTGGATAATATGTGTTTGCAATTCGTTCGGCGTTCAGGTTCATTTCTACTGTCACTCTGGCTCCCTGATGCCAAACAGCATTTTGGTCAAGGAGGAAAATTATGTGAAACTACTGAACTGAAGGTTTGACAGAACCCGAACCAACCCACATTGAAGATCGACCTCAGGCATTCTCCAGGCCTTCTTGTAGTATGTTTGGAAGACCTCCACACGACAACTGGAGACAGGTCTGCCCCAAGTGGGCTGCCTTGAAGCCCCCCCTTGAATGGCGAATTTAGGGCGTGGATGGGCATGGGATGGGCATGGATGGGCATGGTTCATGCTCCTCTTCCAACATCTTCCAATCCCCTAGCCTGGCAAACAAAAACGCAGATGTGCAGCAGCAGCATCGTCGTCACGCATTCGGTGACGAACCTTTTCCCGGGCATCTCCTCGCGGAGTTGCAGGACTTTGCTACCTCTTGAGATGCGCAAAGAATTGAGAAAAAAAATCACATCTAAGGTTATTAAGTTTGATCTTCTTAATGTTGTTTTTTGCGAAATGTTCTGATTTCATTTCAATAAGATCATTATTTTATCCATCCTGAAATCTGCGTAAATTGTTTAGATACAAAAAACTTCCGTTGGATCCCACATCACAAACACCTCGGCTGCGGAACACGGAACTGCGATGTCCTGCGCCCCTTCCGGCACCACCAAGAGACGCAAGAGTTGCAAGGTGAACTTCGTCACCTGAAAAAACACCCCTGGGGCCGCCCTCGAGAACCCCCCCATGCGTGGAGATTCCGGACGAACGGGGTGTACCATGCTGTACCAGCTATCCACTTAGCCATCAGCTTTTCGACAGAAAACTCATGAGTGCTTAGTGCTTTGAAAATTCATGGTGACGTGCAAAGAGATGATTCAAACTGCAGGGTGCACTACCGTGAGAAACACAGACATCATTGCCTGCATTCTCATCGTTGCTCACCTACCGAACGAATCATTGCACGTCACTGACTGCGTCGGATTTTCGCCAAGGTGCAAGGAGATCGATAGCTCCCACCACAGCAAAGAGATACGCGAAGCTCCACCTTTTAGTCGAGGCAAGCAATCGGCGGTCATAGGGGTCATTTAGCATTTTTTCAGGTTCCAAAATGCAGAAACTTTGAATTGCCGTGCTGTTTGTAGAAAGAGATTCTTGAAGACCATTGAACCTAGAACTCTCTCCTGGTATCAGTGCATTGAAGAAGCAAAGAATCTCACAACCCAGCCACCAAAAAGCAGTTAAGCACATCCAAATCGATGCAGGATTCACCACATTGGGAACAGCTTTGGGAACCAATTTCCACTGCAATTCGCACATCGATTCGCATCCCGGGCATCCCCTCCCTGGCCAAGGAGACCTCTAGACACAGCCAAGGCGCAGCTCCAGGATGCGGAGGCAGCATGCCCGGACCACCAGCACCGCCGTCACAACGGCCATGGCGCCGGCGCACAGCAGAAAGCTCGGTCGATAGACGTAGCCGTCCAGCTGAAACAAGCTGTACTCCTAGCGCTGCAGATGTGGAACTCCGCTTGGGAAAACGCTGATCAGTCTGCTTTTCCCAGAGCAGATTATACGAATCATGTGAGCCTGTGATCATTTAAGTGTGCTTCAAGAAAGTTATATGAGATATTAGATACCATCCAAACTTTTGCATTATATATTCTACAGGTTTTGAAAAAATGTATGGATCTATATATACTCCATAGATTTATATGAATAACATGTATTAAACCTCTCTCGCTGCTGACGACCTGACCCCTGATAGGTCCTGCGTTGCATGGCTGGAGAAGGAGGTGACCAACAAACCACCCACCACCAAGAGCAAAATGCTCAGCCCGTGCATGCGTGTCAGCCTCAGAACCGCGCGGAACCGCTCCGCGGATCTGAGCAGCTTGAACAAATCTACCAAGTCTCACTGGAACAAGTTGATTGGAAAACAGTTGGAAGAAGAGCTATCTTAAAGAACTCAAGTTGACCACTGAAACAACAGAAGAACAGCTGGAAGAACTGCTGAAATCAACGGATGACCACGGCTGTCGCCCTGGCTGTCGCCACGCCCAGGCGCCTTTCTCGCAGCAACAGCGGTGCCAGCAACGCGTTGCCTCAGCAGGGCTCAGCGGGGCTCAGTGCTCCGCCGGGAGCTCCGTGCTGCCACGGGGCTGAGCAGCGACCCACCGAAGGTCACAGAGGCTGCTAGCGACGCTGGGGCACAGAGAATCGCCACCTGCGAAGCTCCAAGCCCCTGCCATTCCAACCAGATGCTGCCATGATGCCATGTTGACATTTTAGTGTCAACATTTGCCTTGGCTTGCCTTGTCTTGACTTGACTGGCCTTGACTTGACTTGACTTGACTTGACTTGACTTGCCTTCTTCTTGATGCCTATTATTGAATTCCTACTGCTACCATCCAGCGCGAAATCTTTCTCTTCCCACGCCTGGTTCAATCCTTGGCCGAACAGCCAGAAGCTCCAGCCCAAGGTTTGTAGAAGCCTGGCCTTGCTGGACTCCTCAGCTGTTGATCATGGCACCAACTTGCTGACTGACCCCTGGAATGACCACGATTCAAAGCTATGATTGTGGTGGAATAAGCATGATTGATAAGTTAATAGTAAATAGTCATCATTTTGATAGAATGACGATGGGGCTACATGAAAAATGTTTGACTTAAATAATGTAGGCATGCATGTTGTTTTTAATAGCCAACACCTAACACACATTTTTTCATACATCGAACTCCTCAAATCTCTGACTTCAAAGAGCTCTCTGCTGTGCTGTTCTGTCAAGACCTACCCGTCGCCCTGCCTCTGTGAGGGACCAAATGCGAAGCTGCACTCCCAACCTCGGCTCACAGGGCTCCGCTGAGCTCAGAGCTATGACACCAAGCCACCGACGTTCCACTGAAGGATCCCAGCAACGATGCCGCCACACCTCCTGGCAGGTCAGATGCGGCCATGATTCAGCAGTCCTGTGAGTCAATGACATATGTCATGTCAGAAATATACGAAGTTGTAAGAAATGTGGCAATGTAAGTTACTCTTGTCTTGCCGTATCAATTACCATGTCCAGGGCTGTGAAGTGCACCATGCGGCGTGGGAAACCAGCTGCTCGCGCCTTGCCAGCCCATGCTTGACACCTCCGTCAGCAACAAGGGACGAAGCCAAAGGCAAAATCGGCTCATGACAAAAACTCATCCCAAACTCAGCCCCGGTCAATCATTGATTGACTTCTCATTCAAAAAACCAACCAAAACAACAAAAACAGACTGCGAACAAGGTCTTCATAGGTCTTCTTAAGTCTTATCCTTCTCTGGAAAACTACAGGAACTTGTATAACTTATCCTTCTCATGACTGAAACTTCTCCTTCTCAAGGTCTTCTTACCCGGAACTCTCAGGCTGAGGCCTTCTTCGGGCCTCCCGCAACTATGATTTGAACGCCATGGCCCAGAGTAGCGGACAAGTGATGCAGTAGTACCCACATGCTATGGGTCACCTGAAGTCATTCCAGTCCTTGAGCTCAATGTTTTTGTTTGACATATTTGTTTACATACTTTAAGGAACACGTCAACGATGGTTGAGGAATGTTGACGTCATTGAGACAAGTGTGCGTGGGGGTCACTTGTTCGGAGCCAGCCTAGGAAACGCAAGCTCTGCAACAAAACCTCTCAACCCACGACCCACGGCGCTCTACACTCTTTTCATAAAGTGCGAA
Source organism: Symbiodinium kawagutii (assembly GCA_009767595.1). Taxonomy (NCBI): domain Eukaryota; class Dinophyceae; order Suessiales; family Symbiodiniaceae; genus Symbiodinium; species Symbiodinium kawagutii. The sequence goes on from VSDK01027481.1 coordinate 390,510, forward strand.
ACGAAATGAATAAAACACAGTTGACTGAGTTGACTCTTCGCCCAGCTTTTCTCGCATTGCACGCAGCAAGGTCTCACCATTGGTCAGCTCAACTACTCATCTTCGTTCGAGGCGTAGAGTTTCATCCACGTGTCAATGTCTGGGACCGTTTCATCCTCATCCTCTGCATCCTCCGCCTCTTCATCCTCATCCTCAGCCGTCGAAGTAGTCGAGTGAGACTGTCGAGACTCACGACTTTCCGGCGGCTTCGAAGCCTTCCCTCTGCAGCTGTCAGTGGTACATTGGGCATCGTCCTCAACATGTTTCGCCTTCACCTCCCTGACCTGTTTGACTTCCTGTGTCGTTTCCTTGACCTCCTCTGGCAGATTCAACAGATCAGAGTCCTTGTATCCCATGGCTTCCCAGCGTGCGTCGATCCAGCGAGTTAGCATTTCTGTCTGACTCACGCCTTCCAATTCGCACATTTCCTCGAACATTCTCTGGACATCTGGCGGCAGATCCACCTGTAGAGCCACTAAGTCATCGGCAATGCCAGCACTGAGCCATCCCAAATCAAGCAGCACAAAGATGCCGACCAAGCCATGTCTCAAGCATCCCATGGCACAAACAACTTCTCCAAAACACACCCAAGAGGTCTGTGCCCTTGCGTTTTTGCTGTTTGTTGTTGCAGTTTCCTTTGAGGCCACCGACTTTCCAACAAACGTGGCAACTTTGAATCCCTCGTTGCATCTTAGGATCATCTGATTGTCTGCGAAAAAACATTGTTGCATAATGGAGGTTTCAGGATGGCAGACATATGCAGTGAACTTTCATCGATTTGAACACCCAACTTGCTGAAAAACAAACAAGCGCTTCCTGGTGAACCAGCACATTCGTTAACTCAACCACATTGTGACATTGTGTCTCTGACGCTACAGCGGCGAAAATGTTCACCTGGGATGCACCACATGCATATTCAAGGTGCTAGATCTGCTTGCTCTATAGCTATTATTATAGCTGCACTTTGGACCTCCGAGCTTTAGCTCTTGGAGCTGCTATACAGCGTGGCGTTAGCTGGCCAAATAACTGGTTGGAATATGTTGGACTCCCATGTTCTCTCCCTTTGTAGCAAACCCAAGAGAGAAAACATGGATGAGATGTGATTATGATGATGATGATGATGATGATGATGATGATGATGATGATGATGATGATGATGATGAATACCTTGCAGAGTCGGGAGGGTCGAAGGCTCAGCACGGAGTCACTCATCATTTCTCTGCACTACATGAAGTCTGGGGCATGGCTCCAGATGCCTTTAACCAACAGAAAGGCCTAGACACTTCACGCAACGAACTTCCTTGCTTGGAGATTTAGGGCTAAAGATTGTGTACGGCAACTGGTGGAAGAAGATGGAAGAAGGTAATGACATCAAAACAGACCGAAACCCGGAGCGGCATTTTATCACCGAAATCTGATTGCTGTCCATCGACCGCTTTGGGTTCAGGTTGTATCGCAGCATGCATTCGCCAGACGTTTAGGGCATTGGAATGTGACCTAAGCCCACTCTGCAGGAAAAACTGGCATACACATGTCTACAACACATATACGTGTATGTAGGAGAGTAACTAAGCATGTGAGTAAGGAGAGCTGAGACCCACTCTCTGCCTTTCATTTTAAAATTCGTCACGATGTATGCATGGACATTTGTGATACACCTGGAACAAGTCACATGTGGTAACATTTTGCGTGAGGACTGCACAGTTTGACTGAAGCGGGTTCTGTCAACAACTTCACCGAGAGTGTCCTTAACGCGTCAAAAGATTACCTTGCCTCTCACCCGCTTAATGAAAGCCAATGATGAAGAATTATATACATGATGGTACGGAAAGAGGGCGATGATCACAAAGATAATGATGCCAACAAGTCAGCAGAATTTCACGATGACCATTAGTCGCCATGGCATTTGGCATATCATGGCATCGCCTATCATAGCTCCCAGGTGCTCCCATCATTGTACACAGCTGCTCCCACGATGACAAAAATCACAGCTGGAGTCACCACAAGGTGCGAGCCGCGTCCCACGTTCTTCCCAGTGACGCATGGACTTCACGCGGTGTTTGTCCCAGATGACGATCTCGTTGCCGTCCCCAGGGTTGAACACGATGGAGTCGTAGCCCTGAGCACAAGGAGCCAAGGAGCCAAGGACTCGAAGGGAGAGGCAGGGAGCCAAGATGAGCCAAGCAAACCATCGGGAGATTTCCAAGAGGACGACCTTAAAGGGAGATGAAGTTAGGGGATTAAGGGAAGGTATGAAGTTAAGCATGACCACCTTAAAGTTAAGGGATATTGTTGAGGTCATGTCAAGGGACGAGGGAGACCAAGATGAGGGAAGTGTGCAACTGCGGAGCACCTCGTGCCGCAGAGTGTTGCCATAGTAGTGCCGCGATAAGCAGCCGATGTGGCCTTGAAATCCCGGGTGCGTCTCGATGCATTTGGTGCTGGTGTAGCCTGCAGCGACGACTGGACGACATCAGAACTTGGAGCACCAGGACATGCTCCGAGGCCCGGACAGTTCCACGGCATCTTCTTCACATGCCCTACATCGACCATTGCTTCGATCAAAAAGCCCTGGTGAGAGTCTTCGCCAACCTAAAAGACACACAAGAAACCCAAGTCTGTTGAAAATCCGTTGCCCTGCTCAAAGTTTGATCCTTCGAAACAGCAACAGATTGGAAGCACAAGAGAGTTGCAGCAACTTCACACACTAGGCTTGCACTGCAGCATCGCACCACCAATGCAGCCCAAGTCACTGCTTTCCACTTTGTCTCCTGCAGATTCGAGGCACTGCTTTGCACTGCTGACATAACCTGAATCTACCGCTTCTTCTCCTGCGCACTGTTGCCGAAGTAGATTGCACCTCCACACCATCCGGCATGGCCTGATCAATTGTGGTGCACACGTGGGATTCTGTGTGCATCATGGCACACCAGCCACCAATCATCAGCCCATCTACCATGGATGGGCAGTCAAGCAGCGTTTTGATCATTTTTGCTCCTTGCTCGACTGATTGATCCATGGTTTCAAGCCCTTGAAGGACCAGCTGTGAAGTCCGCCTGACTTGAACCCATGCTCCAGGATGCGGGGTCCGACCGAGGGACTGGTGACCTGCTGGTGCAACATCAGAACACGGCTGTCCGGCAGAATCACAGGCAGACCTGGTTCCAGGTACCCATACACACTTACTATATCTTCAACAAAATCACACTACCACGTACACACTCGATACGTCTAAGGTCATCCAAATACCAAAGTGTCAAAAATGCTAACAAATGGATGACAAATGCATAAATATGCATGAATTACCAAAATTCATGATATGAAGCTATGGAATCCACAACATAATCAGGCTAAGGAAAAACCCTTCTTGGAAGGGGAAAAAAACCCTAGACACGAAAGTGAGAAGGACCCGTTAAAAACCACCATCTGGGTGGCAACGGATCACAAAGAACAACCAACTGAGAGTGAAAAACATTGGAGGGGATGTCTACGGCCTAATGCGCCTGATCAACATCAATGCCTTTGGCATGACGCCCCCCAGTATGTAACAAGAAATATCATCTGCACAAAGGTGGTGAAGCTATAACTAGGCACTAGGCAACGTGTCAGTCTGAAGCGGAAGAGCTCAAGTGGTTTGTTGGAAGTGATTTAGACATCAGGATGCCCCTTGAGCCTTTTGCAACAGGCCGCGGCTCCCTAAAAGGCAACAGTCCGAAGAAAAGAAATCTACACATTATAAGATTTTTAAGTAACAAAACAACTACTGATTATGAGGTTAGTTTAAAAAAAAACTCTCCATGACCTTATTTTTCCAAAAATATCATATATATATATATATTATGTGTATATATATATATATATAAATATGTATAAAAGAAATGTGTTTAAACCACGGTATAGATCTGCACAACTGCAGAACCGCGTTCCGCTTGGATCTGTGGGGCCGAGGTACATGGTACAGCCTCCACAGGCCACCGCTCTGGTTGAGTTCTGAGGCCAGCTGCGCGGTCTCGTTCTTGGTGGACACATGGGAGCTCTGGGATTCTTGGGCCACTTCGGTGTACAGAATCAGCACCAGGAGGCATCAGGGAGCAGAGAAAGTGGCAGAGTAAATTCATGGAATGCAAGAAAGGGAGATGAGGCCTTCAAGGCTCAAAGTCGATCTTGCAACCATTTAAGGCGGGAAATGTTGCAAAGGACTCAGCTTTCAGCTCTAGATGAACTACACGGCTCCAACAAGACTCCATGGTTTCACAGCCAAGCTTCCGAGAACGTCGCAAGGTCTTCGCCTCACAACACACGGACTCTGCGATGTCCTTTGATGTCTGTCCACGGCTGTCAAGGGTGCCAACCCAGCAATGACATGATATGACAGTTTCTAGATATGCAGAACTAGAATTTGAAGAAACTGAATTCATGACAGTCATCTTGGAGAGCAATGGATTCCAGAAATTCCAAGTTTCCTTCTCTCCTTTTATGGTGGGGAGATTTCGTGACCAGTAGATCACCTACCTTTAAGAAAAGGTTCGGATGCTGAAGGTTCCAAGGGTGCGAAGCTATTTGTTTCCAACTGCTTTCCTTTCCTCCAAAGGATTTCACTCCTGCTTTCCGTCTTCACTTTTCGGTTTACCCAATGGAATTCAAGCTTTAACGTCTCACTCCTTGCTCTTTATCTCTTTTATAAGAGTCTCAGTGCAGGATTTCTTTCACTCTCTTTGCTTTCTCTCATCTTTCACTCTTTATCTCATCTTATCTCCTAGCTTCTCCTCTCATCTAGCTTCTCCTAGCTTCTCCTAGCTTCTCCTAGCTTCTCCTAGATTTCTAGTACTTTGAAACCTTATCTACTGCTCCAAGCTGTTCTTCCCAGCTGTGTCGTGGCTTTCTGAGCTCGGTGCCTTCCTTTTCGCCTCGAAGTTGCAGCGCGCTCAGCGCACAGCTGGATGTGGCGCCATGGCACTCGTCGTCCGCCGTCAGCTCCACCTGGCGCCGTGGGGGTCCGCCGCCCGGTGGGAGCCCCTGGCAGCCCTCCCGGGCCCTGGACGTCGCCTCGGAGCCGAGAGCCAAGGCCACAAGAGAAAGCCTCAGAGAGCAGAGCCTGAGAAGTTATGTGAGTTATGTGCAAGTGTAAGCTACGTACTGAAAAGGTACTGAAAAGTTAGTACAAGAACTTCTGTAGTTAGTGCTTGAGAGAAAGATCAATGAAAAGTACGCCATTAGCAAGCAGTGTAAAGCACATTCGTATGAGAGAAAAAATGAAAGAGAAAGGAAAGTGCGAGTGGAGAAACACTTTGATGAGGAGAAATGTCATCTAAAAAATCCGTGAAAAAACGCTTCATTTCGTCCCAAAAGATACTGCGAGGATCCTCGCCTTCTAACGAAGTTGAGCCAAGTCTCGCTTTGAGCATCGCTCTGAGGTGTCTCGCTCTCAGAACAAGAAAACGGCTGAGAAAAACGGCCAGGTGCCATAACAAGTTTTGAAAAAAAAAATCTCATGACATTCATCTTTTTCCGCTCAAGACTTCTGTCATGCTGCACTCCATCTTCAACCCTGACAGGAAAAGTACAGAGATGCCATGTGGAACCTGCAGTTCTCGATCCTTTTTGCGAGGAAAACTTCGTTGCGGAGCGAATTTGTGGAATGTGAAATGCTGGCAGGGACTGCTGCTCTTGAATGTCTGCCTTCTCTGCATCTCATTGTGCACGATTAGGTCTGTCGGAACTTGTCTGATGTGAGCTGTTTCAGTTGGATTGGTGTTTTGCTAACCCCTGACTCTGATCAACCATCAGGAACCACTATGACTCCTATGACCTTCATGTCTTGGCTACCAACCACCCTTGCATCACTCATCAACCCCACATGAGCCACTCATGAACCTCTGATTCACCATGGCTTCTGATGAGTGAAGTGACCACGCTGCTCCAGCTCCCTCACCACCAGTTGGAAGACGCGCTAGCGTAGCTGTTGCCGCCCTTACCTCCTCAACTGCTCAACGGTGGGGCAGCTATGAGTGGCTGGTAGGCTGGTAGTGGTTGGTAGTGGTTGGTAGTGGGTCGATGTTGGCTGAGGATAGCTTGCTGATCATCCAGGTGGGTTCATGTGAGGGGTGGCCATGACGTATGATGCTCAATGATGGGTGATGATTGCTTGGAATGGTTAAGTAGTGGCTCCTGATGGATAATCAGTTCTGTTCTCAATATGATGTACACCCAGTAGCCGTTTGGTGTTCTAACTTTGGATGGGGCCTTCAAGAGAACCATGGTGCATCGGACAAACCGTGGTAGTGGTCAAAAGTCGTTTAGTTGCCTCCCAACCTTTTGAGATTCCGCCTTTCACCCGGCAGTTGGATCTGATCCCTTCACTCTGTGTCTTAGTCTTGGCTTCGTCTTGGCTTCGGGTTTCTGTCTCTCTCTCTCTCTCTCCATGGCCATCTCTGCACATCTGCGCAGAGAAAGTGCACACTAATGGCTTAACACGAACATTTGGAGGCCAAAATGGTCTCAGCATTGGGGCCCATGCTTCCATGAGACTTTCCCTTTTGGTACCCGTAGCCAGAGTAATCCTTGGGACCAGAAAGCAACAAGAAGGACAGTTGAAATCTTGAAGATCTCGAATTGAAGAAGCGTTCTTACAATTCCTTTCAATGATCTCAAGAACATTTTTCTCGATGATTTTTGAACCCCTTTGGCCCTGGGAGACATGGACAGCACCTGCACTCTCATGGCCTGAGCCTCCAACATACGGGGAGCCTACAGGAGAATCACTGCGACAGACTCACCATTTTTGCATTGAAAAAAGTGTTGTGCCCACAACATGCTCGAAATATCTTTTGCCGTATCAATTCTGAGTTTGTTCTCCATACGTCGCAGACTTCTGCAATATATCACTGTCCTTCCCATGTACTTCCTGTGTTATTTGCCTCATGCTTCTCCTCACATCTTCTCCCCCATTATTGATCATTTTCGTACTTCTCTTAAATATCACATCTCAACTGTCATTTTCTCCAGATGCATCTCATTTCCCATTATTATCCTAATATTTCTCCTAAATATCACATCTAAATTCTCATCTTCTCCAGATTTCTCAGCATTTTCTGCTCACTTCCCATCTCTCCACTGCGTTCGCGCCATAGTCCCAGTAGTTCTCCATGGCCCAGGGCTCCTGTGCAGCGTGCGGTGTGGGTGGCCCCCCCTCCCTGGTTGGCCATTCCCGGGTGCCTGCCACGGGTCCCAAGCCCAACCATAGCTGGAGCTTCCAGAGCCTGCCGAAGCGACTTCCGACGAAGAACCGAAAATTCTTTGCAAAGAAATTCGGAACTAAATATGGGTTAATATAGATTGAATTACATTAGTAGATTGGATATATAGATTGAATTCGATTGATAGTAGATTCGATCTTAGTCGAATTTGAATCAAATATTGTTTTCCAGCTAGACCAATATTTGCTGTTAGCTTTTATCATCTAGACGGTGAAACAATTAATAAGTCGATAAATGTCATGAATGAACTAAGAAAATTAAGCCATTCACTTTACTCAATTTGACTTCTAAATTTAAGAATGGTTAATCTTACTTAAATCCGTATAATTATACGATTTACATGGCATATTCAAGAACAAACAGCGAAATTATTTAAACATGCATGGCCTCCAAATTCCATGTTTTTTAATTCAATGCTTACGTGGACATATCTTGTAGGTTTGCAATGCCAAATTAAATAAACAACAATCAATAGACCCAATCTGACTATACGGATCATGACAACAGGTGGGATTCACTCTCACTTTTGCCCGACAATTTTTTGGTCGACTCTCGCGACACCATGCTGTTTCTGTCTACTCGCTTCGTTGCCGAATTGGTTGTCACACTGCAGTCCTGTGTTTGGCATCTTGTCGCCCAGGAACCACCACCACCAAAACCCTATCTGTTGCACTGGTTCACTGCAATGCCATGACTGAAATCATCCAAGCAAAGTCAGGTCAAAGTCTTATGCACGGACAAAGGTAGAACAGGAAGAGATCTTGTCAGGAACCTCCAACATATTCGGGTCACAAGCCGCGTATTGGCTGCCATTTGGGTAATGGGACAGTGGATACCTGGGCCTTCCAGATGTCACCATCACATTCCGCAGTGGCAAGGTATTTCTGCCGGGGCGTCCAGGGGTTTGCCCTAATGCTGGAAAATAAGCAGAGTTCATGTTGATCAACAGTGGCAAGGTATGGGAATGACAATGTTTCAGCACTCCGCTTCACTCCAGCCACTTGGAACCAACAAGGAAGGATGGAAAGGGACATGGTAAGCTCTTAAGCCAGTGCCGCCCCACCATTTGCTCGTGGCTGCCAAGGTGTCGCCCATGGAGGGGGGTTGATCAATCAATCATGCTTGGTTGAGGCTGGTATTTTCATGCATTCTGAGACATTTTTATGGGTGGAGTTGTGCCATGTCTCGTGTGCATTGCCATCAACCCGATAGGGAGGCCACATGTCTGTGATTCCAGCATACTGGATCAAAGCAAGCGTTCATAAAGGTCGCAATTGGATTACAGTACCATCAGCTGAATCCTATTTCCTTTCTATAACAAGGGGAAAGACAACCGCAAAATGTGATTTACACTCAGGACACCCAACCAATACATACACACTTGTTTGATTAATTTTCCCTAAAAGCCCGAGTAATTACATAAAAATTATCATACGCACAATTTATGCCAGGATGAACGCAGAAAGGCCAGCGGACCAGGGATTCCGTCCATGTTTCCAGCAGGCCCAGGCATGTCGGACCTCTTCTCGCTCGACCATCCCGAAAAAGAAAATGAAATTTATGAGTGGCTTCAGGGGTGGAATGTTCCAAGAATTCATGCCCTCAGGATGTATCAAGTGTTGCAGTGACTCGCAAATGGGTCCAGGACGGTCCAGGGTTGTTTATGAATGGTGCCACGGCCGCTTCTTTGCCCCAACAGGCAAATAGGATCAAGTAGGCTGACGCAAATCCCAAGTCATAGCATGTCATATCTCAATTATCTCATCTTGGTCATAGCTCTTGCAACTAAGTCATGCCTCTTGGTCCCCAGGCAACGCCACAAAGGATGACCACAGGAGACATGCGACGGCTGCATGGTGCACCTTTGTAGCTGAAGCCTTTGCCACCTTTGCCGCCTTGGCCTTTCCTGAGATTTCCCGTTGCTGTGCATCAAAACTGCTTGGTTCTCACAAATGTACCGAAAACAAACCGATGGGAAGACCTTTGGGAAGACAAGGGAACTGTTCGGTTTTTCAGAGTTCTCACCAGCTTGCAAACAAGCTTCTCCGACCATTCGCTTGTTCCTCCTTTACCTTTCCCATCCTTTCCATCTTTGCCTCCATCTTTGCTGTTCTCTTTGCCGCCGTCTTTTCGCTTCCCTTTGCCTTTGCCTTTGCCCTTGCCTTTGTTTGGGGGCTTCGCCTGCATGCTCAAGGATTCCGGCAGTGCAAGGGTGGCTCTGAGATACCCCGCTCAACACTGGTGCTTCCTGTCAACATCTGCAAGCACGTCATGATGCCACGTTGCAAAAGCGATGGCTATGCACAAGCTTCCCAATCTTCCAAGGCTCTCATATAAACACAAACATACACAAACCCATGCCAAATATCCATATGGGTCATTCTATCAGAAACTGTCCCCGCAAATCTTCAGCTGACTTCCTGAGTGAGGTCGGCCGAGCGGCGGTTCGCTCTTCTCTTTGGTGGTTGGGATTTTCGGCCATAATCTTGGCTTCTTCAGCCCACGACCACGTTTCAAAAGGCACCCCGTCGACCACACTTCCTGGCAGAACACAAGTCCTTGAACCTGACAACAAACATCGACAAGTCAGGTAGATCACATAACTTGTACCTTATAAGACATGAATCAACTCTCAAGTCCTCTCCGAATCAACTAAGATAAGATCACAACAAACCACATAGAAACACATAGAAATACATGGAGAAGACATGATGAATCACTGATACATGGAGTGATCCATGGAGTCATGCAATGCCATGGGGCGATACCTGGCTTCCCACGTGAAGCTTCACCACATGAGATGTGGGCGCGCCTACGTTGATGGACCTGCCACCGTCCAAAGTGCGAAATTTTCGAATCTCTCGGAGTCGCCGTTCCTGCAAAGTGCCACTGAAATTCAGAAGTTCAAATTAAGGACTACTTAAGAAATTCAGAATTTGCCTCCAAATTTCAGAATTTATACTTTTCTACTTCTAATTTCTTCTATTCTTCAATTCTGACCTTTTCTTACTTGTTCTTAATTACTTATCTTATTATTGTTTCATTGGTATTCCGAATATTCGTACACTTTGTCACTGCTTTTCATCCAAGCAAAGACTGTTGTCATGCAATGATTCAGTCAAGGCTTGTCTATAGAATAAACTCTTGCAATGCTTCATTCATTGTGAACAAGCGTGGCCTTCTCCAACAGGTATAGCATACTGAATGTGCTTCATATGCACAGTTTCTCGCAGTTAACACATGTGAATAAAGCAGAAATCGACGCAGCTTCCAACCAGGCAGATATGCTAATATGCCAGGGCTTTACCAACGCAACGCATTCCAAACGCCGGGCTCAGGGAAGGCAGGCGTGCTGCTAAGCGCATCCCAAAAATGGCATCGAATCGGAGCTTTCACTCAGCCGGGTTTTGCTTCGGGTGTGTGGCTGTGCTTCTGGGGCTTGCTCTTGCAGTGGCCGCGCCGGGAGCGGTAGAGTGGTTCCCTTTGTGTGTCGATCTATCTGCCATGCTCCGTGTCAGAATCCAGTGAAGGATGGATGTCAGTCTCAGTGGAGAGATGGGCCTGTTAAAGGTTGCAGCTGGAGGATCAAAGAAGAGCAAGTAGACTGAAAAAGTAAACAAGTGCATCTAGAAGAGAACAATACGCAAGACCTATAGAAACAGCAGCGGAGGAAGAAAGCCCACAAACCAGCGAAGAAAATCCATACAAGTTGACAGCAAACAGAACTTGACAATGAGCGGAAACAATGGCATCAAAGCACAACAGCACGGAAGGAAAGCAGAAAATATAAACGAGGGAAGCCGAGGGCAGACCAAACCGACAAAGAAACACTAAGAACAATTGAAGAAGCGGAAATCCAAAGTAAAAGCAGTGAAGGCAAGATAAGCATCCAGATGCACAAAAGTGAAGCGAAAGCAACAAAATGGACCCCCCGTGCTCAGAAAAAAGGGGAAAGAGACACCCTTCAATGACACGGTGCTATCAGGTGCTACTACGTTTCCATTGTCATCCAAGGTATCAACCAAAAAGTGCTGGGGAAATCTCTGATGCAATCCGTGCCTTGCGAATTTCGGCAATGGTGTCCACGGTGCACCCTGATGGCAACAGGAACGGGATAGGGGTGCCTTCTGAGGCACAGCACAGGGCAGCGCCACTTGGCAATGCGCATGCCATCTGCAGCCCAAGGGTCGTTCGGGGAGCAAATTCACAGCGATGCGCTGCAAGCAATAAAGTCTTCGATTGTCCAAGGTGAACCAACTCTCCTGAAGGAAAAGGTTAAAGGAACAGGCAGGGAACCACAAGAAGCCAAGGTCTTCTGTAGCTTTCGTTGGTACGCCATCTGCACATTCACAGGTCATCCATAAATTTATCGCATCTGCTGCACCTCCTTTTCGAACATCTCTTTCTTCGTGACCGGGTCCAGCAAAGGTCGACCAGTGGTTTCGTCTCGCAGCCTTTCAGCGAAGCGCAGCTGGCCCTCAAGAACCGTAGGTCATGGACGCAGGTGATGGATCTGAGGATGCGACTTGCACTTGAATCGTAGGACTTCGATGGGTGGAAAAGGTGCCTCAAGACCTCAGTTTGGGTTCAGCAAGAGGGGCAGTGATGAGATGCCCAAGAATGACATCGAGCCCTGTGTCCATGGGACCAGTGAGCCTTCCAAAATTTGAAACCATAGAGTTCAGTTCGAAGTCAATAAGTTAAGATCAATCACTCCTTGAGTTTCATCTATTAATTCCATTGAGTTTAACTGCAGCGAATTAAATGGCTCCTTAGTCAATGAAAATCTGTAGTTTTAGTTGAACTGAATCCCTCATTCAACCATTGATCAGTGAATAGCTGAATCCCTCATTCACCACTGATTTATTTTCCTCATCCAACTGATTTATTTTCCTCATTCAGCTATTTTCCCTTATTCATCACTGATTAATATTAATCTCTCTTTTGGTGAATAAATCAGCTTCAACCTGTAGAGGTTCCCAGCTGAAACGCTAACTCGATGAGTCGAGCGCCTGTAGCCCTGGGCCCAGCACGATACGGTGCGCCGTAGATGCTCTGCTCTTCTTCGGTTCGACGGATGGGTCGCACCTGCGGCACAGTGGCTGCCTGACCTATCCAAGAGATGTAAATGGTTGTGGGTCAATATTAACCAACCAATTCTGGGGGATAGTAACCAAATGTCCATTGGAAACAATGCCAAATGTCCATTGGAAAATAGATTGTCTCATGGGAATAGATTGTTTATGGTAATACTCTGTAGTAAATCTATATGTCCATATATGTCCATGGAACATGGATTGTGTATCATGGGAATCGATTTTTTTGCTGGGGCATCACTATGGGTTTGCCCTACCACTCACTCCGATATTCAAATGGGGATGAGTGGATATTTAAAAAAAAATGGTGCTGATGCAGTTTATGGTAATATTCTTGTGGTAAATCTATATGTCCATGGAAATGCTATATGTCCAAGAAGTGTATTGGATCTAAACAAACAAAGTGCTGTATATGTCTCTCTCCATCGCCATCCCGACATAGTATTAATGTACGTGTTTTTTTCCATCGCCATCCCGGAGGTTCAGCTGTATGTGATAAATATAAATATATATATATATACACAATATAGAATAGATAATCTATCTATCTATCTATCTATCTATCTATCTATCTATCTATCTACGTGTATATATGTATATGTTAAATTTCGTAATTATTCATTGCTCTATTTACATATATATATATAGATACTTATTGATATACATGTGTAGATTGGATAACTTTTCAAATGAACGAGGGAAAGAAAGAAAGAGAGAGAGAGAGAGAGAGATCCTGCTTTGTGCCTCATCCTTTAGATCCGCTCTGGTCTCCTGTTTCCAGCCTGCTTGACTGAATCTGCAATCAGCTTGCCGTCAGCAAAAACCTCAGTTCATCGGCAATCTCCGGCCATGCAGCTGGACATGAACGAACTTTTTGAGGGATATCTTGTCGCTTGTTGAATTGTTCGCGAGGAAATTGCTCTAGGGGCCAGGGCCTGCGTTTCTCTCCACTTAGCAGGGTTTGTGACAGCATTGGTCAACACTTCACAGTGGTGACAACACCATTCATGGAGCTACCGGAAAGGTGGTAAGCCAATGATCTGACTACAAGGACAAAATCATGACATTCATGAAGATTGCGCTGATTGTTGTTTGAACTATGGTACGAAATATGCCATGGTTGCTGAATGATAATGGTTACTAGTGGCTAGTGATGGTTGACACCTACAGTTTATGATGGTTGGTTAGGATGATTGATGATGATCAGTTAATGGACATTTTTCATGGTAGGAACACCAATAACATTGACCCATAGATGCTCATCATGCACAATAATCTAAAAATACAGTAATTCAATTGCTGTTTACTTACTACGACGACTAAAGCCATTATTGTCAATAGCCATTCTTACCCATTGTGAACACATATCAACCATGATTCATTCTTACGAGGAATCATGACTGTTATGGACCTTTCATTGCCAGTTGTTGTATCCATGGCCGTCCCTGTGTTGCGACAACCATAGTAACCACACAATACTTTGAAAATCAAGTCATACTGATTATGAGCATGGTCTAATATTGAAAAAATAACTGCAAAAGAAATGGATTAAATCCTTGATGGCACCTTATGGCATATAATAACGAGGTGCGCATGGTGGAACATGAAAAACGATAATGTTGCTAACAGCAGGCTATCTGATAAGAGTCCTAATGAATTCTCATCATGACTGTCAACAGTTACCATCATTGACCATGATCATCAAGCGTTATTGATTATCCTGAACCATGAAGCAATTTATCATCATCATTAACTGCGATTCTTAATGACTTGGTACCATTTACACTGAAGATTTTATTATCACTATGAGCGGCAATGAGCAATCGTATATGATTACTCTATACATAACACATGCATGCGAAGTAATTTACACATGATAAATCAAGAAACCATCAAAATGTGCCATATTTACAGAAGTGACGGTTGACCATCAGTTTCGATCATTGACAATCATTGATTAACCATCACCAAACATCATCCAAGATCATCAACCATCATCAAACATCATCATCCACCATCACCAAACATCATCCAACATCATCAACCATCATCAAACATCATCATGAACCATCATCAAACATCATCATGAACCATCATCATTAACCATCATTAACAACCATCACTGACCATTCCTGGTGCCCCAGTGTGTTACTTGCGTTGCGGCGCCTGTGGCGCTGCTGCCCTGTGGCGTTTCGCATCTTCCGCTGCGAGAACCGGAGCTCCAGTGGATCCATCTGCGTCACAGCCTGGGCAGCGACGGCTGTGGAGGTTCCATGGCAGGGAACCAACGGACCCCATGGTGAATGGATGGGCGAACTGATGCATGCATTGGTTGGGTTTATGAGCTGATAATGATGTTTAATTTGTTTAATTTGATGGGTAAATCATCAATCCATAGATATAATGATGGTTAGTTGATGGGTGAATCATAAATGCATACGTGAATTGGTTGGCTTCATGAGTCAATCATGATGGTTAATCGGGTTGAGAATGGTCAATCAACTGACAGTTCTTGATGAGTTCATGACGGATAAGAACCGGTGAATTGCTGGTGAATGGTCAGCCAATTGGCACACTGAGCTCCCAAAATACTGTTGACACACACGCCTCCCAAGAGAATCACACACGGCCCTCACCGAAGCCCTTCGATCAAGACACCCTCTCACTGTCTTCGCTGGCATCTGAATCCTCAGGCTCCTCATCACCTGCGGCGTCACAGTGATCTCTCGCGTTTTATCCGAGTCTTGTTGTGTTTCAGGGCCAAATATTTAACGTGGACAAAAGTCACATGAATCGGTCCATGGTGGCTTTGATGTGTCGTGGTGTCATGTGCCTTCCTCCCATTGCTCGGCCATGGCTACAGTTTCGGCTGCTCAGGGTCGAGTTGTGATTAATGCTGAAGCGTAGCATCTGGGAGTTCCGAACTGAGCCTGTACGAAGATCCAACTGTGTAAGATGGCCCAAGGGAATCCAATGATTTTCACTTGCATGTGCTGTAGGAGGTGTTGAGGCATGGTATATTCTGTGTGACCTGTTGTTCCTTCGACTTATAGCGTAAATTCATGTTAAACAGCTGTTGTTCTGCACTAAGGGCCTATTGCATTGCAAAATGCAGGAGTCGTTGGCACAAGATCGATTGAGTCCAGGAAGAAACAGCTGCGAAATTGGAGCTTGCTGCAGGTAACACGTGGCTCCGGGGCAATGCCCCTGGCACCAAAAAGGTTCTCATTGAATCAGAAAGACAGGTCTGTGAGGCCAAATCCGATGATCAAAGCTCAGAGGGAAAGGGGCAATCTCTGCGAAGCTGATTGCAAAGCTTAGCTGCAAAGGCTCAGGGTAGTCATCTCAAGCGATGCTTCGTGCTATTAGAGCTGCAAAGCTGAGGCTTTGCTAAGGGCAATCTCTGCAGCGGAGTCATCTCAAGTCCTGTTTTAACGAAGTCGCCGCTCCAACTGCCGCGCACGCAAGTCTTGCCGTGCTCCGGCCATGTACCTTGCAGGGATTGCTCACTGACCAAGAAGTGCAAAGTTCAACATCTTTTCTGATCTCTATATTCTCCTCTCTTCTCTCTCAGCTCTTCTTTCTTCTCTCTTCTCTCTCTTCTCTCTCTCTCTCTCTCTCTCTCTCTCTCTCTCTCCTCTTCTCTTCTCTTCTCTTCTCTTCTCTTCTCTCTCTCTCTCTCTCTCTCTCTCTTCTTCTCTTCTCTTCTCTTCTCTTCTCTTCTCTCTCTCTCTCTCTCTCTCTCTCTTCTCTCTCGGCTCTTCTCTCTTCTCTCTTGTCCTTCTCTTGTCTCTGACTCTCTGCGTCGCATACCGAACTACGAACGGGAAACTGTTGGGCAATGTTGTGCTGCCCTTGAAGTAGCCGTTCAAGTGAACAAATCATTATGTTGATTAGATTCCAAAATGTTCATGAGATGGTCGCATCATCAGCAAGGCACTTTGTCTTATCCTTTTTCATAAATCTGCAGGCTCCTCTTCAAATAAGATCGCTTAAAATATCCAAGTCAAGTATATAGTTAATTTTGTGAATTCATCGTTTTCACTGCGCCTCCCTGGAATCAACAAAAGTAAACTTGCTGGACTTTTACGATCAAATAATTTACAAGGATGAGCCCTTTGATCGATTTGACTGATTTCACTGATTCTGGTGCCAGGCATCTCTTTGTAAACAAAAAACCCTTGCTAATGCGATGTGATGTTCATAGTGATGTACACATATATTGCGCACATGTGTGCGTGTGCGTGGATAGTTTGCCAAGTCTCCTTTTGCACTCTAGAAAGTTAGCTCAACTGAAGCACTTGACGACTTAGCACATTTAGTTGACATGATATGCAAATTGAAAGTGCTGAAAAAGGTGAGGCTTATCAAATGGATTGAACTGACTTTGAATACAGCTAGAAACTGGAAAATCAACGTACCAAAGATTACCAAAGTACTGGCAGGTCAAGCATTTCAAGCATCTAAAGCAACATGTTACTTCGATTCAATTCAACCATATTCAACCCAAAGGTCACTTCATCGATGCTATCTTTTCGCATTGGTGTAAGTAAAGCGAACTTTCAATATGAGTTCATAGGTATTCTGTTCGAAAAAGTCGGAGAAATTAAAAATGCAATCAGAACATTCAAGTACTTGAGCCTGTTCAATTGATCCAGTTTAGATGTACTTGATTTCACTCTGAAACTCCGGCCAGCTGGCTAGTTACGATCATTCTCAAGCAATGAACTCCTTGTATCTACAACTCAAATCTATGTATCTATTTTTCATGGCATTCTTCCATGTTTGTTTCCAAATGTTCATCCCATTTCGGATCTCAAAAAGGCCTTCCTTGGCCTCATGTTGGCCTCGACCTGTCGCCCCTGGCTGAGTCGCTGGCCAGGCTTCGCGTTGCTTGCGCGCCTTGACCTTGCGAGTCTTTCGGATCCAAGCCTCGGGGCCACTGGATCCGACGGTGACCATTGGTTGGCTGATGGGATTCCATGGTTGCTTGGTGAATGGTGAAGGGTTGGTTGGTGGGATGGTGAATGGTTGTTTAGCGAATGGTTAATGAATGGGTGGATGGTGGGGTGAATGAATGCTTGGATTAGATGGTGGCAAGGTGCCATTGGTTGAGCTTGGGTGCGTAACGGTTAAATGCTGGTGGTTGACCAATGGTTGGTTCGCGATTGGTCAAAGAACGGTGAGTTCCAGTCAATTGATGGTGAATGCTGGCTAATGGTGGTTCACGGGAAGAATGGCACCATTCAAAACACGATGCGACCCGGGGGGAAGCATCCACTTCTGTGATGAAAGCTTAGGGGAACGATTCGTCAATAAGTAGTTGTTTGACCACATCATCCATCGATGCTAGTCAAGTTAACCCCTACCAATCTCCTCTCTCTCTATCTATCTATCTATCTATCTATCTATCTATCTATCTATCTATCTATCTCTCTATAAATATATATATATATACCATCATATAGATATAGATATATATAGACTCAGATATTCAGAGATATATTTTTAACTTCTTACGTTAAGCAAGCCCCACTTTCAGCTTCACAGCGTCAGCCCCCCTGAGTGCTGGAGCCATGATCTCCGTCGAGTGCTGAAGCTCAGCATGTTCTTTCAACTCCTGGGAGAGAAATCAACGAAGAGCAACTTGGAACGGTAGAAATGACTCTGGTAGGCTATAGTTGTCGATTATAATCATGATTAGTTATAGTAGTAGTAGGTTATAGTTGTCGGTTATAACCATTCTTAGTTAGTTATAGTTGTATTTAACCATCGATATCCGTTGTTTTTAGCTATACCTTTGTGATTTCGATGATTGATATCCGATTTAAATGACTTATAATGGCTATAATGGTCATCGAGAACCACTTGGTAGTCATTGATAAGCGTTGTTTATAGTTATAACTTATAGTGACTATAGTCGATTTCAATCATCACCAACTTTTCGTCATGGTGTCAGAAGTATTTCAAGATGGTTGATACAAATGGCATAACAGCCCTGATAATGGTTGACTTACAGTGGTATCATTCATCATTGCTGGTGAACTTATATCAATACTGTTTTGAGAATGGTTAATCAACTTCTACCGGCTTTTATAGTAGCTGATAATACTGGGTGATGGTAGTATAGCAGTTGATATCATGAGCAACTTGTTGTTATAGTGGCATCACGGGTCTACTTTCTACAGCAACTCAAAACGGCTGTTGTAAAAACAATTAGTTGTGGAGCTTACTACTTAACAAATGTTTCAGCCATTGTCAGATGGTTGCTCATTGGGTCTACTAGCTTCTAAGACTAAAGTGACAATGGCTAGTCCCAAGGATTAAGGTCAACTGAACCATGCAACCCGTAACTATCTGCCAGCACATGTGTCAGCCCAGCACTGATATGAGCCTCATTCGCTACATGCGTGGCGCTGGAAGTGTACACTTCATGTTGTCGACACTGGCTGGCAGAAAAAAAATGCTGAAAGCTTTCTTGGGATTTCTTGATGTGCCCCTTGCTGTCGGTCCTGCACACCATCTTGGCCGTAGGGGAACACACTTGAGCAGTACCAGCAAGACAAAAACTTCGATCGGACTTGACCATGGTTACAAAAGCCTTGGGCCAAAAGGTGTTTGCAACACCGAAGCACCTTCTTCTTCTCGTATTCCTTCGGTCGCACCATGATTTGAATCTTCCACTTGGGCGAAATCTCCGCAATCTCGTCGTTGGTTCCCATGAAACTCAGCACTCGCGCCAGGCAGTCCGCTGGCAGTGCCACCACAAGGGCCGCTGCAGACGGCTCCACGGCGTCTCCAACGGAAACTTTGCACCGCAGCGGGCACTCCAAGATGTCGTCCTTCACATCACGACGTGCAACAGAACAGAGAAAATACAAGGCAATGGATTCTATAGGAAAGCAACATTGACCATATTCTATCTAAATAAATGCAGAAATCTGAAATTTAAGATGTATATATCCATAGTTGGATTTGTTTTATTGCAGTATTAAAACATTATAAGTATTCATCTCTGAAGATCTGTACGATACTAACACATACTATGATATAGTATATATATATATACCATAAGATGAAGATGTATTTGATACTTATCTGCATCTAATCTGCATCTAATCTGCATATTTGTGTTCATGATTCTGTGTCCCTTCGCTCCTCCAGATCTTCCCAGCTCTCCGACGTCACGCGCCGCTTCATGGGGTTCAAGGGCCAGGCCCGCTCACGGGCCACGAGCTCCCACATCCGAACCCAGCACTGCAGAGATCCCGAGGATCCCGAGGATCCCTGGCCAACCTGGAGGGAAAAGGAGGGAAATCCTAGGAATTTGGAGGGAAAATCATGGAAAATTAAAATTAAATCACAGAAAATTGAATCTTTTTGGAAGACATGGAGATTTTTAGGAGGATCTCTAAGAATTTGTTGGAGAGAAATCGAGATTTAGGAGATTTTGATGCAGATTTCATTTTTTTGGTCGGATTACAAAATTTGAATACAAAATCTTTCAGCTGCAAAGATGGTACATACTCAAGGAGCATCAACTTGTCTGTCAATCAATTACTATCTGCTGCACCGCAGAAGAAAATCGCCCATCGTGCTCATCAAAACGTGGACTGGAGTGAGAAAATGGTGGCTGTGAAAGGCTTGAGATTCGGATGGAGTCCATGAGACCAGCTCCCTTACCGGGGTTTGCTTGGCTTCTTACATACTGTTCCTGTCACTATGCTGAAATATGGTCTCTCAAAATAGGGGACCCAAAAAATGGTTGGCTTACTAATTAACAAGGATTAATATAGGATGATTTGGGGGGTCCTCCTATTTTGAGAAAGCACCATGTCAGAAATGGTCGGCGCAAGATGGGTGCGCCCATTTTGTTGGTGAGCACTGCCATCCTATCAATCCTCACGAAACAGAAGGATACAGAAGGGCGATGAAGGGGGACCGTTCAACGGTATGGCCATCCATCCAAAATCTTAGTAGCAAACCTGGTACTACGGGGCTTCTTGCAGCATCTTCAGCCTTGCAACTGGCATCGTAACCAAGCCATGGCATAACCCCGAGGGCAAATTCTGGGACTCTTAGATCAATATAGATTTGGACTATAAGTAAAAAAAATCATAATTACCCCGTAAGAGTATGACAAGCCATGTCCATCAAAATGCACGAAGCAGAACACACACACACACACACACACGCACATGTAGTTTATGTACCTCATTGACAGAGATAGCTACAAAAGGTCATCGACTTCTAGAGTTTCTTCGCATTTCTTCGTACTTCTCAGCCATTCTCAGCCAGCTTCTCCATGAAAACAGCTGCAATTTGGCACGGTACGTAGCACCGAGCTGCTTCTACCGACGGCTCACAGGGAGGGCGCAGCTCTCCAGGATGCGTTCGGCCTTTCGCCTGGGAAGAGCTGTGGACCACCGGTGGTGCACGGGTGGTTCATGGGTGGCTTAATGGCTGGTTCATGGGTAGTTGATGGATAGGTCAATGGATGGCTTCATGGGCTTGTGAAAGGATGGCGAAATAGCTTCAATCATGGCTTAGGGATGGTTAGTTGATGGCTTCATTTTGGTCAGTTGATGCTTGAGGGGTGGGTTGACACGTAATTGATGGGTTAGTCGTTGGGTAGTTGGTGATCACACTGCTGATATTTTGTGCTTAGTAATGTTTATATTGTGCTGGTCAAGAATGATTGGTAGAGGTTTAACAAATGTCATAGCCGGAATTTGGCACCGAACTGTATATCCATCAATTGTAATTAGGCATGCATCATGACCACCGGCAGTTCAACCTACAACAATATCCGGTCAATATGATGACATAAATTGGTACACCACCAATTTACCATCATTCACCTGCATCATCATGGTTTTCAGTGGTGCCTTTTCAACCTGCTTTGCCATCTTTTAAAAGAAACCTGTTGGTCACGTGGGGTGATCGTCATTGTGATTCTCACTGGTCGGTTCTTGTCCAAATTGCGTTCCAACCAAGTAGCCTCCGAATCGGAGTCGCTGTCATCCCATCTGGAAGGCATCACGAATCACGCTTCAGTGTGTCGACCTATGAATGACTACAATCATCGTGTTGAGACTTGAAGGCCTGAAGGTCAAGGGGGATGACGCTGGCAATGCATATGACAAACCTAACACATTTGCAGAACCAACGCCTTCATGGGTTAGGGATCGCAGCTGCATTTCGTGACAGTCTGATTGCATTTGTGCGGTTCCCTCAAGCCAGAGATTCACGATGGAGTCAGCGCACGCAAATGCTATCCATCTTGTGAATGCTGTCGGGACCATGTGGACAACTGGACGAGCCCGAAAGTCCTCGTTTCTTTTCGGTCTTCTTCTGGAGAGTGTTTGAGAACATTGAAGTAAGAACACCTATATGACAAATATTGAGTATATTTGAGTATTGACATGCATATACTGGGTATCTCTCTTCATCGCCATCCAGAAGGTCCAGCTAAGGCTGAGGGCGAGCTGGTGACCCTCAAAACAAACGGAGCCACACTTTGGGGTATATCTAATACCATTTGAGTATAGAAAATCAATATATGCATTGCATATTGAGTACGGGTATAATGATCATGGCATGTATGAGAATCCAAATGTCCGAGTTATTTTGGGTGAATGCTTTCGATGGTTGAACTGAAGGCTCGTGAGGCACATCCCCTCAAACGATCCGCGGCACTGCGAAGATGTCCCTTTCTGTCCAAGCTCGCACGCTCTTCCCGTGCTTCAATCGCAGTCCACTAGTGACAGCTGGGTTCTTTCATCAGTTGTTTATTGCATTTCTGCCATTTTATGCCTTGATAATTCATGATGTGCTCATGGCTTTGCCCATCAACTTTTTGTGGTTTTCAAGTCTTGTCTCTTCCAATCAGATCTTCCCAGGAACTGCAGATTGAAGCACAGTGCAACATTGATAGGTCCAATATGTCAACAAGCACATGCGCTAAAGCACAGCTTGGCCGTGAAAACGACTGACTTGAGGCCATCAAACCCATTAAATCTGAAGTCTCAGCTGTTCTGATGGCCCTGTCAACGAACTACGAGCCATGCGGGCCATGCCGCACATGCACCGGGCATGGCATGCGATTTCACCTCTTCGGGCAAACAAGCAATCGCTTAAGATCACTAAGAGCCTCGATGAGCCTTATCATCTGTCCATGTCAAATCTATAGTGTCATCCTTGCTACATAACTTACATAACTTAACTATGCCCATCTCCTGAAATTGGTTCTGGGATGTTCTGGGTACCCCTTGTTGGAACCTGCGAGTAGGTCCCATGCCATGCTTTCTCAGGTGTAGGTGGCTGGGTCAATGGTCGGAGGGATAGGCTGGATCTCTGTGCCCAGCTCTTTTTCGATGCGGTACAGGTTGAAACGGTCATCATAGGTCACAAAATTGATGCCCAAGCCAAGGTGACCAAAGCGACCAGAGCGGCCAATGCGGTGCAAGTAGGTCTCCGAGTTCTTGGGGAAGTCGAAGTTGATGACAACGTTGACGGACTGGATGTCAATACCTCTGGTGAAGAGGTCGGAAGACACCAAACATCGGCACGCTCCATTTCGGAAGTCATGAAAGACCCGATTCCTGTGCGACTGGTACATGCGGGAGTGGATGAAGAAGCAGGAGTAGCCAAGCTCTGTGATCTTCTTGGCTAACAACTCCACACGGGTCACGGAATTACAGAAGATGATGGCCTGGTTGATTTGCAATTTGGAGAACAAAGTGTTGAGGCAGTGAACCTTCTGGCGCTCCTCCACAAAAGCATAGTATTGGGACACACCCTTCAGAGTCAGCTCGTCCATCAAGTTGATCTCATGCGCATCTGCCATAAAGCGGTTCTTGAAATCCAAGATGGTCATGGGGAAAGTTGCCGAGTACATCAAGATCTGTCGATCTTGTGGCAGGAACTTGAGGAGGTCTTCAATGATGGGCTGGAACTCTGGACAAAGGAGCTTGTCAGCTTCATCCATTGCAACCATATGGCACTGTTTCAAATTGCACACGTTCTTGTTGGCAAGATCAAGGACACGACCAGGAGTCGCCACTACTACGTGAACCTCGTTGTACAAGCGCATGATGTCCTCTCGAAGGCTTGTGCCACCTGTGGAGACCATGCATTGGACATTCATGTGCTTTCCAATCTCCTTCACCACTGATGAAGTCTGCAATGCCAGCTCTCTCGTCGGAACGAGAATGAGCCCCTGAATGGCATTCTTGGTTGTAGTACACTTCTCAAGAATCGGGATAACAAATGCTCCCGTCTTTCCTGTACCGTTCTTGGCTCTGGCCAAGATAGATTTGCCGGCCAGAGCCACGGGCAAGCTCTCTTCCTGGATTGGGGATGGCTTTTCATAGCCCATCTCAAAGATCCCCATCAACAACTCACGCTTCCTGACACAGAGACATGATGCCAGGGCAAGTGATGAGGCTTGCAGCTCAAAAAGCTTCACAACAGATCTTGACAAGACATCTTGGCTCATGCTAGTCATCAATGCTAGTCTCAAATTAAAATGAATTAATGAATTTAGTGCAGCTGAGGGGCAGGAAGTAGTCCTCAAAGTCGTTACCTTTTGTGTTGGTGACATCCTCAGTCCTGAATCGCTGGTCGGGAGGTGGGCGGCGGATTTGCGCCTTCCAGTCCTGAGCACAAAATGTGGCTTCTTTGAAGTCACAACTCTGTTTTTTGTTCAGCATGCTCACTGAGATCTTAAGGCTTCTGATCGTGGACGACAATGATCATTCAAGGGTTCGTGAGCAATGCTGACTTGATGCTGGCTCATGGAAAGCACACGTGGTAGGTGCAGCAGAGTCACATCGTCATCAGTCTTTGCTGGTTGCTCAGCCTGAGGAGGCACCTCAAGCCAAGTCCATCAAACTGTAACTTCCCAGCACTTCAGATCAGACTGCTCAAAGGGCTTATCAACACACTTAGGTCACTGAAGCTTTTGAAAACGTCACCCACAAGCTGCTGAGGCATGCGCATGCCGTTGCGGGAGCGGTTCGGTATTCACACCTTGGCGCACTCAAAACAAGCGGCGTGAAAACGTCACACACTCTGACTGCTCGGAACTCCAAAGAAAAAAACCTAATAATGTTGGAGAAATCTGCGGGCATCTGTGAAACGGCCTTCATTCATAGCAGTTTCTGGTCGTTTGTCTGTGTGTGTGTGTATGTATGTGTGCACGTCGGTCATACTACCGTTATCACTTTCAGTCGTGGCTCTCAGGGTAAACGTCTGTGTTGTGTGCACGTCGGCCATACTCCCGTTATCACTTTCAGTAGTGGTTCTCAGGGTAAACATGATGGGATCAAACATGATTCAAGAAGGTTCAGCACGCTCGCCGTGTTTCTCCCGACATTTCTGAGGTCATGTCCGATCTGCGGATACGATCCTGAGCTTTTGAAGTCCAGCGGATTTCTTAACTCCAAAAGAAGAAAGCTGCGACTGCAAACCGTCATGTGAACCATGTGTGAGAAGCATATGTCGTCAGCACATGTCGTCAAGTGTCCCATGCCAGCTTTTCCTTTTCCGGAAGGATACCCCATGGCTGCAGCCCACAACAAAAACCCCGTTGAATGGCTCAGTAGCTCTCAGCTGCGGCACCAATTGCACTGAGACTTAAGCCGTGCATGCTTAGAACATAACTACAAGACATGTTTTAATCGGAGATGAATCTGGACACCTACTCAAAGCAGAAGACATGCTCTTCATGCAGAACGGCATGAGAACTTGCATGTTGTTCGTGCAATGAACTTGCTTTCCTGAGCAAATGTAATATCGCGATGTCTGCAGTCACCTTTCTCCCTGCCAATGCTCCGCTCGATGCAACCCACAAACGCTGCTACTGTACATAGCACATCTTATATACACAATCGTTGGTGAAATCAACTTGCCAAGGACGTCAGATCTGCCCAAACTTTGCAAAACACCTCAAAACAATCTCAAAGCACCTTAGCAATGTACCCATGCAACACACGAAACAACAAAGGCAGAAACTGTCTGCAATCATTCTCAGCGTTCTCAGGTGTAGGTGGCTGGGTCAATGGTCGGAGGGATAGGCTGGATCTCTGTGCCCAGCTCTTTTTCGATGCGGTACAGGTTGAAACGGTCATCATAGGTCACAAAATTGATGCCCAAGCCAAGGTGACCAAAGCGACCAGAGCGGCCAATGCGGTGCAAGTAGGTCTCCGAGTTCTTGGGGAAGTCGAAGTTGATGACAACGTTGACGGACTGGATGTCAATACCTCTGGTGAAGAGGTCGGAAGACACCAAACATCGGCAGGCTCCATTTCGGAAGTCATGAAAGACCCGATTCCTGTGGGACTGGTACATGCGGGAGTGGATGAAGAAGCAGGAGTAGCCAAGCTCTGTGATCTTCTTGGCTAACAACTCCACACGGGTCACAGAATTACAGAAGATGATGGCCTGGTTGATTTGCAATTTGGAGAACAAAGTGTTGAGGCAGTGAACCTTCTGGCGCTCCTCCACAAAAGCATAGTATTGGGACACACCCTTCAGAGTCAGCTCGTCCATCAAGTTGATCTCATGCGCATCTGCCATAAAGCGGTTCTTGAAATCCAAGATGGTCATGGGGAAAGTTGCCGAGTACATCAAGATCTGTCGATCTTGTGGCAGGAACTTGAGGAGGTCTTCAATGATGGGCTGGAACTCTGGACAAAGGAGCTTGTCAGCTTCATCCATTGCAACCATATGGCACTGTTTCAAATTGCACACGTTCTTGTTGGCAAGATCAAGGACACGACCAGGAGTCGCCACTACTACGTGAACCTCGTTGTACAAGCGCATGATGTCCTCTCGAAGGCTTGTGCCACCTGTGGAGACCATGCATTGGACATTCATGTGCTTTCCAATCTCCTTCACCACTGATGAAGTCTGCAATGCCAGCTCTCTCGTCGGAACGAGAATGAGCCCCTGAATGGCATTCTTGGTTGTAGTACACTTCTCAAGAATCGGGATAACAAATGCTCCCGTCTTTCCTGTACCGTTCTTGGCTCTGGCCAAGATAGATTTGCCGGCCAGAGCCACGGGCAAGCTCTCTTCCTGGATTGGGGATGGCTTTTCATAGCCCATCTCAAAGATCCCCATCAACAACTCACGCTTCCTGACACAGAGACATGATGCCAGGGCAAGTGATGAGGCTTGCAGCTCAAAAAGCTTCACAACAGATCTTGACAAGACATCTTGGCTCATGCTAGTCATCAATGCTAGTCTCAAATTAAAATGAATTAATGAATTTAGTGCAGCTGAGGGGCAGGAAGTAGTCCTCAAAGTCGTTACCTTTTGTGTTGGTGACATCCTCAGTCCTGAATCGCTGGTCGGGAGGTGGGCGGCGGATTTGCGCCTTCCAGTCCTGAGCACAAAATGTGGCTTCTTTGAAGTCACAACTCTGTTTTTTGTTCAGCATGCTCACTGAGATCTTAAGGCTTCTGATCGTGGACGACAATGATCATTCAAGGGTTCGTGAGCAATGCTGACTTGATGCTGGCTCATGGAAAGCACACGTGGTAGGTGCAGCAGAGTCACATCGTCATCAGTCTTTGCTGGTTGCTCAGCCTGAGGAGGCACCTCAAGCCAAGTCCATCAAACTGTAACTTCCCAGCACTTCAGATCAGACTGCTCAAAGGGCTTATCAACACACTTAGGTCACTGAAGCTTTTGAAAACGTCACCCACAAGCTGCCGAGGCATGCGCATGCCGTTGCGGGAGCGGTTCGGTATTCACACCTTGGCGCACTCAAAACAAGCAGCATGAAATCGTCACACTTTCAGTAGTGGTTCTCAGGGTAAACATGATGGGATCAAACATGATTCAAGAAGGTTCAGCACGCTCGCCGTTTTTCTCCCGACATTTCTGAGGTCATGTCCGATCTGCGGATACGATCCTGAGCTTTTGAAGTCCAGCGGATTTCTTAACTCCAAAAGAAGAAAGCTGCGACTGCAAACCGTCATGTGAACCATGTGTGAGAAGCATATGTCGTCAGCACATGTCGTCAAGTGTCCCATGCCAGCTTTTCCTTTTCCGGAAGGATACCCCATGGCTGCAGCCCACAACAAAAACCCCGTTGAATGGCTCAGTAGCTCTCAGCTGCGGCACCAATTGCACTGAGACTTAAGCTGTGCATGCTTAGAACATAACTCCAAGACATGTGTTAATCGGAGATGAATCTGGACACCTACTCAAAGCAGAAGACATGCTCTTCATGCAGAGCAGCATGAGAACTTGTCACGGACGTCTTCGCTTTGAATTCGGTGCTGATTCAACCTGTTCCTTTGACCCCCCGGTTTACCCACTTACCCGTCTTGAAAAAGCATGGAAAAGAGGACGCAACAAGAACATCGAGCGAGGGATGGATCCAGATTCAGCTGTGACCTCTCCCCACTTTGCCACAGCTCTTTTTTCAGAAGCTGCAGCTCTGGATTCGCCCAGTGGAAAGCATTGAGAGCTTCGCATCTCCATGGTCTCGCTGAAGCTATGTTTGCTACGCCATCTACACACTGTGGGCCCCAAAGATCCTACACGTCCCCCAATTTCATCGTTCACATTTGCAGCGCCGCGCTGTGCTTTGCGCAGTGGGGGGGCCTTCGCATGGCGGTCGTGGTCTCTCACTGCATCTTTCTCTCCTCGGTCTCCGGGTCTGCTGTGCTCACCATTTTTCACCTGCAAAAATGCTGCACAAAACATGGAAGAAACACAGCTGGCTCGATTATGCGAAAAAACTCAGCTGATCAGCGAAGAAGCTGATGTTCTCAACCAGGAAAATCACATGAGGCGCACAGCTTTGGTTTTTTTTCGCTCGGAAAGCTTTGAAACATTGGTTGCTTCCGGAGGGCGTAAACTTATCCGCCACAACCTCATTGGTCCGTCGAATTCCCAGAATTGACGAAACGAGTTTGCGTGGCGCCAACGAATTGCAGAAAATGCCATGGAGAGAAAACTGAAGATCTGGAAGCACATGGAAGCACATGGAAGCACTGTAGTTGGATACTTTTTGACTTTCCTTTTTATCCTTTTTACCCTACCGAATCTCCGTGATTCCAAGTACTGTTGCAATGGGATGTGATGTCATGCTGGCACATGCTGGCACTTTCTCTCAAAAAATGGGGTTCTGAAAGCAAATGCCCAACGAATTGCCAAAACTTCCCTACTGCCTTCTACAGCGACGCAAAGTGCATCAACAAGGAGCCTCCCAAGGCTTTGTCATACAAATGGTTGTGGCTGCGATCAACTTCTAAGCGTTCTCAGGTGTAGGTGGCTGGGTCAATGGTCGGAGGGATGGGCTGGATCTCTGTGCCCAGCTCTTTTTCGATGCGGTACAGGTTGAAACGGTCATCATAGGTCACAAAATTGATGCCCAAGCCAAGGTGACCAAAACGACCAGAGCGGCCAATGCGGTGCAAGTAGGTCTCCGAGTTCTTGGGGAAGTCGAAGTTGATGACAACATTGACGGACTGGATGTCAATACCTCTGGTGAAGAGGTCGGAAGACACCAAACATCGGCACGCTCCATTTCGGAAGTCATGAAAGACCCGATTCCTGTGCGACTGGTACATGCGGGAGTGGATGAAGAAGCAGGAGTAGCCAAGCTCTGTGATCTTCTTGGCTAACAACTCCACACGGGTCACAGAATTACAGAAGATGATGGCCTGGTTGATCTGCAATTTGGAGAACAAAGTGTTGAGGCAGTGAACCTTCTGGCGTTCCTCCACAAAAGCATAGTATTGGGACACACCCTTCAGAGTCAGCTCGTCCATCAAGTTGATCTCATGCGCATCTGCCATAAAGCGGTTCTTGAAATCCAAGATGGTCATGGGGAAAGTTGCCGAGTACATCAAGATCTGTCGATCTTGTGGCAGGAACTTGAGGAGGTCTTCAATGATGGGCTGGAACTCTGGACAAAGGAGCTTGTCAGCTTCATCCATGGCAACCATATGGCACTGTTTCAAATTGCACACGTTCTTGTTGGCAAGATCAAGGACACGACCAGGAGTCGCCACTACTACGTGAACCTCGTTGTACAAGCGCATGATGTCCTCTCGAAGGCTTGTGCCACCTGTGGAGACCATGCATTGGACATTCATGTGCTTTCCAATCTCCTTCACCACTGATGAAGTCTGCAATGCCAGCTCTCTCGTCGGAACGAGAATGAGCCCCTGAATGGCATTCTTGGTTGTAGTACACTTCTCAAGAATCGGGATAACAAATGCTCCCGTCTTCCCTGTACCGTTCTTGGCTCTGGCCAAGATAGATTTGCCCGCCAGAGCCACGGGCAAGCTCTCTTCCTGGATTGGGGATGGCTTTTCATAGCCCATCTCAAAGATCCCCATCAACAACTCACGCTTCCTGACACAGAGACGTGATGGCAGAGCCAGTGATGAGGCTTGCAGCTCAAAAAGCTTAACAAAGACATCTTGGCTCATGCTAGTCATCAATGCTAGTCTCAAATTAAAAGGAATTAATGAATTTAGTGCAGCTGAGGGGCAGGAAGTAGTCCTCAAAGTCGTTACCTTTTGTGTTGGTGACATCCTCAGTCCTGAATCGCTGGTCGGGAGGTGGGCGGCGGATGTGTGCCTTCCAGTCCTGAGCACAAAATGTGGCTTCTTTGAAGTCACAACTCTGTTTTTTGTTCAGCATGCTCACTGAGATCTTAAGGCTTCTGATCGTGGTCTGCAATGATCATTCAAGGGTTTGTGAGCAATGCTGACTTGATGCTGGCTCATGGAAAGCACACGTGGTAGGTGCAGCAGAGCCACATCGTCATCAGTCTTTGCTGGTTGCTCAGCCTGAGGAGGCACCTCAAGTCAAGTCCATCAAACTGTAACTTTCCAGCACTTCAGATCGGACTGCTCAAAGGGCTTATCAACACACTTAGTTCACTGAAGCTTTTGAAAACGCTCCCCACAAGCTGCCGAGGCATGCGCATGCCGTTGCGGGAGTGGTTCGGTATTCACACCTTGGCGCACTCAAAACAAGCAGCATGAAAACGTCACACACACCTGGACTGCTCGGAACTCCAAAGAAAAAAACCGAACAATGTTGGAGAAATCAGTGGGCATCTGTCATTCATAGCAGTTTCTAGTCATTTGTGTCTGTTTGCACGTCGGCCATACTCCCGTTATCACTTTCAGTAGTGGTTCTCAGGGTAAACATTCTGGGATCAAACATGATTCAAGAAGGTTCAGCACGCTCGCGTTGTTTCTCCCGACATTTCTGAGGTCATGTCCGATCTGCGGATATGATCCTCAGCTTTTGAAGTCCAGCGGATTTCTTAACTTCAAAAGAAGAAAGCTGCGACTGAAAACCGTCATGATCCGTCATGTGTGAGAAGCATATGTCGCCAGCACATGTCGTCAAGTGTCCCATGCCAGCTTTTCCTTTTCCGGAAGGATACCCCATGGCTGCAGCCCACAACAAAACCCCCCAAGGGTCAATGGGAGGCTGAATAAATCGCGAAACGCAGCTGCGGAAGCGACATCGAATGCAACTGCTTGATTGGAATCACAACTTTGAAAACGAAATCCCATGAAGTTGTTCAACCTTTGTCTTTCACAGCTCGCTTCAACTTTCAATTCTTGTCTTTCCTCTCAACTATCTTCTTTCTTCAAATATCTTATTATCTGAATCTTCCACTATCTTTCTATCTTTCGGTCTCCTATTTCTTTCTATCTTCTCCTTTTCTTACTCAATCTGTCATCTTCTTCGCATCTTCACCTATTTCCTCATCCAAATGTCTTTATATCCCAATCCGTTTCATCTAAACCTTTCAAATTTCTCCAAAGTGTTTCACCAACATGTCTCTTTATTCTTATCCATTTCTTTCATCAACATCTTATCCTTACATCCACTACGTTTTATTTGAAACTTGTGCATCATCCATTACAATTTCATTTTTCTTTCCCCATTTTTCTCATCTTTCCCCATTTTTAGTATTAGTACTAAAATATTTTCTCCATCTTTCCCCATTTGTCTCAACTTTCCATGGTGCACCTGTCATCTCCTTGCCGTCGCCGCTGCCACTGCTGCACTTCGCCCCTGGCGCAACGACTCACAGCGCATGCCACCAACGCAGCGCGGCCGCACAGCACCCGCGGCCTCAAGCCTTCGGCACGTGCGCGCAGTTGGGTGGCGCGGTCGCCCAGATCCTGCGATCCGAAGATCCGAAGAAATGGAAATAGAAATGATGGAATCTATAAATTCTATACAAAATCTATAGTACTATAGTACTATAATAGAATCTAAATAATAGAATCTATATCCTAACAATCTATAGCATTAGAATCAAGAAGATCTGATGGATCTGATGTCCATTTTACCCAGTGGAAGATGATAGGAGAGATTAAAAGAAAGATTTGAAAAAAGATGTGAATGAATTTAAGTAGAAGAAAGTAGAGATTTAGAAGAAGATCTGAAGAACCGATCTTGAAGAAAGAATGGAAGAAGAGAAAGAGAAGGAAAGAAGAGTTGAAGATTAGAAAAATCCTGTAGAGGTTTTCAAAGAGGAAGAGAAGCAGATTAAAGATCCCTCACGATCATTTCATTTTCAGAAGGAAAAAGAGAAGATTGGAAATAAGAGAAGAGAATAATTAATTAGTATAGAGGGATCAGAAGATAAAGATAAAATAATGAAGAAGAGAAAGACGAGATTTTGAGCAAAGGAGGGAGAGAGAGAGAGAGATGTTGAAAAGAGAAGAAGAGAAGAATAGATTTCACAAGCAAAATGAGAGCGCAACAGAACTGCAATAGCATCAAGTCATGTTTTTTTCAGCCTTGAAAGGACACTCTCATGATTCAAGCTTCCTTCATGGATATCTCAAAGATCCTCACAGTCTTAGAGCAGGCTTCACTGTTCCCTGTCCTGCTGAGGCTGCGTCCCCGGCATGGGCCCTGCCCGAACACCGTGCATTGGCCCATCAATGGGACCTTGACCTCCAAGGCACAGGTGACGGGTGCAGAACTTTGACCGCAAGTTTCACCAGCAACCAGCACTGCTGAACCATCCTCATTTACCCTGTGGCGTCAAATCCTTGGGAACCAGCATTGTCAACCATGATGTTTAACCATGGTGACCAACAATCGTGAGTTAAACCATCATTAGAAAGCATCACCATCACCATCACCATCATCATCATCATCATCATCATCACCACCACCGTTAAACCATCATCCATCGCCATTATATATATATATATATGTGTGTGTGTGTGTGTGTGTTTCATTGTGAACCATGTTTCTGAAGCAAAATGAAGGCGACACCTTGAGCTGGTCGCAGTGTGGCAAGTGGCGTTGCATCGGGAGGCTCTTGCATTGGGCCCATTGGGCCCATGGGGCCCTGCCTGGACATCTTTGTGGTCAGTGCTGGAGCTTCGTTAGCTGTGACTCGTCACCATGATCAACACAAGCTTAAGATCAGCTCGTGACTCACAATGGATTTGAAAAAATGTTCATGATGATACTTCTCCATTTTCACGGGCGGTCACTATATCTTTTAATACAATGTTGATCCTGGTTAATCAATGATTTTGGCATAGCTGCAGAATGGCTTGGTGGAAAATCCACAATCTCCTTGCAAGCTGAGGTCTGCACAAGCCACCAGTGGCTGCACTTGCACTTGCAGCACTGAGGATGCCCAGGTGCCGCTGAATTTGATGCAAACTCTCAGGCAGCCTTGGAACATCTGAAGGTATGAAACTTGCCACCACGATTGGCCCAAAGAGGTTCTGAGTAGATCTAAGAAGTGCCCCACTTCATGAGACTCTCAATATCAGAACTGGACTACTGGATGTCGCAGACTTCGGTTCAGAGTGGCCAGGCCTGTTTCAGTTACAGTAATGTTACGACCAATTCCCACCCTTTGCCCGGAAACTTACAAGTGCACAATCGCGTGTCATACTGGACCCTCAAATTCCTGCGCAGGCCCGCTGTTTTTTGCTTCTCAACCAAAAACCGTAAACCCTAAACCTCAAACCCTAAAACCCTAAACCCTAAAACCCTAAAAACCTAAACCCTAAACCCCCAAACCAAAAAACTATAAACCACAAAGTGCTAAGCACAAATCGCTGCGTATAGCCAATGTTTTCGTAATTTCTCCAAGTTGCTGAGTGTTATACTGTGGTACAATGTTCAAGTTTCCGGGCAAAGGGTGGGAATTGCGCGTAATGTTACCGACCCAGGGCTGATGCCAACATAGATACAGCGAGCACGAACATGCGGGTATGACATGCTGGTAGCCACATGTAGCTACCAAGCCAAGCATATGATGATGATGATGATGATGATGATGAT
The DNA here is from genome assembly GCA_009767595.1 of Symbiodinium kawagutii. Classification (NCBI taxonomy): domain Eukaryota; class Dinophyceae; order Suessiales; family Symbiodiniaceae; genus Symbiodinium; species Symbiodinium kawagutii. Next base: position 424,222 of record VSDK01027481.1, read on the forward strand.
GATGATGATGATGATGATGATGATGCATGGAATTTAATTGAATTGAATTAAATTGGGACATTTTGAGGCCCAAACAAGCAAGAGGGAAAAGGAGTGCCGCCGGAGAGTGGTTTATATTCGGGCCCTCATGCAACTGCGACAGCAGTTTTTTGCAATCAAGACAAACAACACGGCAAATCTGAGATTTTTTGGCACAGAATCTAGCGCTAGACTTTTGCTAGCTGTCCAGGATCTCTAAACAAAAAATGTGTCCTCGGTGTCCTGGCAATCGCCTGCTTCTTGGACTAGTCTCTCAAACTTATCTTTCACAACGCCGGTGATCCATTGAACCATGGTGTTTTTGACATGCTGGTTCACCACTGAAAAGCCAACGGTCTTTTGGATGGTTTCTTTGACCTTCCTCTCATCCCTTGGATCATATGCTTGCGCATTGGCTACGTTGACCGCAGAGAGGGACTGGATCACCTCAGTAATGCCCGCATCTCCCAGAGAAATCTTTTGTGACAAGGACGCGCTTGCTTCAGTGGGCATCGCGAATGCCATGGGGATTTTTTTGGAACAGGCAAAGTACTGTTCATAGATGGTCCAAACTCGCCGCAGGTATCTGGGTTGGTCCCACGTGTCCAAAATGGCTAGGATCTTTCCACAACGGCGAAGGTTCTCTTCAAAGACCTCCTCCAAGTTGTCACTGCCAGCCGAGCTTCCATCTACAATGAGACGGAATTGATTGTTCACAAAAAAGCACATGTAGAAAAACACATTCTCAGCTGCCATTGGTGCTTTCCACATCTGCAAAGCATTTCTTATCTGCCCCAATGAGTATTGCCAACTCCAGGACATGAAGTAGTTTTGCCTCTTACGATGTCGTGGGGGAAGCAAGTCCACCAAAGCACAACCTAACTTGCCATCCCTTGGGCAAAATCGGTCTTGGCCGATTTTGTTTTCACACAGCCAAAAACATTCTTTCAAGTCAAGAAAGGTTGGATCTACTCTTTGAGATTTCTGTTGGGCCAAGTGCACAAAATCTTGGAGCAAGTAGGCCATGCAAACTCCTGCGCTGAAGCTATTGCGAGCGCGGATCTCTTTGACCTTTTGCTCAACGTCAGACTGGGTCCATCCAGCTTCAGCAAGCTTAGGCAAGAACTTTTGCACCGTGTCTTCCCGTTGCTCCCAAAGGTCTTGCTCCATGGTCCAAAGGACCCTCTTCACTTGTACATCTGTCGCTGAGATCTTGGGTAGTAACCCTCTTCTTTCTGGCAAACCAAGGACGTGTGCCATTGAGTCAACCACTGAGGAGAGCGAATTGGCTGCGTCAATCTTTTCACGTATGGCACGACTAAATGCGTCATAACTTGGATCTGAGTCTGGAGCATCTTGAAGAAGCATCCTGGCCTTCGCCCGTGGAAAACGAAGGCTGTTGAGAATGCGTGTCTTGTCTTCAGCCGTGGGGGCAAACGTAGAGGCCATGTCCACTTCCATGGCTCTTTCCAAAATGTGCCTTGAAAAATTGGCCTCGCGGTTGCCTTTGGTCCAGAGACCCAACGTCCGCTCCACGCGCTTCTCAGCGGGGACCAGGCCATCTGTGATGAGACACGGAGTCTCACCGTCGTCGATGGTGGCCACATCCAGCAGAAAGGGCTTCCCCAATCTCCATTTGTGCTGCTCCTCCGCTGCCAAGGATACTTCAAAGCAGTTCCAGCTCCTGGTCAACTGCTTCAGTGCATGTGAGAAGGGCATTCCGCGGGGATTGCCATCAGTCTCAAACTCCCTCCGATGCAGACTGTTGGCACATGAGGCAATCCAATAGGCTCCGTGATCAGGCAACTCCCGGCAATTCGCATGTTCCAGCAGGCAGCTCATGAAGTTGCGGACCGGATCAGCGAAGACATAGGAGACAAACCACAAGTGTCGTTGGTGTTTCGCTGCTGTGGCAACTAGCTCGACATAGCTGCAGGCATGGGGATGGGCCGTGGCTGGGCCCAGGACCCAGGAATTTAGATGATAAAAGTTAAAGGTCTCGAGAGACAAAGGTTGCCCGTACACAGGTGACCCAGAATAGTCCTCACACCAAGTGGATGCCCTTTGCTCAACGAAACCAAGCAAGGATGAAAGCTGTTCGATGGTGATTCCACGCAGGTGTGATTTTGCGATACGAACTGGAGGTCCAGAACTTAAGGATGAATAGTTTGTACATATGAGTTCATCATTGAATTCATGCAGCAGTTGCCCCTGTTCCAGCTTGTGTGGGCCGCAAGACAACAGCATGTTCCCATGGCAGGGCCCGTCCAACACTTTCCGCAAGTAGTTCACTGCCTCCTCCGCCGTGCTACTATTGCAAATGAATGCACCCCTCTTCGGGACTTGAATGCGAGTCGTTCGGGCCATGGCACGGTGCAAAAAGGCGGCATGCGGCAAACAACCACAACACAAACCACATGTTGGTTAAGACCATGGAGATACAACTGATGCAGAAAAAATGCCATTGAAAACGGTAACAGAACACAACATGATGGGACTTGTTTGTTGAGTTTGCGATGATCACAGTACAAGCTCTGCCTTCATGACTGGACTCATCATGAAGTTTGCCTTGATCAAGCCCATCTCCAAGCTGAACATGGTTTCTGGCATCTCGCAGAAATATGACCGCATTTCCAGCAGTTCAATCGTCCTTCACCGAGTTCAACTTTTGGCAAATTGAACTCAAAATAAGACAACAATTGGCAAAGGGATCATAGTTTCCTACTACAATTCTTGGGTGTTTCCATGTGTCTCCTGCAAATGTTCCCTTAACCGAGGTTGCGAAAATCACGAGAGCTCTAACCATGGCGATACAAGCGAGATCACACTGAGGCCCTCATCTACCGCTTGGCTCTTGGGAGCCCAAACTTCCACCCATCAGGTGCATGGGCTTAGAGTTTGCCCATTTTCGGATTCACCCAGATCTCTTTGGACCCCTTCCCGAACGAAACCACGAAATGTGTTTTGAACCCCAAAAACTGTGAGGTGGCTGCCTACCTTCAACAGGCGTGGCACCATATCCTAAGGTTCAAGACTCCTGAAAGCTGTTTGACGATACAAACATGATAATTAAGCCTTACAATGATCTAGGAATAGACAGCTCGTCATCTTTCATCCTCACATCCTCAGTTTCCAGAATTATCAAATCCCTACGGGCCCTCAGTCTCAGCTGGGGTATGTGGCATGTCCCAAGTTGGGGATTCCCCAAATTCCCATCCCACGTGCTGGTTGCGTAATAGTGTTTGCCTCAAATATAACTATCCCTGCAACTATCTCCAATAAAGCAGGCAGTATCTCCCCCTATAATCATCCATAATGTTCCAATCAAACATAATTTCTGGATGATGTCACTATCAAACCTACTGTCTCAGAGAACTTGAAGCTTTGAGCGTCATCCCTTCCGTTCAACCGCACTGCAGCACCACCACTGTCAGGCGACGCCGCTTGAGAAGCATCCACCGCGGTAGAGGCACGCCGCTCCGCATCCAAGAGTTGTCGCGTGAGATCCTACATCCACCAGTCAGAGATCCACCATCAAGTCATGTCAAGTCATGGCAAGTCCTTCACCAAAATCCAGGAGCCATCAGTTTTTGATTCACAAAATCGAAGTTGTCTGCAGTTTTAGTTTCTTTTCATTCATCTTTTAGTGCAACCAGTTAGTTCATCCACGTTTGGAGCTCCTGCACTTGCTTCTCCTTGTCGGAGCGGTCCAGTCGCAGCCTGCCAGGGCTGCCGTTTCTGGGCGGCCCAGGCCATCCGACAACAACGACGACGGCCTCCGCAGTTCGCGCTCCGCATCTTCCGCCCGGTGGAAAGCCGAAGCGCCTTTGGCGGCCTCACATCGTGTTGATGGGCGATAGGCTCCTACTAAACACATTTAAACACCATCGTTTAGTATCAATAGTAGGGGTTTAATGTGAGCATATCAGCAGTTTATGATAGGGGTTAGTAGGATTCATAGTAGTACTCAGAATCATGATGATTCATTCTCAACCATCATCATCAAGAATCAGCAACTCACCAGCAAAAGAATTCAAAAACATTCTCAGAGGCTTCCTCCACATCATTCCACTTTCCTCCATGGTCCTCTCATAAGATGATCCTCTCCTCCTTGTGGAAGCTCCTTCCTCCTCTCTCTCTCTCTCCTCTCCTCTGCTCTCCTCTATTCTCTACTGTTTATTCTCCTCTTCTGTTTTCTTTTCTTTCTTTTCCTTTCCCTACTATTCAATGAATCATTGCTAATAAATCAACTATAGCTATAGAAGATAAAATATTATACAGACTAAAGATATGGAAATGTATAAAGAAAGATATATATAGAAGCGAACATAGAAATCTATGATTTGCTTCCTTTCTCCCCGCGCCTCCGCGCGGACCTCCGTCAGCGCCGAGCGCAACGTGGCCGACTCCGCAGCCCGCGCGCGCTCCGCGGCCAGGCGCATCTGCCCCCGGCCCCCGGTGGCGACCGCCATGGGATCCGCCGTGGATGGCCGTGGGTTGGGCGGGGATGGAGCCGGGGATCAGCCAGGCATGGCCAGCTCTAAGGGGTCAAACCTGGTGAGGTTTGGATGGATTTGTTGGTTGATACTTTGGTTTTTGGTGTTGGTGGTTGATGGTTTTTTGGGATTGTGCTTGGTGATGGCTAGGGATGGTGGGAATCAATCATGATGGTCAAGCATAGTAGATACTATACCTGACGATAATGGTTGGGATGGTTGATAATTGAAGCTATTGGTGGTTGATGATTCCGTAATTGATGATGGTTAGTGATAGCTTTGTGACTGTCCATGGTGGTTGCTCATCTTTTTACGAATTCGGAATGGCCAATCTTGACATTGGAGCAAACAGGACAGCCCATGAACCACAAGCATCAGCTACAAAAGAACTCAACAGCTTCATGGTCGGCCATCCCTAGGGCCATGGCTTCGTACATCTGGATGAGAAATGCGACCCCAAAATCTACCCCAAACCCACCAACAAGGCCACCCTTTTGTGAAGGCACCAGCTGCGCCGAGTTCAGCCCTGGCCTGTTGGAAGGCAGCCTCTTCTTTGCCAAGCTCTCCTCGTAAACCCAGGGCCTGTGACGGCACGAGTTTGCTCTGAAGTCAATGCGATTTGGATTGACATGGCCCCTTTCTAAGCGAGGTGGGTTTAGCATATCTATGGGAAGGTGACCATGGCAAACAATCTGCTAAGTGACATTCCAGTGATGAAATTTGACCGACGATTAATCATGATACAAAATATTAAAAGTGGAATTCAGTTGACCCTCGCAAATGCTGATTTTTGCCCACGGGACATGTGCTGGCGCCCAACAAAACAGCCAACTACACAACACTAAGCAGCTCATGAACCAGCATCATGAATCATTTCAACCTCTAGCAACCATGTTGGAAAAAAAGGTGTTTAACCCACACTTACACCATGTATATCATGGCGCCATCATGGCGATCAAGGTGCTTAAGCCACACGAACACCATGTATATCATCGTCATCACTAGCATCACATGAGCTGATTCTGCGGCTGCATCGGCGCAATTGCTGCCTCTTTGCGAAGCGAAGCCGCTTCAGCTTTGAAGGCTGCTGCCTCGCGGCTTACACCAGCTGAGTTATGACACTGGGTGCAGTGATGTATGTCTGGCCTGAGAAAGCCTGGAGAAGAAAGCTGAGAATATTGCGTACAAGAGATCATAAACCATAAAATGTAAAGAAAAAGAATTGAGATCAGCGGGAAATTCAATGAAACACGAAAAATATTTGAGTTCAAACATCAACCAGAAACGGGAAAGGTGCCTAGAGCATACTTCATAAACGGCCGGTACCGCAAAGCATCACAAATATCCACCGGGACCGGAGATTCTTAGCTAAAAGATGCTAAAAGTCGATCAATTTCAGTGGAAAATTGCATAGAGGGCATGAGAGCATTTCATGGACAAGTCTTGGCTGAAAGCAGTTCAAATCGTTCCAAAACGTGCATCAACAGCAACCGTTAGGTACAGATGGCCCTTCACATCCTGTCCTGGCTCGTCCGTCACAACCATCCCAAGGATGTAAAGAGGTCCGGACTTCAGCTGATGCTGCGTTCAGGGAAGATTCCTGCT
>VSDK01027481.1:430362-458033 GCA_009767595.1 Symbiodinium kawagutii
TGCTGCTGCAATGAGCGAGCTTCCTCCTGACCGTTGCAGGAAGGCAACGTTGGGAGCACCAACTTGCCATGAAAAGCATCAGCGCAAGTCTGTCACTCACCAAACCACTCAGAAATCAGAATCAACTGAAGAGAACTGAGTCATTCCAGTTGGTGTTTCTCTTCTGAATTCAGGACCTATAAATTCCAGTCCAAAAAAATATAAGCCTGTGTAAATGTACATGTATTGTCTGTTAATATACTTAACACCTTTTGAAAGTATTATGATGTTGCTTACAGCACCTATATAATATACTTGATGTGCACTAAAGATTCACATATGTTACGAAATATTTTGTTACATTCTATGTGTCATTGATTCATTTCACGATCTTGTATGACAATTGTGATACATAAAATGAAAGTAAGCTGTCATATATATGACACTAAATAAAGACTTATATATGTACGTTCATAAAATCCTGTAAGCTGTAATGTCCTAGCGTATCATCTGTTACCAGTGCACTTGTTATTCAATTTTAATTATTTCAGTTATATAATTTCATATCTTCTGAAAACTGTGGATATATTTCTACTTGATATTTCAATATCAAGTATCAACAGTTAGTGCTAATATGTTCTGTTCTCAGTAATATCAAGTATCAACAGAAATAGCTGCTACTTTTAATATCTACTGTTGATTATAGTTAATATAATCAACTATCTGCTGATATTGTTGTATGTTCCCAGATATTGAATATCTTTCAATAATCTAAATATTAATCAGTGTTTCAACTGAGTTCAATATAGCTGTTATAAACTGTCAGTTATACCTGTCAGTTATATCTATAACAGATAATAAACATTTCAATATCAGCTTTAAACAGCTATATCTTCTCCCAGTGCTTCTCCTGGCGCGAGGCCACGACCGCCGTTGCTTCGGCACTTTCGCCTTCGGCCCATGCCGCGGCCTCGGTGCGCCACCGCTGCTGAGGATCTCCACGGTAGCATCGCCGGGGCGCCCGGCCTCCGCAGCGTAGAACCTGGCGCACTGGGAACTTTGCAGAAAAAATCTGTGGATTTTGCGTCCCCTTGGCATTCTGATGTGATTTGTATGATTCTATTTAAATCTGATTTGAGTTAAGTCATCTTTCGATTTGATTCGATTTAAGTTTCAGTTGAGTTTCCTTTGACGCCTTTGCTATTCTCGCTCTTTCAATCGAAGATGATGCGCACATCGTACATCTGCTACCAAGCAAGAAAGACATAGTAAAACCCTTGGATATGCAAAAAGGCGCAGAGGGAAACGTCAGCAAATCAGCAATCATTGAGCATCATGATAGGTAACCATCATAACTCTTAATCACCAAGTCACCAATACCAACCATTTTGAACCATCTGGGCCATCATCCATCACAACACGGTTGATCATTCATCCCTGTACCACTCATCTCGGTCTCCGAGCCAGTTGGCTGCGCGAAGCTCTGCGGCCCTGGCAGCTTTCTCCTGCGCTGCAAGCCATGTGGTGAACCATCAAGCATTAACTTATCACGATTTGATCATCAACCAACCATTGAGCCGCTAACCAGCCACTCAAATAACCAAATTCACTCATAGGCGGCCGGTCATTCACCCATTCCCCACTTCAAACCAGCCAGAAATCCAGCAACTCACCAAAAAATCCAACCAACCAATCAGTCACCTACCGCAACCAGCCATGAATTAACCAACCAACCAGCCACTAAACCAACCACCAGGCACTGCGCAACCCCGGCGCTCCACCGTTTGGGCTCACCGTCCTGCTGTAGCTCGGCACGGGTCTCTACAGCCTGGACCTTCTCATCCGCCATGGCTACCAGGGCCTCCAGGGGTGGAGAATGGCTGGTGATCTTAAGCATGGCTGGTAGGCTGATGATGGGTTGATGATGAGTTCATGATGGATAGTGATGGGTTGATGAATGATAGTCAATCATAGGTGAATGATGGTGATTAATGATGGGTGAATGATGCTTGGTGATATCAATAAGCATGGCTTAATAGATGATCAATGAGTAGTAGTTTATCCACTACTGATGGTTTATGTGTCAATAATGTGTTTATTAAATGCCTGGAGGTTCGCCATGTGGTTGGTGAATGGTCGCTTAGTGGAATAGATTAATGGGTTTTAGTTTGTGTCGGTTGATTCATGGGCCAAAGATAGTTGCTGATACAATGGTCAAGAACGGATGTTTAATACTGAACCGTTGCAATGATTTAGAAACCATTGGATTAACCATCATTAAACATCGTTGACCATCATTAACCATCATTAACCATCATTAACCTTCATTCATAAGATCGTGGTACAATCATTAACCTTCATTATCATGAATATTAAGATTCATGGCTTCATCGTCTTTCTGAGAACTCTGGGGTGTCGAAGTACGAAGGTGACGACGTCTCAAGGTACCCCCAATCCGACGGTCCGATCCGACTCCTCCTCAGCTTCTTGAAGCAGGCGAGCTCCTTCGGCCTCTGAGCCCATAGACCTTTTCGCCTGACAAAAAACGACCACATTATCAAGACATCAGAAATCCTCGGCAAAATGTGGGACGTAATCATTCATTCATGCTGACGTAACTTTGGATATCATTGCAACATGGATTTGATGAGGATGAAACATGAATTGAAAGAAAAGCATTCCAAAATTGCAAAAATAAACTGATAAGCAAATCATATTGACGCGACACAGCTCGAATCGCTGGCAAGTCTTGCGGCCGCATGGCAACTGTACAGTTCAATGCTGTGGCAGTTGAACTAGAGCATACTCAAGCTGAACTATATTGCTCAAATCAATCTTGCTCGCCATGTCATCATCCATACGGGGATATACAACAGTATACAACAAGCTATCGCATCCCCACAAAAGATCATGTTCATCACCATCACAACGGTCATTGTCATCACCAGTCGCCATCCTTATGTCATATGTCCTTTAAGCGTCTCCCTTGCCGTCTTAGTTTCGACTTCTCAAAGAGGTTATCACTGGAAGAGCCCAAAAATTAACAAAGCCAATGGAGCACCGGCATTGAATGGCACTGCCGTGGCATTTTTTCGCAGTTGAGTCGGAGTCGCCTCCCTGGTGACACGTTCTCGAAACGGCGCATGCCGTTTCGCCGTGCAAAGCACATACATGAAATCACTTGTTTTATCAAGACAACTCCTAAACCGAAAAAGGAGTTGCTCCAACCAAGTCTGACTTCCGGACTACGATCAAACCTTGAAACTTCTTTAAGGGATTTCTTGGTGAAGTTTCTACTTGTAGAGTTCTGTGGCGAACCTGAAGGGACCTCTCTCTGACCGGTGAAACACCGTGAGATGTGAAACAAAGCCGTGAAGCTCTGCTCTTCGGTGCGGTCGGACTTTTTCCAGCTCGCACCTGGGAGCAGCTCATTCCACGTGGGCCACAAGCTGCCTCGACAACAACACGTGGGTCATGTGCAGCATGACTTGAATTTCTTGTCGTGTTGTAGGTCCGCCTGCACTAGGTGCAAAAGTAAATAAAAATATATGTTCATGTATCTCTGTATTTCATACGTGTGTATGGGATCGATCTTTTAAATATCATATGTAAACATATATACATGACCTTTGGCAAATCTATGCTGATCTGGTCAGAAACTCTTCTCTCACAGATCTGCAGTTCCAATCTTGTTGCACCAATGACGGCACCGTGGCGCCGGCTCCGGCCAGGCGACATGTTTTGGTCTCGTTGCTCCAATGTGCGATCCACCAGCTCAAGAAGGGGCTTGTTCAAAGCAACCTCCACATGAACACAGCGAATGATTTTGGATGGTTCATGATTAATGATGATTAATAGTTATAGTGATGATATATGATGATTAATGATGATTAATGATAGTCAGTGACTAATGATCGAAGCAGTTTGGACCACTGATTTGGGATGAAGGAAAAGTGCAGTTAGCACCGCAACACATTTGACGTAGAAATTTCGGCACTGGACCTGGGCTTGGGTCTTGCATTCCCATCTGCCGAGTCCGGATCTTTCGAACTGCTTTGGGAAGTAGCTGAATTTTTGTTTGCCCGGGGCTTCCCATGGATTGGCCCTATACCGAACGTATTGTTGGCATCCATTGGAGGCAGACAATACAAAAAGTAGCTGAGTTTGGAGTTCAAATGAGGCCGGGTCCAAGTACTTGACATCACTTAACCATATTTAACCTCCTTGATCTTCTGAAAATTTATGACATCTGCTCCTAAGTTGTGATCTCTATTGATGGGTGACCTACCAGGCCTCTGTGTCAGACATCTCGATTTCACGCTGAGCTGCTTTCCATTCCATCCTCACGAAATCAACTGCTGTCCAAGGTAATGATCGGAGAAACAACTTGGAGATCTGATGTCACCTGGAACGATGCCCATACACCACAGCTTACTGCCCTAGTGCCATCGCTGCAACTTCCACTGCCACCAAGAGACTGTTGGATGATCTCCTTCTGATAGGCAACACTTCGTTCTTTTCGGTCGATGACCTGCGCTTCAGCGCTAGTCGCTTGGGACAAATGCTTACAGGAAGAACATACTCGTGAAACATGAAAATTCGTACATCTAAAATTCAATTCATACGGGAATGTGCATCTATGCCTAAATTCATACGGGAATACCTTGGTATACCATGGAATACCCAAAATCTGAGGCATAGAAATCGAGAAGCATCACCTGTCGCCTCACCTTCTGCCTTTCTACCGCGTTGAACTCGGCAGAGTCGCGCTCCATGATCTGAGCCTCACAACGGTTGGTGCCTTGCTGGCACCACGGCACCCCCGCATCCCATGGCATCCCATGGGCACAGCCGCGCCTGAATGTCGGTCAAGTACCTCGTCCCAAAGTGGTGACATCCCAAGATCCCAGAAACACAGAACTACAAGGGCTCCACAGGACCCCCCCTCTTTTTGGGCTCGCAACTTGTCGTCATCTTTTCGACTGTCTCTCTCCTGCATCTGTTTCAACCTTGCAGGTGCAGCTCAACTTCAACCACGTTCTCCTTCGCTCTGGGGTCTCATCACTGCATCCGAGTTATCGTTCCATGTCGCCATCTGAGTTCCCCACAGATATGCCTGATTCTCCAGGCGCATTTGCTTCAACCTCTGCTGTTTGATGGCTTCAGCCTCGAAGTAGTGCCTGTAGGCGCCATCGTCAGGTCCATGTCTGTAATGCTTGTCGTTGAACTGTCAGGCTTGCTATTCAGGATCATGGCCCTCAACTTATGAGGATGAGGATCGTGGCCCCAAGACTGAGCTTGATGATGATCAGCACCCTAAATCTTCAGCCATCAATCTATCTAAGCATCAAATCATGAACCATCACCCAGCAAGATCAAGCATGAGGCTGATTTTAAAAAATGAACAGCTCTTCCATTCACAACCATTTGGTCAACCACCAGCGGTCACCATGGCTCAGTCAACCATCAGCTCCCCTGCCGACGCCACCGATGCCTATCTTGCTCCTCTTGTTGAGCTCGGGCTCGGGTGGCATCTGCATCACCGGACTCGGCTTTGATGCTGCTGACGTTGTCCTGGCCGCCAAGGGTGCTTCAAGAAATGCTGAAATGGCTATATGTGGACCATGCGAGTGGCATATGCGGTGGATTTCAAGATTTCTGTTTACATCTCTTCAATTACATATATAGTATATATTCAAATGCCATCTGTTTGCTATAATCAAACAATTTTCTATACGTATATCTACATAGATAACAGATAGATATGTAGTGAAGGCCAATGCTAGATAGCAAGAATTGTGGCCGACAATGATTGAAGCACGGGGTAGATAAGTAATAGTGGTCAATGATTGATAACAAGAATTATGGCGGAAAATGATTAAATCACACCAAAGTAGCTATACTTAGAAATCTTGAGCCAATGTTTTATCGGTGGTTATGGTTATTGATTACCATATTTCGCTATATAATGATTATTTGTCACCTTTTGGTGGATTACAGTCATTGTATCATTCTTTAATACTGGTTCATGATGGTCAATTCTTGCTGCGAGGCTACGATTGAATAACGCTTACCCAAAAAAAATGTCAGGGTTGGATAATGCTGGATAATGTTGGCTAGTGGTGTTAAAGATCGTGATTAATGGCTTCATTACTGATGATTATACATCAATACCTGACAAATGGCATAAAATGGTTCATAAGGATCAAATCAGGGGCTATTATGGGCTATTTAATAAGTGCAAGCATTGAGACCATCATCTTTTGATCCCCATTGACGTCTCAACCCTGGGACAATACCATTGCATTGTAGTCATCTTTGGGGTGCTGTCTCCTGACACCTGAATCCATGGATGTTTGCGCGGGTGCTGAGCGTCAAGGATCACACATGACCACGAACCTCATGTGCTTTACATTTTACATTTCATTCAAACATGCAGATATATAAGAGTATACGGCAAAGATATAACACTATTCATATACAATCTACGTATATTACAAAATCACAAGTATCAGATTAGAACAATTTTTCTACAGTTTGCTCATTACTGATATCAATTAATATCAATTCATAAATTTATATCAATAAACACTGTCACAATTTTTTACCGCGACCTCCGTGGATCCCCACCTGCAGCTTCTTCATCAGCTGCGCTTGCCTCTCCATGCCTTGGGAGCACTGCCAGGTGCGTCCTGCACGGCGCTGTGAGCTGCTGAGTGCCGGACGTTCCTGGAGCTCCTTGGCCTTGGCTTCCTCCTGTTCGTCCAAGATCCGGTTGTACTCCTGGGGGCCATGGTGCAACTGGGGTGCTGATGTTGGTGGTTTGTATTGGTTGATGTTGATGGGTTGATGGTTTACGGGTTGATGCTTGCTGATGATGCTGGGTCACAGCGTGCTTCGTGGTGTTTCACATCATGCTATGAACAGATTGGTGCACCCACTCCTTGATGGTTGCAGCCTCCTTGTCCTTGGCTTCCCGTGCAGCTTGGTCACGCTTGCGTTGATCCTACAGGTGCCAGCCATCTCAAGGAGCGCTGGATCTGCAGGCGCTACATCTTGCCACGACCAGGCCTGGGGCCCTCGAATCTACAAAGGGATATCCCTAGTGCACCCAGAATCACCCCATGCGTCACCCTATGGTTTGATACCTTCCGTCACCCCTATGACCAACCAAAGTCATCTCGTTTTTCGGAGAAATCACCATGTTGCCCAAAGATTTCCACCTCTGCATTCTGCTCGAAGACCTTCCGCATAGCTTTCCTGGCACTGAGGCATTATGATAAGGTCCCCGCTGCCAAGTAATGGATCCTGCGGGTTATTGGTTGGTGGTCATTGACGGTTTCTGTTGGTTTCCTGTTGAGTTGGGCCATCAAAATCCCCCCGTCATGGGATGTCCTTGGGTGATTCCCCGCATGAATTTAAACAAATGTAAAGCTTTCACTGGTTACTGAGATAAAGTCCTTCCGAGGACTCGAGAGTGGTTATGACATCGAGGTCGTTCTGACGTTCACCTGCGACTGCGCCTGGTTTGTTCTTTCTTCTTCTCGTGGCGTTTCTGATCTGCCTCCATTTCCGTCACAATCCTTGGTAAAGCTCGCTTCAAGTACATCCAAGCACCATGGAGCTACTTCTTTTAACTTAATTGCAAGCGCTTTCTCTTACCAGTCTGTGGTCAGCTTTGCTCAACATGTGGCTGAGTGTTTGAACATCCTGACTATCTTGATGAATCTTATGGATCTACCGTGATCTAACATCATAGAACGTGGTGACTTTCGTATCAAGGCTCTTATCGACGAGTTGAACTTCTTCCTCCTTACGACGCTGCTCCTCCTGGTCCTTCAGCAGTTTTTCGTACCGAAGCTGTTCGTCTCGATCCTCCTTCTCCTTCAACACACGCAGGTGTCGTTCCTCTTCTCTCTCCTTCTCTTGTTGCTTCCAACGGTCCAATTCCAACAAGGTGTTCTCATAGTGCCGTTTTTCCTCTTCCAAGGCCTGACACTTCGCGGGAATTGGATCGAATCCAACATGGGTTTGTCATTTTCTATGCCAGTCCAACTCTTTTCCCAACCTCGTCTCTCCTTTTCAACTTGTCTTGCACTTGAGCATCAAGGTCCAACTTCATCTTTCTTTGGAGAGCCTTCAAGCATCTTGTAGGCTCACACTGGAAAACTCAAAAGTTGATGGTGGGTTGAATCATCAAACTTCCTTACACTTCAAAGGCATGAAAAAAACCTTCGTTGAAAAGTTTCCACACCATTTTGCCGCGGCCTGAACACCCAATCTCTGCCGAAGAGCGCCCTAATGCAATGATTGGTCGGTTGGCAAGGGGAGTTTCAGTGAACACCGGATACCAACCCTTGGAAAATTGCCATCTTGGAATAAAGCCCATCAGTTTTGCAGGTACATCCAGAAAATTTTACCCAAGTTTGCTCCTGAAATAATACTGACACCACACCCGTGCGTTTCCATTAGATTCTTCGAGCTCACCAGGGATCCAGCCCAGGCGTTATCAAGCAGATGGTGACTTGCGTCCCATCAGCGTCACATCAGCGTCCTGCTCATGCAGGTAGGAGGCGTACTCATCCAACTTCGACCAGTCGTGCTTGCGTGGAGCCACCAGCTGCTTGCCAACCAAGGACGTTGCACCTTCGCGCAACTGTCAACTCACCAGCTGTTTAGTGGAAATGCCTTCATGCCACACAAGCCACAGCAAAGAAACTCGTGTCAGCAAAGAAACTCGTATCACCATATGATGTGATATGGTTTTGGTCTAGTACTTGAACCATCTTGAACCTTCCAACATGTTGGGTTCGCGTTGCATCTTCGTGCACTTTGCATCTGGGGCGCTCTTGCTCCTCTGGCTTAGTCCAGTGAGTCCGGTGTATTGCCTCAGCAACGGCAGTGGCTTCAGCGGGTCCTAGGACATGCTACGCCAACTCGCCCAGTCCCGGCAGTCCCCAGCAGTCCACGTCAAGTGACGACACACCACTGATGGCTTTGCTCACAGTGGATGCGTTGTCGCCAGTCTGAGCGTGGACACACACCGGTGGCGCAATGAATCCAAAATGCCACAGGTGCGAAACGCAGGAAATGGCAGTAAATCGCACAAAATGGTCGAAAAAGGTCCAAAAACCAGAAGAAACTGCAGAAAAAAAGTTCGAAAAACTCCAAAAACTGCGGAAAAACTGCGAAAAAAATGTTAAATGCCCCCCTTTTTCCCTCCCCAAACTTGCTGCACCTTGCCCTGTGCCCTGCTCTGAATGCGCCGCTCCAGGCGATCCAAATTGGTCTCTGTGATGGGCGCCTTTCGAGCGAAGCTCTCCACCTGCGAAGTCGCCAGGGGGCCACCAAGTTTCTATAGCAACAAACGGATATATGGCCATGGGTCAAGCAGTTGACCAACCAATAGTAGCTGGTTAATGGTTAATGGTTAATCAATGAAATCAAGTTTCTATAGCATCAAACAAATATATGGTCATGGGTCAAGCAGTTGACCAACCAATAGTAGCTGGTTAATGGTTAATGGTTAATCAATGAAATCAAGTTTCTATAGCATCAAACAAATATATGGTCATGGGTCAAGCAGTTGACCAACCAATAGTAGCTGGTTAATGGTTAATGGTTAATCAATGAAATCAAGTTTCTATAGCATCAAACAAATATATGGTCATGGGTCAAGCAGTTGACCAACCAATAATAGCTGGTTAATGGTTAATGGTTGATCAATGAAATCAAGTTTCTATAGCATAAAACAAATATATGGTCATGGGTCAAGCAGTTGACCAACCAATAGTAGCTGGTTAATGGTTAATGGTTAATCAATGAAATCAAGTTTCTATAGCATCAAACAAATATATGGCCATGGGTCAAGCAGTTCACCAACCACTAATAGCTGGTTAATGGTTAATGGTTAATCAATGAAAGCAAGTTTCTATAGCATCAAACAAATATATGGCCATGGGTCAAGCAGTTCACCAACCACTAATAGCTGGTTAATGGTTAATGGTTAATCAATGAAAGCAAGTTTCTATAGCATCAAACAAATATATGGCCATGGGTCAAGCAGTTCACCAACCACTAATAGCTGGTTAATGGTTAATGGTTAATCAATGAAAGCAAGTTTCTATAGCATCAAACAAATATATGGCCATGGGTCAAGCAGTTCACCAACCACTAATAGCTGGTTAATGGTTAATGGTTAATCAATGAAAGCAAGTTTCTATAGCATCAAACAAATATATGGCCATGGGTCAAGCAGTTCACCAACCACTAATAGCTGGTTAATGGTTAATGGTTAATCAATGAAAGCAAGTTTCTATAGCATCAAACAAATATATGGCCATGGGTCAAGCAGTTCACCAACCACTAATAGCTGGTTAATGGTTAATGGTTAATCAATGAAAGCAAGTTTCTATAGCATCAAACAAATATATGGCCATGGGTCAAGCAGTTCACCAACCACTAATAGCTGGTTAATGGTTAATGGTTAATCAATGAAAGCAAGTTTCTATAGCATCAAACAAATATATGGCCATGGGTCAAGCAGTTCACCAACCACTAATAGCTGGTTAATGGTTAATGGTTAATCAATGAAATCAAGTTTCTATAGCATCAAACAGATATAACAGATATATGGTCATGGGTCAAGCAGTTGACCAACCAATAATAGCTGGTTAATGGTTAATGATAAGGGATGATAACTAAGAATTCTAGGGGGGTGTTTCCCAAAATAGGGGACCCCAAAATATGAATAAACAATGATTAATAGGGGATGATTGGGGGTACCCCCTATTTTGAGAAACACCCATATGATTTAGATAAAGATTGGACTTAGATAAAGATTGGATGGTAGATATAGAAATGCTAGATATGAATACATGGAAATAAGTAGATAGAGATGTGAATCTAGAAATGTAGCGCTATACCAATTTAATCGACCAATCTTGGTTGGAAACAAATGGTGGTTTCTCGAAGTGGTGAACCCCAAAATTGGTCCGTTTATTAATATAAATGATTAATATCGGATGATTCGGGGGCACCTCTATATTGGGAATATTAATCAAAATGTCGCCAACAAAACAATATATCTATATCTATAGACATATATATATATATACATATACATATACATATATGTTACTACCTTAGCCAATATAGCTGTAATACAATATGTTTACTATAAATAATCACTATTCTGAAATAACCCATATATAGCTACACCCATTTCCAGGCATAGGATAGACTGCCAACTCTGAGTCTCTCTGCCAAGCTGCTTCCTTCCGGATGGTGGCGGAGTTGACGGAAACCTCGTCGGCTTCCTGGGCAGTCCCAGCTGTCAGGTGTTGAAAACGCGACTTGAAATGCTTCCACGGTAGAGGAAAACATAGGGGAAAGCCTAGGGTTCCCAATCGTAAGGGACCAAAATCAAACAAGGCAAGTGCCCTCATGTTCCAAATCGAACGGGACCCTCACGTTTTCTCATGTTTTTTTTTGGATGAGACAAGTGCCACTTCTAGTGCCATATCATAGGACCTCCGACCTTGCTGATCCGAAACGACTCAGCTCTCTCCTGGGGCGGTTCCCTTGGCGCCTTGTTTGCTCCGTGTCCGAAACGATGCTTGAACTTCTCGGTGAGCTGATCCTTCAAGTCCTGGAGCCACAGCCATGTTCCTCCACATCTCTGCGGCTTGTCTGAAAACAGTGCAGCAATGACAAGAAGCATTCAGTTAGATTAGTGTTGCTTCATTCAGTTACATTGTTGGTTTCATAAGTGTTGCTTTTAATTTGGAGTCACTATCTCATTCTATCATTTCTATCATTGTCCTCGCGTTTCTTCAAGTCCATCAACTTCGCTCTGCGCGTTTCCGACAGCTTGGCATTCACCTCGGATTCGGGCCGAAAGAGTGACTGGGGAAGAGGAAGGCGATGGCAAAGCAAGATGGCGTCATATCATATCATGCCACATCTGCTTTCTACATCTTTCTACGCTAAACAAATTGCCAATGGGTGAGGTGCGTAAGGGTCCAGGTCACAGCGAAGTCTGGCTGATCAATCCTTTCTGCTGGCATCGCCATGGGCCTCCACCTAGGTGTCGGGGTCGGCTGGGTGACATGGTTTCTGTGCATGGTTTCTGGTGGTGACTTGATACCCACGCGACTGGTTGTTGATTTTTTTCACCCCACTGGTTCTCAACTTCGGGTTACTTGATGAACCTACTTTTCGCATGAATTTATCACCGCTTTCTTGATACCACGCAAGTTGATAACATCTGAGTACCATGGGCTACCACCAACAGCGTGATACACCATGCTGAACGTTGCCTCAGCCGACTGGAGGCGAAACGCGTCTCCCTTCGTCTGTGAGCCAAAAAAATGCCCTCAACGGAGCGAAGTCATGTGAAGTCGAGACCTCAACTCGAGACACTTCGCCTGAGTGGTGAGACACTTTTTGTTCACCCAGTTTGTTCGTTGAAAATTCGAATTATTAGTCTGATGATGTCTAATGGTTCCTCCTCCGTGGCGTAGAATGCCACTCTTTACATTTTAATCTGTCACCTGTTTCACTTTCTTATTTCATGCCTTCGACTCCTGATGCCGTCCCCTTGCCAACACCTCCTCCAGCTCTTCTTGTGCACACTGAAGTGCAGCTTCCAACTCCCTCTTTCCGGCATCTTCCAACCGAAGCCTCACTGTCAAGGCAGCGGCAGTTGATCACAAGGCAAAGGAGAAGATGAGAAGATCCCACACGAGTCCAATGCAACTTCCACTACCACTTACCATCCATTTAGCACTTGAAAAATCCATTGACTTTTGGGAGTTGACATGGAAATCACGACCTCTGGCGCAATGAAAACACCCGTGCTATGGCTCTTGCATCTTTTCGTCGGCCCGTTGTACCTTCGCTGCCAAGAGCAGCTGAAGATGGTCATGTTGAGCATCCATTCAGGTCTAAGTGCTTTCATGCATGCAATGCACATATAATCTTCCCAGCGTCTTTCTATCGTGTCTGTGTTGGATTTATTTCCCTCTTTGACGTATGATTCTATCCTGGGTGTGTTTGATTCTGTCTCCCCCCATTGTTTTCTCCTTTGGATATTGATTGTTCCTCCGATTGCTGTCTCTCTCTTTATCATTCTCTCGTACGATATGTGCACATAACGTTTCATACAAAATACAAGAATGCATGCATATATGAACGCATTCATGAACTCAAAGATGAACTCATATATGAACTCATATACCCATACAAAATCCTATTGCTATGCGTACAAAACACTACTGTTATATGCAAATTTCTGACATGCTCAACTAACAATCACTCATTTAACAAATATGCTCACATAACAATAACATAACTTATGTATTTATATATAAACATAAATATATTATATGCTCACATAACTCTTCATTATCTCTTCAGAACTCTCTCTGTGTCTTTCCCCACGTGTGCTGCGCCTCTGACTGGGCCATGATGAGACAGGTCGTCTCTGCTGCCAAGGCAGAGCGCAGCATGTCCTGTCATCGGCTTATGGAAGAACTGAATGTTGTTCAATAATAAACCGATGTTGTAAACAAATATTTCTGTTGTAATAAACCCCCCCCCAAAAAAAAAAGAAAAAGTATTTCACAACTGTGAATAACAACAGTTGTGTTTATTAATTAATATATGACAATGGTTGTTCTTTAGGACATTGACACTTACAAAGTATATAACATATATAAATACATAGTAGTAAGAGTTTCATATACTCTTGTAATTTAATTGTGAATGGTATAAAGAATATGCGAGAATGGTAAAGGGCAAAATGCACATGTAAAAATACAAAGTTTAACTAATGAAAAAAATCCAAAGTGACCACGCAACCAAACATCTCAACCTACGCCAAGTTCAGTGACCGGATGGAAACAATGTAGAAACGGCAAACTGGCAAAAATGCAAGGCAACAACACCTGGAAGCGATACAGTAGAGAAGATTATGAGTAGAGGAAAAAGGAAGTGGTAGAAGCTGTTGGAGAGACAGCAAACACCACAAGTAGATGATGGGGAAATGATGAGAATGATGAGAATTAGAATTATGAGGATCACTATGTGCACGAGGAGGATGAGGCGTTAGGGACATGTAGGGCACGAGAGAAACAAGCTCGGCTAGGACGATCTCTCTCAAACGATGTCGATGACAACGATGATGATTTTCAACTACGAGTTTCTTTGACACAGGTTCCATGTGCACACGATGATACTGGTGACACCGATGAGCTTCCATGATGGCGTTGATCTGGGGAAGCGAGGTGGCTGACAGTGGCAATGAGAAAAGAAGACCCAAGAGGAGCGAGAATGGAGTTGATTTGAGCCAGACTTTCCTTGAAAAGAGGAAGGACACGCAATATCCAGCCTCCGCCTGTGAAAGCAAGAGTATTGGCGATACTAGCAGCTACATACCATGAAATGTGCCAGAGTTTTGGTTCATCTTCTGACTCTGAACATGGTCATTTCCATAGTCGATGTGCTTCCTTCCTGTTTTTTTTCCGGAAGTTTGGCTCCTCTGCATCTTTGGCATCTTGTGCTGCGTATGTCAAAGCCGCCTGGTCCAGCAAGGGCCGGTGCATGTGACAGCTGCGACAGCTCCGGGCTCGGAAACACTTGAACTTGAGTTACTGAGGCAAGCGACAAATCTAACATGAGTTTTTTCACATGGATTTTACACATGTTATCCTCAAAAATTAGGAAAAAACTAATCTTCAGAACAACCCTCCACAAGCATCACCTCTTAAGTGGAGATCCTTTGAAAATCCGCAGGGGAATTCGCACCCTCTCTGTAGCCGCACCTGGCTTTCTTGGTGCAAAGTCGCCCGGATCTTCGACAGCTCCACCTGCGCTTGGTTGTCCTGAAGCCTCAGCTGTTCCCATCAGCTGAGCAGCATGCTGGTGAAGTGTGGCTAAGCGATGGTGTTGAATAAGGTGTTGACATTGGTGAGGGACAAATGCGTTGATACCATGCTGTGAAATGATGGTGTTGATCGTAGTTTGAAGTGTGGTGCTCCATCTATGCGGTGATGTCATGGTGCCAAACGATGTTGATAATGTTGCCAATCAGAATGTTCACGATGTCTGAATGTCTGATGATGTCATGGTGCCGATGGTGTTTCAAAATGCCTCTACTTATGCCAAGATCGCGGTGAGACATTCTGGTTTATGATGCAGAACTACTTGATGTAATGGTGTTAATCTGTGGAAATCATGAATTTGGTTTATATTTGAATCCAATTGATCTGCTGTTTTTCACCAAGAACCTTGGAGTTCTCAACACGCTTAAGGCTCCGGGATGCTCGACATGTGGACGGGAATCCTGAGCCCCGGGCAAGCGTTTCTCTGCAGCATCCAGCAGGGAACGAATCTTCGGCACTTCCGCAGCCTCTTTCTGAAGCCCAGCGACCTTCGATCGCGCCGGGGATGCCATTTTCAGTACTCTATTGTTGGACCCTGTTAACCATGTTGATCAGGTTCCTTAGCCCTTCTTGTTAACCATGTTTGCTCGCCACATTTGTTAGGCGTTGGCTGTTGTTCACCATGTTTGGTTCGCCACCGCTAACCATGACTTTGTCGCAAAGCCACTAGCTATTCTGAATACTAAGATATACTAACCATCAGAAAAGGCCACCATGAACCATCAAAAATGCATCTCCTTCCCCTTGACAAGCTGGTTGGTGGTTTCTACCCCTATGCAAAAACATTGGTCAAACAACCATTTCTAAATAGTTCCATTTGCTAATACTTTCATTTGCTAATACTTTCATTTGCTAATACTTGCATGTGTTAATAGTCAAACAACCATTTGTTAATACTTAGTCAAACCACTAGGGAAAATCAAAAAGTTCAACACCACCAAGCAGTCCAACAGCTTCCGCCTGTTCTTCCAAAGTCTTCATCCGCTCCTTGGAGTCGATGAGCGTCGAGCTCAGCGCTGCAGCTTCTGACATGGCCTGCAGCTGAGATCTCCGGGCATCTCCCCTTGCCCCTTAACCCACAAGGCATACCAAACTGAGTCTAGACTTGTTTTCTCTCTCTTTCTGTCTGGCGCGCGGATCTTGGCGTGGATCTTGGCATCGATCCTGTGGATCGCGCGCGTGGAATCTGCTACAAGTCCAAGTTGGGAACAGCCTCCCGAATCAATCATCCCAGCTGGGGTCAGATTGCATTCCCTTGCGTCTGGCACGTGGCAGCTGTGCACGGGATCTTCGGAAGAGCTTCAAAAGACCTCGTTGTTCTCTGCCTTGCGGCGCTGCAGCGCCTTAGCCACCACCTCACTCACCGTCGGGCAATTCAGCTTGAACTTCTGGGGAATGTCCTTCAGGTGGCCGTAGCTCTCCTGCACTTTGACGTTGGCAAGAGTCATGACATCATGAGAAAGTGACGGGAGATGTCCCCGGTTTCTTTCACATGACTCAGACCAACTTCAAAGTGGAGGAGGGCTCGACTGACCTCCTCCTCAGCTGATTCCCTGCGTTCTTCTTTCTACCTGCTCTTGGACGGGATAGGCGCCACTATCTGCCGTGCCCCATACCTTGCACGACGTGCCCTCAACCTCTTCCACTGACTTGTAAGGTTCCTCCGCCTCCAGGACTGAAGCGTAAGCCTTCTCCTTCTCGGTCTTGCAGGGCCGCATCGTCTTGGCCAACACCTCACCGTCCCGCGACTCACGCAGAACTTCTGGGGAAATGTCCTTCAAATGGCCGTGGCTCAAGAGAAGGTTTGCGCTGTCACCTGGTCACTTTCACATGACTCGGCCCAACCTCGAAACACATCATGGCTGGGTCCCGATGACACCGAAACTTTGCAAGTTCTTGAACCAAATTCTGTTCCCTGAACCAAAACAAATAGCAGAATGACAAACAAAAGCGCGGTAAACCACAGGAAGTGGATTGCGATGCCAAAACAAGCTTCTTGATAGAGAGCTTGGTGCGAGGGGAACCTATGAAAAATTGTGGGTAGAAATATCAAGTAGAAACCTAGTCATTGCGCTACACCGGTCACAAGTGACAGGCGGATGGTGCTTGGGTTTCGATGGCGAACTCTCCCAGCCTCGTCTTTGATCGCCGTCACTTGACCAACCTGGTAAGGCGCCGTCACGTGACCACTCCCTGCTACCAACCCTGGGGAACGCTGGGGCTTCACCAAGGGGTTGCTTGCTGCCAAGCGCCAAGCTGGCTACGTTTTTTCCCGCCTCATTGGATGCCACGCCTTTGATCGCAAGTGCCGCCTACGTCAAAGGTGCTGTGACATCTCCAGATTTGCCAACCTGGCAGCCCCATCATGACATGTCGAACCTGAGCTTGCAGTGCTTCCAACTCTTCAGTTGCATCTTGGAGCTCCTGAACCCATTTTAAGAAAAAAATGAGCAGAAAAAGGAAAGATTCAGGAAGTCAGTAAGAACGTCAGCAAGGAAGTCAGTAAGGGACAAAATGCCTGATAGCTAACAGGAAAGTGTCCAGAAAGTGTCCAGAAATCTCAGCCACATCTGCAACTTGCAGGATCTGTCAGGGCAGCGCAAATCCTGTGACAAAGCTTCGGTGCGTTTCTCGGCCAATGTCTCCTGACAACTGAAAACTTGTCGAATTTGTGGATGAAAAACATCAGTTCTTCGATTGTAAAGGGAACAAGAAAGCGGTAAGGGAAGCTCTTGAGGGGGAAAAAGAAGGGCCTCGCCGAAGAAATTGGTTTACACCGGTGGATTGTGCACTGATTCCTTAGCCACGCATGTTTTCAAGCTCCTCGAGATTCTGCTTGGCAGCCACCGCACGCATAGCCTAAGTTTCACCACTTTTCTGGCGTTGCTGTGGCAGTGCCTGTCGGTTATGGTTTCTCAACAGCGTTCTCCGGGCTTCTCTGCCGCAGCTGCTGCTTCTCGCCGTTCCTTTCGTAGCCGTTTCTCGTAAACAGCCATCGCCTGGAATCACATCAACAGGTAGGATAATTTGAAGGCATGCACTTCCACAAGTGGCAAGAACTCAACTGGAAACGAGTTAAGTTGGAAGCTAATGCAGCAAATAAAAAACTCAAAAATCTGGAGAGCCTCCGGATTGTCACCATCTAGGAGCCCAAGCCTGTAGCATGGCAGGTGGAGAAATCTGGTAGAACCGGTCAAGAATTATGATATCTCCTGAACACCTGTGACAAGTGCTTGGGAAAATATATCCTGCACATGTCCAGCTCAAATCTAGTCTGCACGGGCACGGCCTGGTATGAAATAGTTGTTCATTGCTGGCTACTCATTGTCCATGGTCGTTGCTGATCGATAGTGGCTCATAATTGGCTAGTTCTGATTGACGCATGGCTAGTGATGGACAATGACGGGCAAAGATGCTTACCCATTTCAGGCGGCCTGCTTCTTCCAGCTTCACTGCCAGGGGCCTATCACGTGTACCCTCCCCAAGGATTGTTGGATCAACCACCTCAATGACCATTCTGAAAGCATTTTCTGACTCATCATGACTTGAGAATTAAGCAGAAATTACCAATGATTGTAATGATGATAGGTTCTAAAAAACAAAAATCATTCATTAATCAGCTGACTATAGCTTATAACCATTATACTGATTGTAGCTTATAGGTTATAATCATTGATCATGATTCATGTATCAGCTCATTCGATCGTCGATCAAATTTTCATGATCTCTCTCAAACAGCGATCTCGTCTCCAGTCGGTGCACTCAGTTCTGATGGGCCCAAGGTGAACAAGCAGGTGAGAGATGGAGCTGGATGCATTCGACATAGATCAACACACAACAAGGACCATAGAATGGCTGAAGTATTTTGAAACATGTTGAAACACCTTGAAGACATTTGTATAATACATTGTCTGTTTATTAAGGTTTATATATTTCTTATTTCATTTTTTTAATACACATATACATCTCATGTACCTTCAAACCAAAGAACTGTACCCAATGGCACGTGGCCATGCCTGGAGGGTGGAATTCATTGCGTCTCGCTGAGCCACTGCCTCCAGAACTTGATTCCTCGTGCAGGGAAGCACTTGGATTTGTCCAGAAATGGTGCACCATCCTATGTGTAACCCACCCTATGTGGATGTCCCGTGGCCCCTGAAAAATGCTTGTCCCTAACACTTGCCATGCTTGGATGGTTAGTAGTTACGACCATTTGTGGTGAAGTGATCGGCAATTCAAGTATCAGGATTGCTGTACGATTTATCTGAGGGCATTCATTTCCAAGTTTCACCTCGAGGCAAGAAACAAATCGGAAAAAACAAATACCACCATTTGTGGACAAACCCTCTTCGATCGACTTATCCGCCGCCCGCGACCAGTTCTTGCAATCAACACTAGCATTAGGCACAGTGCCAACGTGAATTCACCACTGGTTCAACCCATTAGCTTACAGCAAAACACCAGGAAACCAGCAGAAGCAGCTTCCTGGAGATGGACAATCTGGAGATCAACCCTAGATGCTTCATGAATTCCTATGACTCACAGATTCACCAGCTGATCCACCAACTCTCACAGGTTGATCTACCAACATCAGCTCACCAAACAGCCACCAGTTACTTCACCAGCCATCAGCAACCGTGGCACCACCCATGGATCCATCGCGGCGCTTCACCGCTCTCCTTCGTTGAAGTTCCAAGATCTCATCCTTCAGCTGGGCAAACGCCTCCGGTAGTGCCTGTGAGGGCACCTGGCGCCAGCGGCGCAAACGAAATGGCTAAGCAGCTGATGGCAGCAATGGATTGAGCCAACAACAATAGATTTATATAGATTTAGTTGGAGCTAACAGCACATATATCTGGATTTAGTTGAACATTTGACCATTATTGGTTGATCAAGTCATGTTGACACGATCGCTTTAGTTTATGATATATCAGCATTGTCAACATATCAGACAATAGTTTTTTTACTATAGATAGTTGATATCTATCTATCTATTCATCCCATCTTGGCTGGTAGATCCACATAGGTGCACCTTATCCCGTCATGCCCTGCCTCGGTCGCCTCTATGCCGCTGGACCTGGCAGCCCCAGTGGCTTGGCCCTGGGGGCAGATCTCGAGACTCGGCCGAGCCCCGGGCAAGTTGAGGATCTCGTCGTAGCCGGCATCGTCCTCTGGCGCGTCGGGCGCCTGCACAACCGAGTCGCGGGGATCCGAACGGAGAGGCGAAGCTGAACAGCTGCTGATTCAATGAGCTAAGTCATGTCACGAATCAACGGATTCAACGGATGGATCAAGAAACGAAAAAACAAAAAAATTGGCAAAAAAATTTGGATGCATCAAAATGAAGCCATCCAGGAAAACGAAATTTTCGCGTGGCCGGTTCCACTCCCCCGGTGGTTCAGCTGGGTGCCATGACGCCCCGTGGCCATCGCCCCTCCTCCACGGCGCTTCCCGAAGATCGCGTGGTCGCTGGGGGGGACCTCGGAGGTCTGGACCTCGCGGAAAGGCATGGGTTTCACCCAGAAATCTGTGGTGGAAAGGTGAAAGAATAGATTTATCCCAAATTTGTAAATTTGTCAGGATTAAAATGTAAATTTGTAAGGATTTGATTTTCCAATTTAATAGATTTGACCAATTTTATTGGGATTTATGGTTACAAATCATGAGCTAAAAGTCGCAAAAATCGTTTTTACTGAAGTAATCATATAGGTTGAGAATTCTTCATTATGAATTCGTAATCTTAGTTATTTGGTGTGTTGGATGATTTAGATTGACTGTGTGCTGGTGCTTTATTTCTGCTGTGCTTTATACTGGTGTGTCTGCTCTATGTTGAGTTGCCTTGGGTATCAGATGCAGGCGTTGCGTGGTCTATGTGTTCGATCTTTTCGCCTACTGGAGACTAGCATAGAACTCCTGGCGAGCTCCCCACATAACGCACATGGGCTGTGCTTGGAACGGTTCCCACCCTCCAACGAAAGATTGTTCCTTGCCCCCCTTCAGTGACTGCCAACACTGCCAACACTTTATTAGCATGTTGTTTGCCTCAGAATCAGAGAAACAGAGACCAACCATGATGCTAAGACAACATCATGAGAGTCCTCTCATGCGCGCCATGGCAACTTATTCGCCACCCGATCTCTCCAGTGGTGCCTCCCAGGTCCAGCTCGTGCCGGCCTCGGTCAGCCGCCACAGGAAGGCAATCCACGGTGCAGCTGCTGAGGGTTCCACGTGGTGTGGCTCCGCGGTGGCATCGCTCGAGTTTGGACCACTCGTTTCGCCTGCGCCACAATGGAGGATGTCAGTGATGAAAAGTGAAGAAAACATCGGTTTTTCGTAGAAAAAATGTGAGAAGGTGTGATTTGGCTCCAATTTCTTGGCATCCTTTTGCACATACTAAGGTTCATCAAACAAGTTATTTCGGTGCAGGCCTTTGGCAAAAGCACTGGATATTTCTGGCCCTTTCCTCCTGCCTTGTGTGCTGGATGTGGCGATGTGCCACTGGAAATGGCCATCTGGTCCATTTCTTCCTGTCACCATTGCCACATGTCCATTGCTGTCCATGTCCAGATTTGGTTCAATTTAGTATCTGTTCAGCAGTTCAAGATATGTAGTACTTTTTACAAGATATAACATGTTCCGATCTATGAACAGACCTATTTCTATATATATATATAAACATACATATACATATTCATTTATACACACATTTGCGAAGGATCGAAGAGAAATACATACATCTCCATGGGTCTTGTTTTTTTCTCACGGCCATCCACGAGTTCATGGGTCTGCGCGCCTGTTCATGTCTACCTAAATCAATATCAACCCGGGATAACCCGGGCGCATCTGGGTGTAGTTTGATTCATCCACCGCACCATCCCTGACGCCTTTTGAGCTTCGATTTCGCGTCGGAGCAGCCTCACCTGCAAGGCTGTGCAAAACCAAGAAGCTGGGGGGCAAATGAAGCGATAAATGACTAGTTCAACTTCATTTCTTAGGTCATTTTGCTTATCAACTTCAAATCAGTATAGTTTATCAGAGTTAGAATGACTCGCAAGCAGAACTTGAATCGGAACTATTGATTCTAACTATGATAAACTGAACCAAATGACCATGATTGGCAGAAAATGAAGTGAAAACCAAGCTTGCACATGAAAGCACCACGTTGCTGCGAAAGCTTCACGGTGCCACCTGCTCATGAGCACCCCTGGCGCGCTCTTTGTCCTTGCGATCTGCGACTTCCATGGAAAGTCATGACGTCAATGGCATTTCCCAGCCCCAGCAACAGGGTGTCAAAGCACATCGCAAGATCCAATCCGGTTGAATGATGAACCTGGTGCTCCAGCCAACCTTCTACCTGGTGACTTGGAAGATGTCAGATTTCTGGGTCAAGGACCTCATCCGATTTGGGAAAGTTGCCTTCCTGGAGCCTTGTGACAACACCCTTTTGAGAAACAGTCGTGTCACATGTTCAACTTTGCGGTTTGAAGCTTTGCCAGCAAAGCACAGGGAACCTATGGCTATGGGAACCTTTGGACCCTTCAAAGGCTTGAACAAATTTTTCTGGGTACTGTGGCCGGCCCCCCATCAAGTGGAGCAGAAGAGCTAAGCTAAGTCTGTCACACTTTCTAGGTGGGGCAAACGACTGTCATAACTTATGTTCCGCCTGTTTCATGCACCTGACCACCTCTCAAAGCCATGGTTTGTGTCAACATGGTCAACTCGTTGGGCTCAAATTCTTCCAGAAATTTGATGCCAATGACAGGGAGCCAATTGCTTGCGCACGTTCGAGTCCTCTTCCAGCGCACGCCGCATTTTCTGGAACTCAAAGTTGAAGTAATCTGCCTTGCAAATGGCACCCCTTACCCGTCTAGCTGGGCTGTGACTTCTGCGTCTCTATATTTCGAGCTTCAACCCTCCTGGAATTCAAAAGCATCTCATGGAATCTTAGTCCAAATTGGAGACCTCCAAACTTCCAAACCCTTGGTGAGTTGCTTAGCAGTTGCCTACTTATTGGCGGATATTAAAACATGAGGAAATATCAAGGAGTATGAAGGAATATCACGGGATTTTCATCAACACTTGGCGATGCCAAAACCATTGCTGGACGATGCTGGGCCTGGTTTTCACCTTCAAGTGCAGCTTGCCCGAGCAGCTGTGACGACTGCAACAGCTCTCGGTTGGTCTCCCTCTGCTCCTGCGAAGGCCCAAGCTCTTGGAGCATGCAACCAAGTAAGGCAACCCGTCAAGCTTCGTCAAATGATCTTACCATGGTGGTAACTCCCTAACTTGCATATCTTTCATCTATCACTTGCTTCAAATCAGATGGATGCATAGACAAGAAACCGACTTCTTACCTGACTTCGTGTTTGCCATCTTGCTTCATAACCCCCATCCCTGCCACATGTTGCTGCACTTTTTGTCACTGGCTCTCAGGTCGTTTCACTGCAAAGCGACTTGAACGACTTTGGAGCTCTGCCAAGTTCAGTGCTCCACTGGGTCCACTTGGCAGTTTCTGGTCCAGCAAACTGCCGGGCAGCTGCGGTGCTCGCGCGAAGGGCACGGCATCCTTCATGGATCCCCGGGCCATGGACTGCGGGGCGCCCAGCAGGGAGTTCTTGGGTCGTTGCTTCAGCGTCAAACCCAGATTCGTCAGGGCTACACAGAGGCGCCGCTGGACGGAGGCAGATGCCACCCCGGTGGCAGGTGTAGCTCCTGCTCGGGGGGGGATCTCCAACCATCGCTCCACTGCGGGGTTGCGAAGAACTCGGTTCTGCAGAGCTGCTGTGACCATGTTGGTGCACATGAAGATGAAGACACCTAACAAGCAAACATTTTGCAAGCACAAAACAAGCAAACAACGAGGAATAACAAGAAACGACGAGGAACTGGGAGGAAGTCACAAGCTGCAAGAGCAGCCATGTCATATTTCTGCCACATGTTTTCGGATGCAGCGCCTGCTGGGAAGCCTGAGGTGAAGGGAATGAAGACCAACGCAGAGGCACGGGAGAACCACTTCGCATACTTCTGCATGGTGCCGGGCCCTCCAGGTGTATCCGTCGTAGATTCGGTGGTGGGTGCCTCCATGTCCACCGAACCAAACACCTCCTGGTTTGTCAGCCTAAGCTCCGAGTAGCAACATGATGAATGGATCAATGGTGATCTAGTTGCAAATGCTGGAAAATGTGTCCGAACACTGTCTTCTTGCAGATTCTAGCGCCTAAAACTCCTCCGTCTTCACGAAATGACGACTCTGACTCTACTAATCATCCACTTACCAGGTATCACAGGCTCAGTTCCATGGCAGTTCTGCTTCCAATCTGCATGCCTACCCTGGGCTCCGGACATGATGGCACTGGTGAGCACGGGAAGGATGTAATAAGGATCCGCCAAAGCCAGGCTGTCCAGCCACAAGGGGGACTCCATGGCAAAGCCGCGAAAGAGATCCTCCGGCTGCGCACCAGCCCTACGGTGGCTAGTGGGACACTGATCCTCCGGCTGCGCACCATCCCTACCATGGCTGGTGGGACATAGCTGGGTGTCTACTAGCTATGATCTAACGGTTGTAATATAGATAGGTAGACAAATAGCTGTTAATATTGGTGTCTAATAGCTATTGCAATCAAGACTTAGTGTCTATTGGCTATTTCCACTGTTAAAAAATTGATTGGCTGTTGGCTCTCAGCAAATATGGGTATAGCAAAAGTTGAGTGTCTAGATTTTTTGCTTGCCCTGAGTTTGCAGATCAAGTAATTCACATCCCTCATTGCTTGCACTCTGGTCCGGGTGGTTGGCCATCCCACGCATGGCAGCAAAGGCAGTGACGTAGAGAGGAATTTGCACAAAGATCAAATTCCCGGTTCCTTTCCTTAGTGACAACTCGTGCTTAAATTCCTGAGCCAACTAGCTTCGTTCAAAGCGCGAGTTCCTCGTATATCGTTGTGCCTCCAAGTTTCAACATGAACAATTTCCCATGCTTCTGGGTGAAATTTTGCAGCTTCTTCTGAATTCGGTTGTTCTTTTCAGGATCCCCATCCAGTCGAATAGCCTGTCAGGGCACATGTGACGATCAACTCGAAGCAGAACAGCTGTTGGATTCGGCTTCAGCTCACTGTTGACGACACAAAAAAGCCAACAAAGAAATCTGGTTCCGCACGGTGCAACCAGTAAACCACCGGCTATAGACTGCCATATGGCAGTGGCTCAAAAACCCTGTACCCCTGGTTCCCCCATCATTAACCATTGTTTTCCCTATAAAATGGTCGGTTTTTATCCCCCATTATTGGTTGGCAAATATTGACCCATAGCCATATAGTTGGTCTATATCCCCTATAATTCTTAGTTGTCATCCCTTATCATTAACCATTAACCAGCTATTATTGGTTGGTAAATATTGACCCATAGCCATATCATGCCTTCATATGCCTTCAGAGTTTTGCCCTGGGGCCTTTTGCTGCTGCGTGAGCCTTTCATACTCCGGCTGCAGGATGGCCTTCTTCCTTTGGCCACGTACCGTTGCAACGCTGACCGGCAGCAGGAGAGTGCGGATGCCAATGCAGGAACAGACCTGGAAAATTCATGACATTTATGGCTTGGGCCAGGGGCTTCAAGAAACCACCACAGACCTGGAAGGTAAGGGAACAAGACTGGAAAATTCATGTCATTGATGGCTTCGGACAAGCACCATTCGCTTTAGAAACCACAACAAACAGTCACTACAAAATGCCTTTTCTCTAAATCGTTTTGCACGAAGTCAAGTGGGCCCCCTTTACCCTGACAGTCCTTGCACACACACCCTCCCTATGCGTTGCTGCATGACACATTTCTGCATGAAACACCGATTTTCAAGCTGAGAGTCAATAGCAGCAAACCAGGAGCATCCAGCATACTCGTGGATGTCAACCAGAAGGGTCTGGAAAAGATCCACCGGAAGCCACGGACGGTACTCACTGGCAAAGTCTGTGCCCCTTCCGGCCGCCGCTTCCAGACACCGATCCAACAAGTTCTGAGACATCGACATCTCCTTGGAAAGCTCGGTGTTAAGTGACCCCAGTGCTGGGAAAAGGACTTGACAGAAACGGGGGGGTCACACAACCATAGTGGCTGATGACGTTTGATATCTTTTCAAGTGGCTCGGTGTGTTCCCTGCTTTCAGGAATGCAGCTAGACATTATTATCTTCAGCCCCGTAACGGTAGAATGTTGTCATGGCAGGACGGCTCCCAGAGATCTCAAGTAGAGATGTGACGAAGAAGGTCAAGAGAACAATCAAATAACAGGGCCAACAATGATTGATTGAGGGAATGCGCCAAGCGTAGTTGGTGAATGAGAGGGTGAAGAATTGGGCCGATGGCACTCAATCGTAGCCCTGTTGCTCCTTGTTACCTGCTTACCATATTCTGAATCATTCTTGACCATCAGTAACCTTCATCATCCACCATGACTAAGCACCAGTTGATTACCGTTCTCAAGCATCAATGAACCATGATGAACCACCATCATTACCATCAATTAACCATACTTAACCAATATTAAACCACCCCATTAACCATAAATTGACCAGACTTATGAACTTGTAACCATTCTATAATATTCTATGTATCCCGGATATCCCATTTAACCACCATAGATTAACCACCACCACAGATCAAGCACCAACCACCCTGGGTCCCCCCTGGCTTCACCAAGCCGCGGGATATCCCGACGCAGCCATCTGTTCCCGCACGGGGCCCGTAGAGATCTGCCGGGAGCGGGTCAGCCCCGGCCGCAGCGCCCGTGCGAGGCAGCGAGCCGAAGCCACGCGTTGCATGGCTGCGAACGGCTGGGAACTTCGACGTTTGACCGACTTCTTTGGCCAAAAAAATGTGGTGAAAACGTGTCTATTTGTGTAATGAAGCGTAAAATAAGAAACAACTTGGTTTTCAACTTCATTTTCATAGGTAATGATGACTAATGATATTAGTAGTTATTTGGTTTCCTCTGTGAAAGGGACTCGCCAAAAGGCAAGTTACTCTCTCTGTCTCGTCTCCTTGAGTTGTTGGACCAAAGTGAGAAATGCTATGCTATGCCAATGTCTTTGGGCCGAACACTGAAGCGCGCGAGATCATGGGCATCTTTTCATGGGGGGTTTGGTGCTCAGGGTGTTGCATGAGTGGGCTCTGACCATGCTGCATTGACATGACTGACATGCCGTGGCATGCCTTGATTTGTTCGCGCACATGCCACACAGTGAATGTCCTTGTGTGGTCATTGTGGTCGTTTCATGTTGTTTCTAAGTTTGGTCTCCTGAAGTTCGGAGATCTTCTCGGCAATCTGGGACTTCAGTGCAGCTTCTGATGATCGAAGCACTTGCACTTCGGTTCGCAAGACCCGCAGCTGATCCTGCATCATTTGGCAAGGCGATGCCCTAAGTCACAGCATGGCTACAGATCTGCTCCCCGACCTCATCTTGGCGACTGGCCAAAACGTCCTCAGCACATCTCACTGCAACTTCCTAAGCACATCTCACATCAAACCAGCAAGTGACTTAGGGTGTGTTCTACATCAAACTTCCTCAGCACACCTCACACAAGTGCTATCTCACGAGTTCACACTTGCACATGGCACTGGCCTTGTCCGCACCGAAGTGAGGAGATGGCCTCGGCACATGCCCCGTGCCCGTCACTTGCTTCACCACGGCGAGTCTCTCAGGCCGCGGCTCCACGGCTGCCACGACAGGGCGCAGGGGCTCCAAGACCGTCCGCGCCCGGAC
>VSDK01027481.1:458062-472810 GCA_009767595.1 Symbiodinium kawagutii
GCGGGGGCGCGGCCCCGACGCGTCCGACGCGCGCGGTGCCGGGGCGTCGGCGCTGGCCTCGGCGAGGCGCTCCTGCTTCAGCGCCGTCAGGTCCTGCTGCAGGCCGCGCAGTTGCCTCAGAGTTGGGAGATGATGCGGCCTCAGATTTCACATTTAGGCCACTCATATGTAGAAATAGAAAGATTTATGAGTTACATTGAGTTACATTGGTTAGTTTCATAGTCTAGTTGTTGAACATGATTTGAACATCGACACGAAGAAGTTGACTGTTGCATCGGGACTTGTACAGAAGCAGTTGAGAATTTGAGTACAAAAATAAGAGATGAAATCAGAGTTGACCGACTGTTTGGCTGATAGTTGCTGCTCAATTGCGCTACTTCATCACAACGTCGGTGAATTAGCGGCAGTGGCATAGCTGATATCACCACCTTTACTCACCAACTCAGGCCCTTACTGCTGAAGCTGCTCATGGGCAAGTTGCCTTGGAAGGCAAGTTGAATCAGCCCGCGACAAATGACTGGGTACCTGGCTGCTTTGGAGTAAGCTTGATGGGTTTTGGATGATCGGTCCACTAGGTTGATGGTTTATTGTAGGGTTTATGCTGACCAGATGGCCCTGATGCTCCATAGCATGGAGATATAGTGGTTGATGGATGCTTATGATTATTGGGACTGATTTACCATCAGTGAATCATGGAGACTCATACTTCAATGACTATCTCAACGGTCATTAAATGGTTCAAAACTTTGATACGGGCGGACCGTTGGTTCATAGTGTTGGACACAGCGGTTAAGCCAGACTGACTTCCATGTCGCGTGTGGATGCGCATGAATTCTCTCGAGTATCCAAAAGCAAGAGCTGGGTGAAAATGTGAACAAAGATGAACAAAGCGTTGGCTCTGCGCATCATCTGTGCTGAGAACTTTTATCCTGCAAAAATTGCGACGTATAGACTTAGACCACGTGTACTGATTGAGATCGACAAAAACCCTCAACATGTGCTGTTTATCTCTGATCACGTGTTCCTCGCTATTGACAGTTCCCTGAGCCTCCACCCATGGAGCAATGCCCTGTCTGTTTCAGGCCATGCTGTTCCACCAAGATGCAATTGCTCCGACATGTTGCAGGCAGGCACGGTGTCCAAACGGTCCTCCGCAGTTTGACAATACCCGAAGTTCGTTTCCCAGACCGTGACGTTGCCAGCAACATCCAGCGGCTACATATTTCATGTTGGTGAAATCATCATATTAACCAATGTTCACGAATGCTCATGAACAGCTTTCAACCATCAGTGTTTTTCAACCATCAGTGTTTGCCGTTAGCTCCTGTGATTCGCAATTAGTCACCACTCACTATTTATCAGCTAGCAACATAGTTCATATTGATACTCACTCTTAGTAACTACTAGCTTTGATAACTACTATCAGCTGTAGTTGTCCGTTTTACTATATAGCTAGTTAGTCGTTACTTGTAAGTTACTATAGGCATTAGTTCTGAGTTGGCTGCACTAGTCGGTGATACCAGTGAGTTGTACCAGTTGGTCATACGTCGTGCTGATCTGCTTTTCTATTTACAGGTTATAGCTGGAACTGTCCGGTAAACCAACCTGGCAGGGGATTTGGGCCATATTTTATCGTGAAACCCTGGGTAAACACCCATAAATGGTGGATTTTTCATTGCCAGGTTAGTTCACCAAAGGGTAATTACTCCGGTCAATTCACACATCAACCCGAAGCTTGTGACATCCCTTGGTCAGCCCAGCCTCCGCCAACTGGCACGCAGCCCGATGGGCTGTGGCTTCAGCAGCCTCAGCAAAAGGCTGCGAAACGCATGGAAAGTAACATGGTTCTCCCAAGTAGGGGGTTTGGATGATCAGTTTCCATCAGTTTCCGCACTTGGAATGGCTAGTTGGGAAGGTCCATGTCAGTTTCTGAGAGGGTGATTAAGATACGATAATCGGAGAAAAACACACTGTTCAAAAAAACTATTGGTGATTGGTGTACGGTACAACTGATCGTTTACCAAATAAGGGTTTGTTAAAATAGGGAACCTCGCAAAATGGCTTCTTGACTACTGTAAACGCTCAAAAAACTGGATGATTTGGGGGAGCTATGGGGGCCCCCCCATTTTCAGAAACACCCCAACAGAAACACGGCCTTTCCCCCAGCACAGTCCATTGGAAGTAGCTTCGTTTCACCTCCTTTCCACGTGTTGCCATAGCTCAGCCCAGGCACCTCCAAAGTGAATTGGTGCCGTCGAAGCAGCTCCTGGTGCCGCAGCCTTTCCATCTCCCGGGCCTCCTCCTCCAGTTTTTCCTGGGAGGAACAGACACCGCCCTGGTGGTGGTTGTAACCATGATTTTAGTATGGCCAATAATGGTTAACTATGGGGGACAACCACCTCATCACCAAGTCATGTGCCACTTCTGCTCGATCAAAGGCATCAAGTGTGAATGATTCAAAGCAACACTCGTTTCCCCTACAGGTGCGGAGAAAATTCATCCAACTCATCACTTTCTGTTGGAAAAACCTGGTGGCAACGAGTCTCCCCTGCCTGCAGGGCCACTACCTGCTGTGCTTGAGAGGTGCTCTTTCCCATCTGCAGGGACAGCTGGTTCCTCAGTGCCAAGGTTGCCGATCAAATGCCTCCTGGAGTACACCCAACCAAGGCATTCATACAACCGTGCCATAACAACTGTTGCACGAGACTTGGATCATTCCTACAACTTTGAAATTTCATCCTACTTCATCCGACTTCTTCCCCTTCTTATCCAAGATCAAAAATGACCGAAAGGATCATCTTGGATCAAGTCGGCTCAGCCAAGTACTTCGACAAAGACGCGGGTTGCATCCCTTTCCACTTGCTGAGCCAGGCGCTTGAGGTGGTCGGCTTCACCACGAGAGATCTCCTAGCGACCCAAGCTGGGCATGTCGCTGAAAACGTGGAGAATCTGCATCGCTGGTATCTGTTCAAGAACAGGCTGGCACTATCTAGGTATGCATATGTGTATAAAAGGTTCATTTATTCCCTATTAATCTATGCGCTGATATGTTTAATTCTGTATGCATTTAAAAAATAAAAGAAATAATTTAAAACCTAGGTATGTACAAATAAATCTACCGGTTCATTTAATGGTCGAAGAACGTGTTGATGGTGGTTGGATGTCATTTCACACGCACCATCAACCACAGCGCTCCTTTCGAAGCTGGTCCAACGACTGATTGGCCTCACGGAAAGGGAACAGCACAAAGTGATTGGAAGAACCAATTGTTTTGCAAATCCTTCATTCGCGTTGAATGATAAATTCAAACATTGATAACTTTTGTCTGTCTTAATTCATCATCGTTCTTCATTATTGTTCTTCATCATCAATCATTTCTTCATCACCGAGTGTTCAGATCCAAACTCTGGAAGTATCATTTGCGGCATCGAATCTAACATGTGGCAACATCAAGCAACCGCAGACTGGCCTTGGCAGCTGCCATCTCCTGCATCCCACGCACCAATGATGTAAATTTACACAGGCACAAATGTTCTATCTACGTAGGCACTTGGTATGTCACTAGTAGATGTTCAACTCATTTACTACAGCCACCTATGTTGACCTAACTGCGGCAATATGTGGTGCCATAACAAGTAGGTGTTCAACTCATTTACTACATGGCATTTGGCACATCACTAGTCATAAGTAGCACCAAGATGAAGATGTACCAAGTATGTTCCCCTCATCTGTTGGCATCTCCCCGGGAATAAAAACTGAACAAACGACTTCAACGTTCCGCGCTCCTCTGCTGCCAAGATGGACTGAAGCCTGCCGAACGCACCGGACTCGTTCAGAAGCTTTTGTCGAAGGAGAGCCACCTGTCAGACACGTTCAAAGTCCAAGTGCCATGTACCCATTCGGAACGTTGCCACTGCGACATGCAAGGCTTCACTACATGGCAGCCTCGGTGACTTCCTTGACGTTGGACACCTGGCGACGAATCAAGGTCTTCACTTGGAAACTGAGGAATTTCCTTCACAGATTTCAAACCATTTCCAACCGCCTTCCACATGCAGCCACAGAACCGGAAATCGAAGTGGTACCACCACTAGTGATGATACAAATGGATAATGGTGCTAGTGATAGTGATCACTGATGGTATCCACCTTTGGGCGAAAACCACCAGTGATCACTGGCATATCCAGACTCCACCTGAGATGTCCTGGCTTCTGCCGCCCACTCCGCACCACCTGGGCTGATGCTGGCAACCTGCTGGCAACCTGGTGACCATTGGTAGGTAGTTTCAAGGCATGCGCCGGAGAAATTCCCTTCATTGGAACAGCACAGCAAGAAGCACAACAATGGAGAGATTGAAAGTTTTTGTGGTTCAGTGTGGGCCCACAGAAACTTCGGTCTGTAGAGTATCTCTTCCTGATCGTCCTTGACTTCAGAGTGCACTCTGCGCAAACCATCATCCGCAGCTGCGAACTCGACTCTTGCACAGCCCAAGTGAGTCTAGCCGCCCTTGTTTGACATGACATTCCCTGCAGCCTTTCCCACCATAGAGCATGCTCCTTCCACAAAAGCATCCACCAAGGCCCTGGCTTTTCACAGCTTTCTGATGAAGGCCTCGTTCTTTGTGAAGCCTCGGTAACCAACGTTTGGTGAGGTCAAAACGGCAGCGAAAACGAACGAAACTCGGGGCCAGGACTCGACGTTCAAAGAATAAAGGTCAGATTCTTCCAGTTCTTTTTTCATCTCGTCCAAACCTCAGCAAAACTGACCGAAAAACGAAAAAGAACATGCTGCAGAGCCTTCGCACTGAAGTCCATCCTCAAATTTTGGAAGATTCAAATCAGCTTTGAGCTCACACTTTTGACGTCTGGAACATGGTACGCATATGGCACATGTGCGCATACAGCCGATTCTTAAAGGCCTAGCGCAGTGAAACCATGGCGAGAAAGCCATCAGAATCGCAGTCAAACGCTTCACCTGGGCGAGCTGAGAAGCCCAGCACAAAGGGAACGCAGGTCACGTTCTGAGTTCGGCATTCTGAGGTCGGTCCTACTGATCTATGCCAACATGACATGAATTGAAGATGAGCTATGTGAGCTGTGGTGCTTGAGCTGCGATTTTCGCCTGGTCGCTCGAAGAACTGTGTATATGCCATCGATACATACATGTCCAGTGGGACAGCCCGCCCAGTGGGACTTGCATGGATTTCCGGAGGTGATGTGCCAGGGGTTGGGATGGCCGCAATCCCAGCCTACCAAGTCCCACAGTTTGCACAGCTGAGGCACTTCAAGCCTCAACCGTCTCCTCCTTCCTGGGATGCAACTGTTCAGAGATGCAGCAAGCACGGGCCTCTGACAAACATCTGTGCCTTTTTGGACGGTTGCGACCACCCACATGTCATAAAAGCTAGTTTGTTTCATGTGTTTTCCTGTTTTTTTTCATGTGTTTTCAGGTTGTTTCATGTTTTCCAAGTAACTTCAAGTATGTTCATCCTGCCGTTAAGCTTCTCCGGTTCAGTTGCCCGTGTCTCCATGTAGGCTGTGTAGATCACCTGGGGGGCAGCGATTCGAACAGACACGGATTCCAGTTCCTGGTATCTGTGCCGAGCTGCAGATGGCAGGATGATGCAGGATCCCAGCAACGTGGATTTCGATGGCAGCTCTTTGAAGACGAAGAAACCCGCCTACACAGAGAAACAGCATGGAAATAGCACGGAACCGGCACAGATGGCGTGCACAAACACCCACATGATGCGATAGATCGATGCAACACCACAGTTTTTGCCAAGGGACTAAGGCAGAGAGCACAAACTCGGTGTATCGATACCTGTCGTTTGCTCGGCTTCGGACGGCGCACGAAGCAACACGCACAAATGGCTCAAAAGCAATATACAATGCAAAAAGTAACAATACACAATGGCCACTCAATATGAATATGATCGAATATGTTAACTCCCAAGTTCGGTGAACAACAACAACAACAACAACAACAACAACAACAACAACCACCACAACGAACTCAAGGCTGCCAGCTGGCACAACGACAGGCGTCCAGTTTCCAAGGTCCAGGCGGGCAAGTGGCCGAGGCGTCAACGTACTTGAAGGCCTGGCTGAGCAGCGAACCATGGCCCGTCACCATCCTGCAGCAACCGTTCGCCATGGGTTCAACACCATGGCCTCACCACGGCTCCGCAGGGGTTCATCATGGTTCAGTCTTGGAGAGTCATCATCAGCCACCACCATGCCACCACCATTTTTGCATGATTTTACAGCACCAACCACTGGGAACCACCGTTAGTTTTGCCATGTTTTGCCTCATCATCAAGAAACTCCCAAGTTCTCATCTTTTCACCGCATGTACGCCACTCAGCTCTCAAGTGATGTCCCACCCTTCGTCGCACCAGCCTTCAGCAGGCAATACCTTCAAAATAGTCTAAGCCAAATCCAACTGAATCGCTCTCAGCAATGTTCACGCCATGGAAAACCTCTGGTGTGTGTATGACACATCACATGGAAACATCCCAAACCTTTCCATTGGCAGTTTCCTGCACAACATGATCAACATGTCACCAGAAGCGACGTGTCTGACCACACGGACATGTCTGACCACACGGACATGTCTGAAGTCCAGTCTGGCGCCAAGGTGCAGGAGGAAGTTGGCCCCGACGCCCAGGCAAGCAATCAGACCCAACTGGCTCCCAGTCACTGGTACCCAATGTGGAACGGCACGTACGGCCTAAGCGCCACGCCACAAGAGACACCGCCATGGCATGGCATCAGATAGTCACGGGATGTCACAGGTGATCCCATCCGAGGGACGGCAATGGCAGCTGTCGCAAGTGCCCCGTAGAACAACATGGATGTCACGGTTTCGCTGGCTGTGTACTTCTTGTTGAAAATGTCCAGCATAGCCTGGGCACAGGGCGTTGCCAACCATGGCCTGGGTCACTCTGCTTCAAGCGCAGCTTTTAAGGCGAGCAACGAAGCAACAGGCCGACAGCAAGAGAACCAGCGACTGGGGCTGGAAAGTTGCCGCAGTTGGATTGAAGACAATCCTTGGCGGTTGCAGGATCCAGGATATTCTTGGAGTTGTCCCTGTGATTTTAACCCAGCAGACGCGAGTTCAATGCACTTCAATTACACATTCAAGCCATTCAAGTTATTCGAGAGGTGGCCAGTACCAGCCCACCCGTGGGTAGCAGCTCACACCGCAGACTGTCGCAACTGATCTGTTCATTTGAAGTGGTGGAACTCCACCCCATGGACCCAGCCGACCGAAACCAACTTCTGCCGAGCTGCAAGCATCCAATGAAACCTGCCAAGCTGGCCAGCCAACGCCTCGTGCACAGGGAGCTGGAACTGTTGGACCTGATGTTCCTACATGTATTTACTACACCATATGTGTGTTTATTCATCTATCTATACTGTACTATGTTTATCTGTATCTACTTTTTATGTATTTGTTTCTCTCTGTTCATCTGTCTATGTATTTGTTTACCTTTGGATATTGAAAGTTTTTCTTTACATTTATTTATATAAATACATATATACATGTTTATTGTCTATTTGTTTTTGTGTCTGCGTATAACGTTTAATCTGTATCATAATTCACAATGATTCAAATGTTGATTTCGGAAAATCCGATTGTCCCGCTACATGGTTCCTTTCTTCCCTGACAATTAAACCCCTGAAAATTTGCTTTTGCAAAAGAAATGCTCAGACTCTAGCAAGCATCCCCTCCAACAATGTGTGATGCTTGTGCCGTCAAGTTTCTCTTTGCCCACTTTCTCGCCAAGAATGAGCTGTGCAAACAGCATCTTGAAGAATGGCATGGTGTTGTTGATGACCACCTCAAGTGTTGTGACGACTGCGATTTCGCTGGAGTTGGGCACCCTTTAAGGTTCGCTCCTGGCAATGGGCCCCTTTTTCCATCTTTTCCTCTCTAGTGAGACAATCGATGGGTCGATTCTGAGACGAAAACTGAGAGCTGCACCTTGTGAATCGTGGAAAACACCACGAGTTCAGCCAATTTCAATTGGATGAAGGCTACAGAATTCTACAGCCAACCCACTTCACAAGCTGCGGTTCTGAAAATTTACCACGTGGGATCAGGAAGTTTGATCACGCCAGCCACACTCAGGACAATCAACAGCACAACCTCAGCAGCGTCCCAGATCTTGTTCCAATGGATCCAATGGAAGACTGCGAAGAAAAAGTACTACTACTAATAGTTGGTTAGTCAAAGAATAAAGTGCTATCAAGTAACTAAGAAATCCATTCATTGGTTAGTTACTCAACTATAGATTTTGTCCCGGGCTTCCCACGGATTTGCCCTAGATAACAAGAATAACTTCGTAATCCAATGGATTCACTGGATTCCTTGCCCAAATTTCCTCCCCTTACCACGCTGCCAGGAGGCAGCCGCAACCGCCACCAAGGCATAATCCACGGTCTGCCCCAGTGCTTCGGTCTGTGTGGAGACCTGGAGAACACATGTGACCACCAACAACCACTGAGGATGGTCGTTTTAGCAAGTGCTACCATGTTACCATGTGAAGGGCTGATTTAATACAACCAAGTAGCTGATTAGTAGCTGGCGAGCAGCTGATTTTTGTATTTGGTAGCTGATTAGTAGCTGATTCGCAGCTGATTAGTAGCTGATTGGTAGCTGATCTAGCGAATTGGTGAATTGAAGCTTCATGATTGACTCATCAGCGATGTTGCAACTCTGATCACCCGGCACTGTGGTTTCTCCGGCCTTCCTCTCAAGAATTGAAACAAATTTGGCAATGAAAGGAGCCTTGGGTCAAACAAATAAGCATCAAGTGAGCATCAAGAGCCTTTTCTCAAAGAAAATGCTGAGAACAGAATGAATCAAATTCAAGTTTCCCAAAAAAAAGCCACAAACATGTGCAAACCAAGCGGCCATCTTCCCTCCTATGGCTTTCACCTCCGTATCTTCCTGTCACTTGGGACCACGTGGAACTCATGACGACACCAGCTGTGACAGCGACTCGTCCTTGCTGAGTCCACCATACTGCGCCACCAGAGGCGAAGCGCCCAAACGGTTCATGATCTCATCCCGTCGCTCTTCGTCGCTCATCTTCATCAGCTTCTGCTGATCCTGGACCCACAGTTGGACAGGGTGGCATTCCCCTAGAAGGCCATCCACCCAAGCTTCTTGGGTCAAGGAAGCAACATAAACTGATGGAAACTTGCGAAGAAACGCCCAAGAATCTGAAAACGACCCATTTCTTTGCCTGTATCAAAACGAATCAAGCGGTTTCTTTCCCAAATGAGCTCAGCTTGCGTCGTCAAACCAAGGGTGTTTGGCAGGCCTTGCTTTCAAGCTTGTCGTTGTAATCCTTCGAAAGATCTGGGAGGACATCCTTCATGACGTCCTTCAGTGTGAGCTCAGTGAGCTCTCAACAGCACTTCACACGTTCCAAAGATGTTGGCGTCACGCGAGTCCTCAACTAACTTTGATCTTTCCAATCTGGCCCAAAAGCTGGTGAAGCAGTCGAACGCGTACATGCCTCAACTGTGACCAACGGCTGTGTCAGCTGTGCAATCAGGTGCCATCTATGCCCCTGTGCTACTGCCACTGGG
The DNA here is from genome assembly GCA_009767595.1 of Symbiodinium kawagutii. Classification (NCBI taxonomy): domain Eukaryota; class Dinophyceae; order Suessiales; family Symbiodiniaceae; genus Symbiodinium; species Symbiodinium kawagutii. Next base: position 467,668 of record VSDK01027481.1, read on the forward strand.
TGCCCCCTGCGATTGTCTTCCATCTGGGCTGGCCATATCCTGCCCCAATCCTTCTTCACAGTGGCCACCACGCCTCGGCCACCCGAGTCCTGCTCCTGAAGAACTATGGACATCAAAGGACCAACAGCGCAGAGTCAAAAAAATCGAAAAGGGCAAGGTTTTGCACCCGTCCTGCATGGCAAGCTGGAAGATGTTGATATCCATCCTGCACGGCAAAGAACAACCAACACTCCAGCCATAAGCGGAATTGATCTTTGAGAACGGTTGGCTTCAAGGAGCAATTCAATCTCTGATAGCAGTCGAGCATCCAGTATTTTTCTGCTTTGTCTAGGAACTCATCCAACAGGCCCTGCTCATTCAAACCTCAGAAATCAAGACATTCTGCAGCAGTTACACTACGTTGGAAGGGCCCAAGTGCAGGTGGCATAGTTTTGTTGGGCGTTGCCTTCTTTGAAAGGGAAGGCGGCCAAAGACAAAGAGTGAGGTTTAGGAAAGTTCACTTCGAAAGACACGAACAAATGAACAAATCCGGTCACAGAGACAACTCACATAAGATATGCCGCATATCATTGGCGTAAAATGATCAGAAATGTCAACGACTTCACCACAAGGGGGACAAGCACACAACAACAGCAGCAGCAGCAGCCAGCCACGCTCTAGTAGCAAACAAACAGTAGCCGACAATGGAGAATATACCAAGAACCAACAGCAGACAACAGTCTACGAACGACAAAGAATGAGTCAGCACAAGCAGAACAACAACAACAACAACAACAACAACAACAACAACAACAACAAGAACAAGAACAAGAAGAACAAGAACAAGAGTGGCTCATCACGAATTGAAACGGTCACCAATGCAAAGAATTCTGCATCAAAGAACGCCCATCACCGGTCTATTGACTCCATGTGTCCAAACATTTTCCTTGGTGTGTGGTTCCTTGTTGTTCAATGCACATCCGTGGACGGTCCAGTTATTCGGCACGATCTCAATTGAAATGCTGATTCTCTAAAAAATGACCCCCCAGAGCCAGACTCCGATGACATCGCTGGTGACTGATGGATGTCAACCAACAACCAAGCAGGCAAGGCAATCAAGCTGGCCTAGTGCCGGTCCTGAGTCCCCTGCCATTAAGGATCGACAGCAACTCTCGGTACTCATTGGATTGGAGGAAGCTCCTCAGTCGAGGGTTCACCTGCATCGGGGGCACGGTGTATCAACTATCAACAACGAATTCAACACCAACGGATCATCAGCTCGCCAGTGTGAACAGTCACGAGCACGATCTCATCTGCATATCCGTCGATGTATGGATGATCTATGGTGAAGCATGTGCATCAAAACTTGAGCTAGAAACAGCAGAGATCCATAGAGATCGCCTGACCGCGATACTTTGCAGTTTTTTTGGGCGCAGCTTTCTTGGCCGCGCTCGCAGTGGAACCTTTCTTTTGGCGAGTTGCCTCACTGTGAAACTGATAGACTTGGACTGACACCAACTTGTTGCCCTCCAAATCCCCCAGCGCCGCGATCCATCCAGTCACACACCCCACGGACTTCTTGAAGTGAACGACATCATAACTTTGAATTCGAACACGTCTGAACTTTCAGAATTACACCAGCATAGACCCCAGATAGCGGGCACGTTGAGCACAAGGATTTCCAGGGTGTATACCATAAACCTGTGTTTTGACTTGCATGGTTTTTTTACAATAATATTTTCATAGGTCTTAGGTTGTGTATGTTTATCCCGCCCTGCCCCCCTGTAATCTGAAAGATTCTTTTGAGTCCAGCCTTTGAACAACTCAGCGCAGAAAGGAAATCTTGCACGTGGCCAACAGTTCAACAAGAGAGACAAAGGGGAGACAAAGGGGAGACAAAGGGGAGACAAAGGGGAGACAAAGGGAAGAAAGGGGAGATAAAGGAAGACAAGAATGAGCAGCGGCAGAGCAACGGCAAACAAAGCGCCGATCCAGAGCCACAAGGGACACAAGCATGAGCAGCGGCAGAGCAGCGGCAAACAACGCGCCGATCCAGAGCCACAAGGGAGACAAAGGGGAGACAAAGGGGCAAAAAAGGGAGGCAAAGGGAGACAAGCATGACCTGGCAGAGCAGAGGCAAACAAAGCGCTGATCCAGAGCCACAAAAGGGACAAAGGAAAGACAAAGGGGAGACAAAGGGGAGACAAAGGGGCAAAAAAGGGAGGCAAAGGGAGACAAGCATGAGCAGCGGCAGAGCAGCGGCAAACAAAGCGCCGATCCAGAGCCACAAGGAAGACAAAGGGGAGACAAAGGGGAAACGAAGGGGAGACAAAGGAAGACAAGCATGAGCAGGGGCAGAGCAACGGCAAACAAAGCGCCGATCCGGAGCCACAAGGGAGACAAGAACGAGACAAAGGAAGACAAGCATGAGCAGGGGCAGAGCAACGGCAAACAAAGCGCCGATCCGGAGCCACAAGGGAGACAACCATGAGCAGCGGCAGAGCAGCAGCAAACAAAGCGCCGATCCAGAGCCACAAGGGAGACAAGAACGAGACAAAGGAAGACAAGCATGAGCAGCTTCAGTGCAGCGACAAACAAAGCGCCGATCCAGAGACACAAGGGAGACAAAGAAGAGACAAAGGGCAAACAAAGGGAGACAAAGGGGAGACAATGGGGAGACAAAGGCGAGACAAAGGGAGACAAGCATGAGCAGCGGAAAAGCAGCGGCAAACAAAGCACCGATCCAGAGCCACAAGGGAGACAACGGAAAGACAAAGAGAGACAAAGGGAGACAAAGGGAGATAAGCATGAGCAGCGGCAGAGCAGCGGCAAACAAAAGCGCCGATTCGAGGCCCTACCATAGAGAAGTAAGAACCCCTTATAGCTTGTCAGCTATCCGGGGAAAAATCAAAAGTCCCACCAAGTTCCCAAATCCCAAAGTTCTGTAAAGTTCTTCTAAGGTTTTCAGTTCACAACTTTCAGCTCTCAGCTGCCGATGCGTTCACCAAGCTGCCGAAAGGGCAACGTCTCTCTGCGAAGGCGGCGCTAGAACTTGCACCTTGCCACGTCAGCTGCACACTTTGACGCAGTGCACATCGACGAGTTCCGTTTGCACTTCATCTCTGTCTCTCTCCAGTGCCATCAGTCCCTCCATTAATGAACTTCAATGCATTGATTCAGAGCAACTTGTATCTGTAGATTCTGAAGTTGATCAAGTGCACAATTCCTATTTCAAGTTTAATTCCTATTCAATTCCTATTCTATTCCTGTTGATGTGGAATCCAGTCAAGCAGTTTACTTCCTATTCAAGTTTACCTCACCAACTTTCCATATGTTTCCGTTCTGCAGGTGAGACGGAGCATCCAAGGCGCGAAGCACGTGTGCAGCGCCCAGGCGGCCGCCAAGCAACAGAGCCCTCCAAGTCGTCGGCCCATCGCAACGGCTTCCGCTACGCCGAAACGGCAACGGTTCAGCCGGGGAAGATGCGAACATCAGAAGTCCCACGGGGAGGTGAAGAAACTGTTTCTGTTAAGAACCATCTTTAAAATGGTGAAGAAACTGTGAGCCACCTGAAATATCAACATAAATAAACATAATATAACCATATTTAATCGATAAGTACATTTTAAGAAGAACTTGAATATAGAAATAATTAAAGATGACGTACAAATAGTTAATCATTAATACTTGTTGATTAAAGAAACTATCTGAGTCTTTCATCCACTCTTCATAATATTTCCATCTCTATTTAAACAATGGAAATTAATTAAATGATTCAAAAACGCTGATCTTCTTGATATTCTAAATATGTTCTTGTATCAGGAGATGTGACTGTGATTGTGCGTGACCTGTTGATACAATATGATGTATCCCATGTACACAATACACACTCACTTGCGCTCACAATTATACGACGCATTCTACTTTGAAACACATCAGTAGCAAAAAAAAACCATTCAAGCATGGACACTCCAAAAAAACAGGATGATATATACATCCCCAACATGACAGGATGGTTCAACTCCTTCCCATGAAAACATCACATCTGAAACCACGGAACCCGTCAGATGATCTTCGCTCCGCTGAGCTCGTGGCACAGGATGCGAAGGGCATCAGATTCAGCCCGAAGCACCACCTGAAGCGCCGCCCGAGGCGCCCTCGTGGGCCCCAGCAGCGCCCAGCCCCCCGTCCGGACGAAGCAACGAAGCCCAGCCGAGGTCGACGCAGCCCGATGCCCAGCGCAAGCAGCAGACCGCGGGCAGCGTGCATCGACAGCCTCTGGGAAAATCCGAGGAAAGGGGAAAATTTTCAAAGAAAAAATTAAGGGAAAGGTTTTTGTCTCCTTCTGTTCAAAGGGGAAAGGGATTTTTTCCGAAGGCACAAGGGATTTGTGAAACTTCTTTTTTCCCCATATTAATAAATTAAAGGAAAGAATTTAGACTAGATAAAAGACACATGTAAATACGTGTGTAAGATTTGAAAAAGATGGAAGTTTCATTCAAGATGTGGAAAATGAAAATGTGGAAAATGAATGTTTAATTGAAAGTTTGCGTCCCCTACTAAATTGAAAAGATGCATTTAATTTGCCAAATGTCCAATGCTTTTGAATTCAGCCAAGAAATTATGTACAGGAATCTTCTATTTATCAAACCTATTAAATTTATGTTTGGATAATTTCGCTTTGCATCTTTACACCGACTTCCGTGTTTTTCTTCAAAACGCAGCACCTCGCAGACTTGAATGCACCTGAGGGTCACGTTGCGCATGGCAGCGTCCCAGAAAGTGATTCACTTGAGGTGAAAAAATGTACAATGGTTATGTGAGTTATTTGGTACTGTATTTAGTGTTGTAATGTCTATATTTCTTCTAAATTCTCATTGAAATTTCTGCATGAGGAAGTGGGAAAAGAAAATCCATGTGATTCTAAAACACGTTGGTTCTTCCATTTCCTCAGGCTCGCGCTTCTGCCCTGGATTGCCAGCACAGGCAGGAGCACCAAGGCAGCCGCAGAGAAGCGCAAGAAAACGATCTGGAATGGAGGCAGGTTCTCCTTGGAAGCAAGGCACAGGACGGACTGCCTTCTTCTGATCAAGAGGAAGAAGTTCGAGAAGTTCTCATGAGAAGAAGTCCCTCCTTTTCAAAAAGAAACTTCTTCATCTTCCGA
>VSDK01027481.1:483414-534745 GCA_009767595.1 Symbiodinium kawagutii
CAGGGGCTCAGCTTGCCGACTCGACTGAGATCGCAGCGATCGTCGCGGTTGTGGTGCCTCGGAAGCTCCAGCCGCCTCTGGCTCGGGCACACTGGCATAGAAAATCAATGTCAGAGGCCGCTGCTGGGAAATCATGTCTTTGAACTCTTCCTTGGAGACCGATTTCAAATCCTTCCCTTGAGCTTCCACCAAGAGGTCACCGGGAAACACTTCATGCTGCTCTCCCCAGCTACCAGCTCCGACTGACTTAACTTCAGCATGACCAGGTGGCAAATTATGAAATGCCAGACCCAACTTTCCAACACTTTCCGCTGCGACAAGCTGGAAAAGATCCTTTGCGTCAAAACCCGCTGCCATGGGCCGGGCCGACAGGAGGTTGCTACACAGGAGGCATCATCGTTCTCTCAGAGGTTGGGGCAGAGATGCCACCAGCACAGCCTCCAACATGCCTTCGTAGCGAAGCGAACCATATGCCATGGCGAAGGAGTCATGAATCGGACCTCCTTTTCTTGGCATGTGGGGAAGCGAAGGTGCTGTCAAGATCTACCACCTTTGTGCAAAGTCTGTAGTGCAACACAAGAACTGACCATAACAATGCAGGGATTGCATCTGAATCAAACAAAACAGCAAAATGACGACCACAAAATGCTGGTGCGTTCTGCGGTCTTGGCTTCGAGCCAACTGGTGGGCCCAAAAGCAAACATCCCCCACATTGCTCCCTACAATGTGCTAGTGGACATGCACGTCAAGTAGCACTCCTCTACCAAGCACCAGCAGCTCAATGCCCACCGATACCCAGCAGCTGAAGTCATCCTTTCTGGCCTCACAGCTCGTCCTCTCGGGTGAAACTCACTGGGCAGCCCAGCTTTCCCGCACTCAGATCCGCGTCTCAGTTCCACCGTGGCTGCCCATGGCATCTTGCTTCAGGTCTCTCTGGTGGGAGGCTGAAACAGATTGACTACTTTCTTTGTCTTCGGTTCTCTTCGGTCGAAAACTCCACTTGAAGAAACTGCGGTTTCCTCGCGACTCCATCGACCGTTTCGCCAGTTGCTCAGCGCACTTCCGCGCATCCACAGCCTCCGCAGTCTTCTCATCACTTCGCTGGAGCTCCGGGGTGGGAGGGGCAGTTTGGGCCTCGGAGAGTCGCCCCGCTGTCGCTCCGTTCCTCTTCGCGGTTGTGTCCTGAAAAGTTCAGCTGGCGCCACCGTTCCAACATAATTTCAGGTGCGACCCCATAAAAAACATGTGTGAACTGTAGCTGTTTTGTTTCAGAAGTTCAAGACTCACAGCCAGACATGACTCATGAGACACATGACTGATGACATGACTCATGACATGAACTGTTGGATACCCTGCCTCCCGAAAAGCCGCTTGGCATGCTGGACGTCGAGGTTGTTTCCGCGGTTCATCTGGAGGGCTTGGAACGAACTTCCTGGGCGACTCTGCTTGGCACAAGCCCCTGCCATCCCCAAGTCCCCCCCGGCCTCGGCGACGAAGCCATCTAACCCACATGCAGCGGCATCCCGACGCGAAGGTGGGTGGAGTTCTTGCCGTTTTGGGTCTTGTCGTCTGCGCCCCTGGTGGTGTTCGGATAGCCCCTGGTGTTCATTGCCTGTCTTCCATGCAAGGGATGCCTATGATGCCTATATGTTTCCTGCTTCCTGACGTTGAGCCGTTTGAGCCAATGGCGGTTTGCTGGTGGAAGCACTTTGGAAGAGGGTTGCTTCCATCTTCTTGGTTTCTTCTTGCAGGCTCATACCATTCGACATACCTATCTCATACCATTTCACATACCTGTGTATGTATGGATGCAATGGATGGATATGCTGGACTCGCTGGGTGTTCACTGGTTGGAGGCTCTTGGCACCAGCAGAAGCCAGTCTTCAGTCAACTCTAGGGCCATAGATGGTCATGTCTCCCAGTCAGTGGTACTTTGCTCGGGCTTGGTGTTGCTACTGTTTCGCCTTGCCGCTTCAACCCCGGTGTTGGACAGCAATCAGGTCAGACATGATATGGCAACAAGCAAGGTTTTTTGGATCATAATCAGTCAGAATGTTTTACTATCATCATCATCATCATCATCATCATCATCATCATCATCATCATCATCCTCGTCGTCCTAAGGGGTTTGCAACCCACTCAGTCAAAAGAGTAGCATCCGGATTCTTCGGTCAAATTGGGCCCATGGCACACGTAACAAGACTATCTAGTGTTAGGGCTATCTGTTTTTCTTTTTTTTGCGAGAGCTTCTCAGAGGAGTAGTAGGGCAAATGTCAGGGCTATGGGAGAGAATATGAGGGCAAGATTCAAGACTAAAAGTTTTCAATTCAAGGACACTGGTCAGTACGCACGCACATGAAATATCTGCATGAGCATTGCGTGCGTTTTGGCACGCCTTCAAAAGCCTGCGAGTCAAACTTGAAAATTGCATGACATAGCACAACTGGAACATATGAATATGCATCCATCCATGTATCCATCAATCTATCCATCCATCGATCTATCGATCTATCTTTCTGTCTGTCTGTCTGTCTGTCTGTCTGTCTGTCTGTCTGTCTGTCTGTCTATCTGTCCATCTATCCGTGTCATCTACTGTATCTCAGTTTGAGCACATATATCTTCACATCTGCCTGAAGATGTGACGTAACAGCAGCATATTGTCAGTCCCGTCGCAGTTCGGACATGGATTTCTTTTTCGACAGTTCGCTGGCTTCAACTGTTTGCTTCGGTTTCTTGAGCTGGCGCATTCTCCTCAGCCGCCTTCTCCCCAGCTGGCTCGTTCTCGGCAGCTGGCTTGCTCTCGGCAGCTGGTTCGGTCTCGGCAGCTGGTTCGGTCTCGGCAGCTGGTTCGGTCTCGGCAGCTGGTTCGGTCTCGGCAGCTGGTTCGGTCTCGGCAGCTGGTTCGGTCTGGGCAGCTGGCTCACTCTCGGCAGCTGGCTCATTCTCAACAGGCTCATCTGGCTTCTCTGCATTGTGTGGCACATCCTCACTGGGCACAGGCTGGCTCTCAAGTGGTGGCTCAGCGTCGCCGGTGTCATCCTCGGCTTCGCTGGTCCGAGCTCGTTTGGCCGCAGGCATCACCTTGGCAGTGGCTCTCATCAAAGTCACACCATCGTCCAAGGACCTCTTCGCACCAAATCCTTCAGATCCTTCAGCAGCTTCAGCAGCTGCAGCAGCTGCACCCGCTTCACCTTCACCTTCAGCTTCCAAAGCTTCACCAGGAATCTCCTCGCCACCTTCACCCTCAGAGAGTTCCTCCAATAAAGGCACGGCTTCGGGGTCGATGCCCATGGAAGGGTCCATGGCGTCGTCATCTACTGCAGCTTCTGGAGCATCTTCTTCTTCTTCCACGTCTGGCATCTCTTCGTCAGCTGCCTCTTCGGCAGCATCGGCATCTGCTGCATCCACAGGAGCTGCATTCTCAGTCTCCTCTTCCGCATCCGGTTCCAACAAAGCTTCACAAGCCAAGTGCAAGCACTGAGCCTCCAATTTGTAGTCGATCTTTGCCAAATTGAAAGCTCCTTGTTGTCCAAAGACTTCACCATGTTCCACCAAGTCATGGTGTGGAAGCAGCGGGTCTCGAGTCTGAGTGGCCCATCTCTTAGGGTCCCGGTCATAGCCAAAGAAGTGCAACTTCATCCGGCCACCGCCCTCAGGCAGCGTGCAGGGCAACAGGTTGGTGCAGACCCCAACGAAACCTCCCAGCACCTGGTGGTGCATCAAGGCAGCATGGAGGGCAGCCTCACCTCCCTGAGCTAAACCACCAATCAGCAGTCGCTTGGGACCTTGCTTGGACGCTTCCTTGACATCACCACCTTCTCCAACTTCTCCCTTTTCTCCGTTGCTTCGACCTCCCAACAGAGTTGCTTCTCGTTCCAAAGTCAAGGACAAGCGCACCCGCACATCCTCTAAACTCAGCGGATCTGCTTCAAGATCCTTGTCACTCCCATAGTAGTCGAACCAACTCATGCACTGCCTCCGGTTGTAGGCTGTGATAGGAATGGTAGGGGCGAGAGGCAAGACTATTCGGATTCCTTTGGCTGCGAAGGCTGACTTCCCTTGGAGATAACGAAGATTTCCGGACCCAAAGGGATGCAGATAGACCAACGTGGCCTTGTGCTCCCCATCTGGAGGAACAATGATGGACTGCTGAAGCTGCAACCTTGCACTCACCGGTGCTCTCGGATTCACTTGGGGCTCACCTGAGATCTTGGCCAAGACCGCTGCGAAGGGTTCGGCGGTTTCCCACTTCTTGTCTGCTTCATCGTGTGCTTTGCTCACAGCATCTGCTTCTTTAATTTCATGCGTCAGTTTCTGCACGAGCTGAACCAGTTGGTATCGAGGTGGAATGGCAGCACCGCCTGTGTGAGCACTGTTGTTCCCGATCATCCGCAAGAAATGCGCCATGCTCACCACTCGGGACAATTCCGGACAGGCTTCTCGTAGGGTATCGATGCGTTCCTTCAGAGTGGCCTCAGGACGTGTCGTGCCTTCATTTTTGACTAGTTCATTTTGTCAAAATGACCTACGAACAATCAAACAGTTTTGTTCAAGTAGCATCAATTAGGTTCATTCACGGGCAAACTCATCCACCTGTTCATGTGGATCATCATCGCCATAATTGCTTCGCCCGACAAGCATTCTTAGCTGGGTTCATTTCATGTCCACCAAATGACTATGAACCGTGGATAACGACAAAAGCTAGCAGCTAACACTCCTTTAGAACCAGTATCAGCAACCATTACCAGGTACTATCAACTGTCATTAACCATTATCGCCTAACCACCACTGACAACTAACCATTGATTTGCCATGAGCCATAACTATTGACCATGGCGGTTAGTTCAATGATCATCAAACTCAACATGGATGACCATCTCAACATGTATAACCATCACAACCAATAGCCATTCATCACTAATCACATTGACTAAGCATTAAACACCACAACTATTCCCCAACTTAACCAACCCCCGTGCACCTGCCAAACCATCCGATTTCACCAACCACCACCAACCATTCATCAGCCCCTGGGGCCCTCATCCCTTAGCCTCAACCGACTGGGGCATCCCTTAGCCTCAACCCAACTGACCGGTCCTGGCCTCAGGTGGCATGACCTTCTCCCTGAGTCGCAGGTCGTTTTTGAACTTCTTCTGCACCCAGGTCTCCAGCCCCGCCCGCGCCGTGACCATCAGCTGCCGATCGCGCTCGTCGCCGATCTTGGGCAGACCCACCTGGGCGCAACCGCGACCGGCGCTGCGGCGCAGGCCAAAGGGAGAGAAATGACGCCCTTGTCAATCAACCGCGAGGTTGAAAATCCTTGGAAATTTTTGGAAGTCCTTGGATGTAATGAAATCCTTGGGTGGTTGTTAATGAGTAATGGTTGATAAACGGAGTCTTAGCTGAGCAACAAGCCCCTAAATGGTTATTGATAGTTGATGCATGATGAGCCGGTTTTGGACTTAGCTTCTTTGTTGGGTTCCATAAGATGAGAATCAAAATAAGCAACCAGTTCTTGAATTGTGTTAATTGTTATGGATAAACGGTTGATACTGATGATGGTGGTTGGAGTCATAACCATCAGCCAGTTGATCATTGTATGTATTGGGCCATTCGAACTGAGCATTGGTTAACCATCTTTCCAAAAAATTGACGGCTTCCCAGTTCACAAATGTGTTTCATAACAATTCAATAACAAGATTCACGAGAAAGTATCCTAACATTAACAAAACATGTTTTCACAAGTTGACACTCAAGTGAGGTACAAGAAAAATATCTTTCATGGCCCTGCGAACAAACCACTTGGCAAACATCTCCCCACTTGGCTGACACAAAGCTGATCAAAAATCTGTGACTTGTTTCTATCAGCCAAGTTGTAACAAGTTCAAGTTGACATAAACAACTTGGTTTTCAACTTGAACTTGTTACAGCTTGTTTCTGGCATCATCCATCTTCATTTCGTAACTTGAACTGGTATCACCCAATTGATTTCTGATGTTACAACCTTCTATAGTTTGCACCAGTTGTTACATCCATGATTGTACCATCCGTTTATTACGTAATACGTAACTTGAACTGGTGCTGTGTAATGAATTGACCAATCAATCCGGTAGTATCATCCATGGCTGCATCAGGTTGATCAATTAATCATCCCCCTACCTTGCTTCTGGTTGTATCAAACCTCCTGGTAATTAATCATAGATGGTAGTATCATCCATGCTTATTACATCCACCTGCCCATGGGTCAAAACTCTGCACCCCTGATTCCCCCATCATTGACCATTGTTTTCCCTATTCTTGTTGGTGACTATCCCCCATTGGTTGGTTGATTACAATTGACCCATAGCCATCCTGTTCCCGGTATCATCCATGGCAGGAACCGCAGCTTCACCCAGCTTTCCTCACCTGGCTCCGCAGCTCGTCCACCACCTGGGTCAACCGAGCGCCCGCCACGATGACACCACCTGAACCAGCCAGGGGTACGGTGGCAGCTGGGTTCGGAGATGGGGAAGGAGTTGGAGCTGCTGCATCCACGGGTTGGTTCATCCACAGGTTGGTTCTAATCAACTGGGAGGGACTTATCCATGGGTTGGTTCATCATTGGAAATATGACGAAATCCTTGATCTCCGACTGTCAGTTTGCGATGCACAATGGTGAATGATGATGGTAAACGAGTATTGACGGATGATCATACTAAGAATGCTGCGCAGTGTGCATAGGTGATCAGGATTCACCATCACTATCCTGGTTGATCCTTCAGAAGTATGATGATTTGCGATCACTAAATATCCCTCCACACTTCTTAAGGATCACCACCATCCCCAACCATCCCTACACTCACCACGCATCCCGGCACCACCCCCCCATCCATCCCCACGCGTCGCGCCACCTTTCTCAGTCTCCTCTTCAAAGACCGCGGCTTCGTCCCAGTAGCGATCCAAACTGATCTGCTGCACCTCGATATGACACCCACGAAGCCGGTTCCTTAGCGCCACCGAGTCCCTGAGGGGGCAAGGGTTAGTAGCGGTTGATTCAGGTGAGTGGTCAGTCAATAAGGTTAAAAAGGGTTCATGACTAATTGAACATGTTCAAATCCATGGGCTCTTCTGGCTATTGATCATTAGTGACTTATAGTTAGACAATACATGCGAACAATGCTAACATCGTAAAGACAATAAAAGCTCGGCTACAGACTACAAAAATAATGACAACTTTGACTTTCATAGCCTGGATTCACAATGTGCCAGTTGCAGTCATTCTGCCAGTTCTGATCTCCAGCAAACAAAATGCACTGTCTCTTGCAACTGCCGTCGTTTCCAGCCTCACATTGCGAAGCCCATGTCAGCATTGCGCAATGATTACGGTGGTGGCTCCCCCACTTGCTTAATGCAAAGGAAAGGAGCATGGAAACAAGAAAAATTCAACCATGGAACCATCACATCATCATTCTCTATTTTTGCGACCTTAAGGATTTACAGCACCACATCTTTGGCAGCCCAAAACCACTTACAAGATTTGACAGAGACGTAATACACAGATGCATACCACATTTGGATATAGATATATGGATGCAAATACATCAGTACAAAGCATGCACATACACGTACATAAATGAATCTCTTTTGCAAATAAGACCATGACAAAGAACAAATCTAAATAAAATACATAAAATTATAAAATCTAAATAAAGACATAAGATACATAAGTAAAGAAGTATGTATAGCAAGTTTTCACTCCTGAAATTCCGCGCAGGCACAGCCGCTTGTGCCCGTGCTTGGCTGACGATTCTGCCGATGGTGTTGAAGGCCACGGGCCCCATGGGTCCCAGGTCGTAGGGATGGATGGACAGCACGGGCTGCCGGTCGTAGGTCCAGCCATGCGCAGCACAGGCGTAGCAGAAGCCATCCGTGTTGAACTCCGGTGGCCGTGCGTCGATGATGCTGCCGGTGCGGTAGCCCTGGGGCGAAGGTCAGGGTGGGGGGGTCAGGTGGGCTTAGGGTGGGGTCAGTGGAGGTATGGCCAGGGTGGATCAAGGATCAGGATGGCTCAAGCCGGGCCTCCAGCATTTTGATCATCACGTGAGCCTCCACGTTGGGTTCCCAACCGATGGTGCACACCGTGGGTTTGGACAAATCTTCGGCCTCCGGCACAACTTGCGTCTGAAAGGAAGGAACCACAAAAATGAGTAAAACCCTTCCATGCACCCGATAAACAGCAGCTTTTGTTGCAACATCAGGGTAGAGATTTCTGTGCAGATTCTTTTACCAAAAAGACTAAGGGACCCATGACCACACCAGTCGCCTCCAGTCGCCCACCCACGTTGGCTGCCGCGGAGCTGGAGCCACTGAGAGCCATGGCTTCTGGGGTGGCCATGGATTTCAGCTGCGCCATTTGCTGCGCGTAGAGCTCTGGGGAGATGATCATCTGCCGCTGCTCAGCCCCCAGACCTGCAGGGAGACCCATCTCGGCCTTCACATTTTCGGACTTCACAAAGTCGGCGATGCTCGGTGAAGCGAGGTTTGAGAGTGCCAAAGCGGCCAGATCAGTACCAGCTTCCTGCTTCACTTCAGACTTCACGTTGGACATGGCACCTGGCACTCCGAAATGCCCTCGCCCCTCTCGCTTCACCGATTCCTCTTTGATGTTCTCAACATTGATGATCTCAGAAATCTCTAAGATATCTTGAGAAAGCTTCTTGGCCAACTCGCGCACAGATTCTTCAACTTCTTTCTTTTTGCGGGCAGCCGCTTTGGAATGAACCTGTTGCACTTTCTGTGCCTCTCTTTCCCGAAGTTCCTCCAGGCGACGGGCTTTGGCCTGTTCGATGGCCACTTTCTTCTCAGCCTCCTCTTTTGAATCTAAGGCGGTCCCCTTGTGGTCCGGGCAGACTAGTGGCAAAGCTTGCTGCTTCGGCATCGGCGCTTGTATGGGAATAGCTTCCTTGTCTCTTTTCTTCTCTTTCTTATCTTTTTTGTCTTTTTTCTTCTTCTCGTCATCTTTTTCCTTCTTGTCCTTTTTGTCCTTTTTCTTCTCTGGTGGTGGAGCTATGGCTGTCACAGGAGATTGCCCATTGATTCCAAGCACCCGCTGCTTTGCCTCCAAGAGCTTGGCTCTCAGTTCTGAGGCGGTGCCCAGTGACATGCCTTTGCTCGGTGGAGGGCTGGCAGCAGGGGCAGCAGGGCTAGCAGCAGGGCTGGCAGCAGGGCTGGCAGCTGCGCCTTCGGTGTCGGTGACCTTGTCATCACGGCATTGGTCCAGCTTCGCACGCAGTTCCTTCACCGAAGCCTTCGACTGCGGTCGGCTCTTGGCTGCCCCCGCCTTGGTCGCCGTCGCCGGTTTCTTCGGCTCCGCCTTGGGCTCGGCCTTGGGCTCTGGCGCCTTGGGCTCCGCCTTGGGCTCTGGCGCCTCTGCTGCAGCAATGGCGGCCTCCATGGCCTCGATGGCATCGACCTCGGCATCCATGGGACCCGGGGCCTTAGGATCCTTGGGATCCTTGGTCCGACGCGGCAGCTTGATCAAAGCTCCCATGACTTTGGCCGCCCGCACTGCCATGTCGTCATCTGGGGCACTGGGCTCCTCAGCAACCTGCTCGCCTGCCTCGCCTGCCTCGCCTGCCTCACCTTCGCCTTCCTTGCCTTTGTCCATCTCCACATCACCCGATGAACTGGGCATCTTAGCAGCTTCCGGCTGTGCACTGGCAGCACTGTCCACTGCATCACTTGCTTCTGCCTCTGCCTGTTCTTCACCTTCTGCAAGGGCCTCAGCAATGTCGGAGAGTGCAGCAGCAGCCTGCCATGCAGCGTCTGCTTCTCGTGCCTCCTCTTTCACCTGAAGAAAGTCTGCATTCGACATAGCGTCGTTCATTGCTTCATCCACCACTTTCACCAAAGCCACTTGACACACGATCGATCCCAGTCAGATCCAAGCAAATCATGGCAACTGGGATGAGTGATGTGCTGTGCTTCTGTCCCTGTGAAGTGGGTTTGGCAGTGTGAAACGTGAGATCATTATGCTTTCCGGACTAGCCATTGAAAATCCTCAGCTGAATTTGTCCACAGGTTGCTTGGCTGCTTCTCATTAGAATGTGATGAGTCAGTCTGTAAAGAAAAGAATTCCAACAGCTTCAACGCTCAATATGTGTTGGTGTTCAGGCCACTCATTCGGCCCTGCGTTCTTCCTGTGGAACCTCAACGGCCCCAACAGTTTACTTCAGTCCAGAAACAAAGGTCACCGCAAAAGGACTGCCCACAAAAAGCAAGTGTCTCGAAGCTTGAAATGTTCATTGATCCCTTTTGACATTGAACGTCTCCATGAGATGAAACCCGATGAAGCAATTTACTGTAACATGATTCAGCATAGGAATGTTGGAGGTCTACTGAGCCTGCTGGTTTTCCATGCCAAAACCCTCGCCGCAGAGTTGGATGCATTCGAAAATTGGCACTTTGGCCGTGAGCGAAGCTACAAACAGTGCAGCTTCGCTGAAAATGCGGGTCGCTTCCACAGAAAAACTCTGCTTCAGGTGGCAAATGGTGGCAATGACCAAGGTTTTGACCCCATGGAAGCCATGCCATGGCCCATGGCCATCACCCATGGCCCTGCCATGGCCCTGCCATGGCCCTGCCATGGCCCTCACCACAGCCCCTGGGTTTGACATCCCAACTCGGTGGCCATCGAGCGCACGGATTGCATGGCCCTCCGGACCTGTGACCTGGCGGACGCGGCAGCGGCAGTGGCCCAGCCGGTGACTTGGCGACACCGAGGCCCGGGCTCGGAGAAGGACTCCTTCGGCAGGACTTCCTCCAGATCCTTCGACTTTTCCAAAAAGGAAAAAAGTGAAGAGATTGATTTTAGGATTTGAGAAAAAGCAGATTTGAGTGAGTGATTCCCTTGAATTAAGAAAAAATGTTAAGATTTAGAGGATCAAAGAAAAGAGGGAGGGACGAGCTACCATGATTGGATTCAAGTGATCCGAGTGATAACTGGCAAAGGGGAAACTCCAAATCCTCCACCAAGACTTCATCCTCAACTGTCAATCTGACTTCACTGATTCAACTGTTTCCTCAGATCCCAAGTTGGATCCGCTGATTCCACGTAGAGACGGTCCTCGACGTACTTCATTTGATGCGCGCCGTTCAGGGTGCAAGACACGCGACTCGACGAAGCCAGGCGCAAGGCGATTTGTTGCAGCGGAGACTCAGCCTGCAAACTTGGCAAGTGAACTTGGTTGAAGTCAACTGGAAAAAATTCGCTGATAGGCATTGATGACCTGGGCACTAACCAGCCTTCAATCAATCATTGACCGGCCTTTTACCAGCGTTTGCCAGCCTTTAACCAGCCCTTAACCAACCTTCAACCAGCCTTCAACCAGCCTTCAACCAACCTTCAACCAACCTTCAACCAGGCTTTAACCAACCATCAGTGACTCATGACTTGGCCAATGGCTGACCGTTGATGGCCTGGTGAATGGCTGGGCCTGCCTCGTCCAATGCTTCGAGCAGAACTCGCTTCAGCAAGGACTGCGAGGTACCCATAGGCTTGGCCTAGAAGGTCCAGGCACACTGCAGCTGGCCCAAAATTGATGAAAAATTGTGGTTTGTTAGATTCTTAATAGCTGGTGGTGCCCCCAAATCATCCAATATTGGTCATTTAAAGTAATGACCTAACCGTTTTGAGGGTTCCCAAATTTGAGAAAGCCTCATGTTGATACAATGGATACCCAGGATAAATTTGGGCAACGGCCGGCGAATCAGCTACAAATCAAGCTGGTGAAGATCAGCTAAGAGGATGGAGAGTGATGAAGCGAATGAAATCCGATCGAGGATGAACGTGAGGATAGTCAGCATGATGATGATGATGATGATGATGATGATGATGATGATGATGATGAGGAGGAGGAGGAGGATGAGGATGATGAGGACGATGACGACGAGCGACACAGAGCCACGGCCATGGGGAAGGTGATGTAGATGATGTAGAATCCGTAGAATCGTGACAATGAACATAGTATGAACGTGTAAGAATGATGATGACGGCGCTGCTCATTTCGTCGTCGTCGTCGTCGTCGTCGTCATCATCATCACCATCATCATCATGATCATCATGATCATCATCGTCATCATCATTCATCATTAATTTCCTCATTATCAGCAATGTCAATCATGCCCACATGCGAAAACTGTCCATCATTGTCATCATCATCTTCTGCATTGCTCAAAATTGCTAGAAACATTGCTATCGAGAGGACTCGATTCGACACGCATAATCGCCATAATCAGGCTTAAGCACATCGTCTTCAACTAAGAGATCGTCGCAATCCTTTGTCATGATCCTCACCATCACCACCACTACTCTGGTCATGTTCAGGGTCATCATGATCCTCACAGTCTTCGCCAGCACGCCATCACCATCAAACAAATCCTGACGGTTCACATGACGGTTGCCATTCGTGACCCTCGTTTTTGCTATGATTCTGGTGACGCTGATCAACATGGCTGCCATTGTTGTGACCACGAAATGTTGATGATTCGTGCATGTTAAGACGTGTTAAAACATGTCAGAAAGAGGTTGAACCACAACAATGGCAAACATGATAAACATGATGAAGATGATGAAGATGATAAACATGATGAAGATGATGAAGATAATGATTAATGAAATGACTAGATCGATGATTGATTACTCCATGGCTGCAGATCTCGAAACGTTGAGCCATCGTTGTCGAACCGCGCCTCCCTCAGCTGCAAGTAGGACCCTCCTCCTCGGCCCCAATCGCCCGTGCTGACGCCTGCGGCAACTTCCGTCAGTTCGAAGGTGTCACTTCTACCACTGGCGAAAGGTGCGCTCTTTATATATGGATCGTGAAATTTTGACTATTCTAAATAGAGTGGATTGTAAGTTATATAATATTGTTTTTTTATAGACTGGATAATAAGTTAAATGATAACGTTAATGTAAGGTTTTTTGGGGTAAATCAAAATATGTTGTTCATCTGCTTATTCATCAGTGTCAACTATGTAAAAATAAAGCGTGGTATAGTGCGGCATAGCATGTATCATATATATATATATATATGTAATGGTTCAAAGTTGTGGACTTTCATCGGGTCCGCTGAGCGGCCTGGCATCGGCAAGGCATTGATGGGCCGATTGCTGAGCAGCGACACGCCCAAACGCTCCGCCATGGAGCAATCGCCCTCGGTCTGAGTTCCTGGCGAAGGAGCATAGCACCAACTGTAGCTGCCCATAGCCCAAAGTATGACCTACGAAGTATAGAAGGGTTTCCATCCATGTCCGGAAGGAGTGCCTTCCGCATGAACCAATAAAAGTGCGAAGTATAGATGAACTATAGATGAACTAAGTAGCTAATTCTTTAGATGAACTATTATATTGTAGGGTTTCCATAGGATTTTCATGGGTTAGCATAGATTTCCATAGGTTTCGATAGCACGTGCTAGCCATGAAGCATCGCAGGGTCCCATGGGCAGCAGCTCGCCGCTTGGCTCCTTCGCCTCGTCCCAGCACCGCACCGTTTTCGAAGGCGTTCAGCGGCAGCTGGGCCACTTGGAAGCGATGCGAAGTGAGGCCCTCAGCACCTGGATGAAGGAGCTACTGGCAGCTACTGCTGGGTGGTTTCAAGCTGTTGGTTAACTAGTGGTTGTAGCTATGAATGATGGTTAGTAATGGATAGTAATGGTTAATAATCTGCTTGTTGGTTTCAAGCCATGGTTAACTAGTGGTTAATAGTGGTTATATGTGGTTATAATGGTGGGTGGTTTCAAGCTATTGGTTGACCATTGCTTGCTTTTTTTGGATGAAAAATCTTGGTCAACCAACCAATTGTCGATAGCTGCTAGGGAAAAGCAAAAATGGTTGGCCTGTTTGTTTGAAGAATGGTTAGCCTGTGTATCTGGATAAACAGGTGAGAAATAGATTAACCTTTTATGAAATAGATGAGATGGTAAGAGCAAGAGACGGATGAACAATGAACAAGCTTCATAACAATGGAAGATTAGAGAAACAAACGAGCTAAAAATCGATGTGAAAGAGATTGTAATAAAATAAATGTGCTTCATCTAAGAGGTGATTAAACAATATGAAATAGATGAGTGTGGAAAGATAGATTAAACAAAGTGAAATAGATGATTGTGGAAGCTTCATAAAGATGTGATACCATTCATCTAAAAATGACGAAACATGTTCTAAAAGAGATTTACTGGCTGATGAACAATGTGACCATGTTTATCTAATAAACAGGTCATCAGAGCAAATGTTCATTGTTATGTCACATTAGTTTGTCAGTTGTCCGAACCGTCTGTTATGTGCATCTAGAAATGATTTCTTCAACATTTGGTTTGACAATATCGAAATATCAACATGTGGTTTGGTCATTATTGGTGAGGAACAATGTTGGTCATGAGATGATTTGATTCACTGGTCAAAAATGATCAAAATCAGCTCGTGATTCGAGCTGCTGTCCAGTTAGAGTGCTCATGATCAAGCTGATAATCAGAGTGCTGATGATCAAGCCTAAGCATCAGGATCAGTTTGTGATTCGCATGGACCAGCCATGAGCTTCGCCACTCAACCATTCAGGTGACCAAACGTACCACCGGTGAGCATCGAAATCCCACACCCAGCTGCTGACAACTCCCACCAACCCCAGCCCCATCTAGGCAATGCACGGGCTGCAGACGCAGCTACCTCCACCACTCGATCAAGCACAAGAGACTCGTACCTCAAAACCCGGATGAGTCAACAGCACAAGTCTGTGCAGTTGGATCACTTGGAAATTTCTAGATGCTTCCAGCAGTGCTGAATCTAAGTGGTTGAAAACTCCATGGGGGTCACCCAAGTTCTGGGCCTAAGTCCCTGGCAAGTTGGGAAGTCCGGTCACAGAGAACATGCAGGAAAGGAAGTTGCTGCTCACGCCATATCCAGATGCGATGGTTCCATCATTGCCTGATCTCAGCCGCAGATCAGCGCCACTCTACTGCCTCTATTTCTACATCTTTGGAGGGTTGATGACCACTTCAGAAAATCCACTGGTACTATGATGCTGGCATTCATGTACATCTCACATCACCCAATCCACGACAGCAGCACCACAACACTCCCTGCTGAGGCACACAAGCGTTCCAAGACCTTGAAAGCCTCGAAGAGTGAGTGATACATCTCATCCCAGGCATCAGCAATGGGCACTTTCTGTTGCATCCGAGCTGAAAGCAGGTACTCGGGGTTGTGCAACAGCACGAAGTCGGGTGCCGTTCGCAGCCTCTCTGCGCAGGACCGGACCTCGGCATCCACGAAGCTGGGCTCGATGCAGTGCCAGTCGTCCCCGCTGCTGCCGGCACCGCGGTGGGCACCGATGGGCACCGCCCCGGGCACCGTGGCGCCGCGCGGCACGTGGCCCACTTTGCTGCAGAGAATCAGCTCCTCCCGGGGAGCTGCGCTCAGAGCCTCGCCCAGCACGCGCTCGCAGTGCCCGTGGCCCCCGTAGTGCGACGACGTATCCACGACGTTCACCGAGCGCAGGGCCCGCTGCAAGGCCCGGACCCCCGCAGCCACCTGGGCCCCGGTGGCGTTCTCCGGCACCAGGCGATACGCCCCGAAGCCCAGCGCCGTGCAGCGCAGCTTCCCCAGGTGCCGCGCGTTGCTCGGATGCAGCTGACCACTCTGCAGCAGCCGCGCCACGAAGCGTGCCGTGCCCTCCACCGTGGCCATGGCCAAGTGGAAAATGATCCAAGGGAAGCGAAGGATTCGCGGAACTGTTGGACGAAAAGCTATGAAATAATTAAAAATGGGAGTTGTCCATGACAAATATGGGTGCAGAAAGGATGATTCAGTTGGTGATCGAGTCAAAAACCGATTGGTGGAGGAAACGAATGACAAAACAAGAGATGATGTCTAGTGATGTCTCTTGGTCTGAAGGGGTGTTTTATGTAACGAAAATGACAGCTGAGGGGCATTTCATAGTTTCAATTTCTCACTGGTTTGATGCTCTCTGCTTTGTTGCTTGCTGTTGCATTCCAACCACACTCCCTAGATTGGATTGCATGCTTCGGTGGCAAAATTGCCATCTCATCAGTCTTTGAAGTCCATGGTTCGATTGAAGTCCTGGATCTGTTTTGAGCAAAACTTCTTTCGAAGAAAAAATCCGAAATTGATCAGGACATGAACTGACACAGACTCGACTCCAGCAGCTGCAATGCTCATTGCATCACCTGTTTTTGCAGGTCGCGCAGCTGTCACCGGGGACGTCACGGGGCCATCACGGCTCCCACTTCGCAGGTCTCAGGTAATCTTCGGGTAGCTCGAGTCGGACAAGACGCCACCTGGGCGCCACGACAGTAACCAGAACCACCAGCGGCCCCCCGTTAGCCCAACACGTGCGATGTCTTTGCGCATTTGGATTCATCGAAGTTGGAGAAGATAAAGTTGGAGTATCCAGTATTGGGATTTTTCCCTTGGAAATTACCTCATTTTCAATTTTGTTTATAATCTTTTCTCCCCAAGACAGCATTGGGAAATGAAATGGAAATGAATCTCCAGGAGTCCTCCAGTCCAAGGGACACATGCCACAGACCGGCAGCGATGGAGGACCACCTCTGCACCCCACGCCGACCTGTGCCATGGCTGACCAAGTTCTACGACGAGTGCACAGCAAGCAACCTTTAGGGTCGATGATTCATGATGCCTTAGCCCTTGTTGGGTGGAGCGAGCATCAATTGTGGTGTGACTTGTCATGAGTTGAACATGTGCAATGTAGAAATTCCTATTTGAATGCCCAGAATGCTGTTCAGGAAGCACATGATGGTCGTTCTGCACGCAATCCTCCTTCCCAAGTCTAGATCAAGCCGCCTTGGGGTCATAGTCAGTGCCACAGTAGCCATTCAAACCTCAGAATCAGATCCAACAAGACCTGATCTGACCCGTTTAAAACCCCTCATCATCAATGTCCATCCCTGTCCATCCCTATTCATTCCTGCATCCCTGTCCATGCCCTTCCCCGGTCCATCCCTGTCCTCCTCTACTTCCCATGTGTGTCTCCCCTGCTATCCATGGGAGGGACTGATCCACCTGTCCTTCCCATGTCACCAAGATGAACCCCAGCAGTCCATCGCCCAGGCACCGCCTTTGGCCTCGTCGCCCTCGTGGCGCAGCAGTCGCATGTAGCCGTTCTCGCCCCAATCGGAGCCCCACGAGTTGCGGATCACCCAGTACTTCGAGCCCTTCTCTTCACCTCAGCGAAACGACGTGTGTCTAAATTAAGAATCAACCGATTAACTGATAAGGTGAAAGAATTGACAAATTAACTGATGAGGTGAAAGAATCTACCAATTTGTTCAAAGAAACCAATTTATCGAACAAATTCACTAATGAACAGAAGAATGAAAGAAGTTAAATACTTCGAGCCCTTCTCTTCACCTCAAGCGGCACAAAAGCCATGACTGAAATAATCCAATGAACAGCACGTGACCGAATGCACATAGATGTGCATAGATGTGCAACGTTGTGCACTTATCTGATATCTGTGTCTATCTATCAGTCTGATGCGTCCCGTATGTGATTCAATGCGGCTGCAAGAATTCAGAGAGCCCAGGGACCATAGCCCACGAGCAGCAC
Source organism: Symbiodinium kawagutii (assembly GCA_009767595.1). Lineage (NCBI taxonomy): Eukaryota > Dinophyceae > Suessiales > Symbiodiniaceae > Symbiodinium > Symbiodinium kawagutii. The sequence goes on from VSDK01027481.1 coordinate 501,037, forward strand.
TGCGTGGTTGATGGTGGCATCCTGCTTGCAACCGTTGAAAACCTGAGCTGCCCCAGCTGGTTGGTCATGGGGTGATGCTTCATGGTGCTTGGTGACCAATGGCTAAGCGGCTTGAGCTTGTAGTACTGGTTGTCAGCAATGGTTCAGAATGATTGTGCCTAGGATCATTGTTGACAACAATGATGTTTGTAATATATAGTGGTTGTCAACAAGGATCCATGACCGTCATCGACAATGTTCGTGTAACACTGGCTTGTGATTATGTAAGACCCTTGCTGTACAAAAAACAATCGGCTTCAATAACTCAATCGACAAAGGGAAACCAATACTAAGAGTCATAACTACTTTTTTATCAAAAATAAATAGACAAACCATTGTCAAACTTAAGTCATATTCTATGTTTGCTGCAAACCAAAACCAGCCAATGGTAATGTGTGAGCCTTTTCATGATTATACTCATTGAACTAACTAGCATTTGACCTTGCATTGACCTTGCACTAGTTTGAGTCTTATGCTATGTTACTAGGTTTCAAGCTTATTGCCAAAGCCTGATTCAGTTTTTCAACTTTTTAAGTAATCAGACACCGATTTACTATGTTCAAGTCTTCATTGCTGATTACGAAGATGTAAACATCCTTGAGGCTATGTCAGATGTTGAAGACTTGAGACTATTCCTCTGATTCAAGTCTTCACTGCTTTACTATGTTCAAGTCTTCAACATCCTTGAGAGGATAATGTAGAAGGACGTCTTCATTGCTGATTGTCAGATGTTGAAGTCTTCTTACGTCCTGCTACGTTGCCCTCTCCACTGCCACGTCTTCAATGCTGGGCTCGCGGCTCCTCCATCGTAGATGGTCCAGGGTCCGGCGTCCACCGAGACCACCACGGGGCCCTTCTCAGCCACGGCCAATTGCAGCGGAGCCAACTGGTTCTCCGGGAGCTTCACCTGGGAAATCAATGGTGGCACCGGGGTGATGGACCCGGGTGGATGGTTGATGGTCAATGGTTGATGGTCCATGGTTGGGTTGATGGACCTTGGTTGATGGACCTGGATGGTTGGGTGGTTGGTGTGATGCTTCGTGGTCGATGGTGGGTCAGCTGTGACGGGTCGATGCTTGATGGTTATGACGGTTATGACCGTTACTAGCCATGGTTAGCTGGAATCGAGGTGCTAACGATGGTGCAGGAGTAACTGCGCAAACTTCAAAATCTTGGTCTCGCTTATTGTTCAGTGCTACAGCTAAGTCCTCTGAGCTATCCTGGGCCGACAAACCTGTGCACTACATTGTGCTGTGTTGTTTTTGCTAGCAGGGTGCTTCTGGCACAAGAATGTCCAGAAAAGAACGCAAGTGGATCAAATTCGGTCAAATTCTGTTGACTCGCCAGTTTGAACTTCAGCACTTTCTTCCCCGCGTCAACCAACCTCACTTTACAAATCAGGCATTTCAGGACAGGGGAGACTTCCTGGGTGCCAAGGGTGAACCAGTCCCAGTTGCAAATCCCTTGGGCTGCAGCGCCGGTTTCATTGCCACGCAGTTGGCGTCGGAGTCGGAATCCTCGTAGTCGGCTTCGCGTGCGATGCCATGCTGAGCTGCGAACTCAAAGGCCAACTCGGCCGTGGCTCCAGAGCAGCCGCCATCGCCACCGCAATGCGCAGGGTTCGGAGTGCAGTGCAACAGCTGCGAAAACGACAACTTCTGCGAACCGAATCCATGGGATCCATGAGATCCATGGGATCCACCTGCTCCATGTGCTCCTCCCAGGTGGATTTCCGCATGCATCTCCAAAGCCCCCGTGGCAGCCACGGCCCAACAGGAGCCACAGCCACCCTGGACTCGGAGGAAACTGCTGGAGTTCAACTTGCGCCAATCTCTGCTCTCAGCGATGGCATCCATCTGTAAGAAGGACGAGCCGCGGATGATGCCGCCTTTGGAAGGGCCACCACGGATCACACGGCGATATCCCAGCAGAGATCGGTATTCTGAGTCCGTCATGTCAGCAAATTTGTTCACTTTGGCCCACCACAACTTGTCCACCTTGGCGTTTTGAGCATCAACTTCGGCTTTCCTCTGAATGAAAAAGGCCAATCTCCGCTGATAGTCAGACGATCCCTGCTGCTCCCTTCGTCCGTAGTGGCTGCGAAATTCTTCGTATGCCTGGATGTCTGCCGCAGAAGCTGCCTGTGCCGGTGCGAGGCATGCATGTCTAAACCCACTGCACCCGACCCCTACAACTGCACTTTTGGATCTCTGAGATGTCTGAATCGACGGCCTTGGAACATGGTGCAACCCACGATCCTGTCATACATACTGGCGACACGTTCGAAGCCGGCCTTGATCGTAGCTCCCTGGGCACCCAAGAAAGCACTGCACACAATGAGAAGTCGCAACGGAGATTGTGAGAAGTTGGGACCGCTTCTCACTCTCTCCGAGACTCTCTCCATACTTCCGCTTGTTTCCTTCACAGGCATATCCCAAAGGGAGCAACCGCAGGTGCGAAGGTTTAGACGGACCGAACTCGATTAGTGAGTGTTACAAAAAAGTTTGATGCAAAGGCATGATGATGCCATGACAACGATGATATAGAATGCTCATGATAGTGATGATGGACCTCGATTTATCTTTAGGCGGGGGCTGAGGCATTGAAAATGCAAAGGCACGCAAAGGAAACTCAGGTATGCAACTTGACTTTTCATGATCAGTTGAAGATAGTTCAAGGTCGCATGGTCAAGAACACACATGTGCTTTAAGGCTTGAGGCTACTGCAAATGTCCCCGCAAAGGAGGGCACTGACTTCCCACCCCTTCCATCCCTTCCCATCCTTCACTGAAGCTTCAGAAGCTTCACAAGGTATGAAAAAGATACGTCAAATTTGACGTGCCACTGGCCTGATTTTGAGCAAGAACTGCGGCGTCGAACAGCTAAGGCAGAAATGGGACAGCTCCCAGCTGTAAAAGCACCTTCTGGGAAGCATACCTTCTGGGATGCATGTCTTCGGACAAAAAAGTTGGAGAACAAAAACTCCCAAACCAAACATCTGAAGCAGCATAGTTTGAGTTCAGGTCGGATCTGCATGGGTTTTTTACAACACGCCGATCTCCACTGAGCACGGCTTTGGTGCTCAGTGAAACCGCTGAGCTTCGACTCCTGGGAGCTGGTGGAACTGCACAACGCCATCAACGCGGGGCGGTCACAGGTCTCCGATGCCTTCAGCCGCTCCGGGGTAGCGCAGCTTGGTCACAGTGGAAGTTGGGAAGTGGACCAGGACTGAGATGCTTCATCCAGGTTCATCAAAGTAGGCCAACAGCTCATCGTATGCCGAACGGATCTCCATGAAGTGTTGCCTCAGTTGTTAAGTCAGTCGGGTCCAACATTTTTGTTTGCACAATTTCTTTCATCCGAGGTGCGCTGCTATTCTTTCCATCGTTTCATCCTTGTTGTTCTTGTCCGGATGATACTTCAAGGCCAATTTTCGATATGCTTTCTTCACGTCGCCAACACTGGCATCCGTTGGCAACAACCTGGATGGGAGCTGAAACAAAGGACATTTTGCTCATGCAGAAACAATTTCTTGAATGTTTTCAGCAACGCTGCTTGGACAGTCATGCTTACTACCAGCTGGGATTTGGCAACGTTTTTGTGGCCAAATACTGTTTCGTGAGAAGAGAGAATCAGCCAGAAACCCTTGCCTTCCTTCCTGAAACCACACTGCATCAAAAAACTCCAAATACACTGATGTTCCCATCCCCAAATGCCAGCACCAATAACCAACAACATTTACCAACCATAAAACAACCATAAATCAGCAAAATAACCATAAACCAACCATTTTTTTACTGGGGCGTCGGGCAAACTAAGCATAAACCAGGAAAAATAACCATTCACCAACCATAAACCATCAACAATAACCATTCACCAACCTTTAAGCATCAACAATAACCAACCAACCAGCAACCAACGGACCACAACACACCCTACAGCTCCCCCCGCGTGTCCAAGGCACAAGCGCTGCAAGCAGCTTCGCACCTCCGCCGGCACCGAGGGCGCGGGCAGGTACTCGAAAGGACCGTTGGGGCCGACGCCGTGCCCTCCGTCCTGGACTTGAGAGATTGAGATTGATGAAGAATACCATCTCAAACTTCGTAAAACAGAGAGAGAGAGAGAGAGAGATGACTTTTAAATTGACTTAAAAAGATTTGACACAGTGACTTAAAAGATGAAAGAATCTTTAAGTTGACTTAAAAAAGATCAAAACATATTTCAAGATGAAGAGAAGGCGTTGCAGGGAAACATATTTATGTCATGAGTTGAAGCAGAAGAGAAAGGACTGCTGCTGTCATCTGCTGTCCTTTCGCCTTTCTTTCTCTCTCTCGGGCGGCGGGGGCCCTGTGGGCGTGGGCCCTGCAGGCTTTCGGGGCTCGCTCCAAGGAGACTTGCTACCGTCCGACCACCTTGGCAGAAAGACACGAAAACATCACGATTGGCTAAAGCTGACAACGCTCGTTTTAAGAAAACATCAGTACAGACATATTGTCAATCAATCAATCAATCAATCAATCAATCAAGCAATAAATCAAGCAATCAAGCAAGTTTTACATACGTTTTAGGAGGTGAACCGAGATCTTTCCATCAGCCGCAAGCGGTGCTGCTGAGGGGCTGATGCCAAGCCGCCTCCCGCACCAAGCGATCCTTGCCTCAATCATAGGCTGGCCCTGGAAGGCGAATTCCCTCAACAAGGACATGAACCATGAAATAACTGGACGCATACGTTTCCATCCCAAGAAATCATTGGAAGCGTGACACAGTAGTGCATGTGTGATTGCATTCATTTGTCTAACTCCGTGGCCAGGTGACAGAAGTCCGCAGAATTGAAATAGGCAGATCGCATGCCCATGTTCCAACAATGCTCTCGCAAGGCGGTGAACGGCAAGGCCTCTTACAGCGGCACAGCTTGACTTTGACGCAAGTCACCGACCCAAACCCCACTGCGCCTTCCAAAGGCAAACTTTTTTCAGCCGCTCCCGTTGTTCTTTCTCACCTGAGACCGCTTGAAGATGCAGCAAGGACACATGTGCACGAAGACAGGTACATGTAATGATGCAATTGGTGCACCACCAAAGCCAATGAAGAGGTACATGAATGCAAATGGTGCAATTCAAGCACTGGTGCAGTTCAAGATATCATGAGAAGGTGCCCATCAAGAACTCATAAGGTGCCATTCAAAAACTCCATCTTTTCCTCTTGATCTCGTGTTGCATGGCATGGCATCGCACCACCCATGGCACAAGCAGCCCAAGTCGACATCGCCGAGGATCTGATCTTCAGATTCGGCAGCTTCAGAGCAGCGTAGCTCTCGCTGAGCTTCGCAGGGCTCATCTGCGTCCCAAAGGTCGGCTAAAAAAGTGGACTTTGGCACTTTGGTTTTCAAAGCAAGATCACTTACCCCTTGCTTTTCAAGCATTGCAAGAGTGGGACTAGGAGGTAAAAGTAGGATCACTTAAGCTTGACTTTCGTAAATTCCAAGCTAGTTTGGTTAGCAGAAGTCAAGTCAAGTGATTTTTGCAGTTTCGGAAAAAGATCTCTCGCTGGCCGTTTCCCGTGGCCCAGATGCCTTGTCCAAGTTGTTCCATTCGTGGAGGAGGGCAGCGGCTGCAGAAAGACCCAAGACCTTGACAAAGCCAAGCGGCGCAAGACGTGCCACGCATCCCATGTTGCGGGGTCAAAACGGCCACATCTGAAGCTCCACATCTCTCCAGACTTCCGGGGTTTCTCCAAGCATCTCCTGCATTCCAAGCGGCTTGCAGGTCCACACCCTCGGCTTTGTAGAGGTCCTAGCGTTGGTAAGGCACCACCGGTGACCATCACGCCATCCCCACCGGTCCTTACAGAGGCTACCGAGCAGTAGATCTTGCAGCTCGGACCTTGACCTGTGACTCGAAGGAAGACCGACCTTGTGCTTCTCACACTCCTGAAGCATTGACACTAAGTCTGTCTGCAAGTCGGTCCCCACATGTTGCAGGACATGTTGGATAGGCCTTTTTTCGCGGGATTTTGGCCAGGAAAAGGCAGTTTGCGAAGCCTTTTCACATCTTTTGCCCTGTCTTGTCACTTGTAAGATGTTACAATAAATCGAATCCAAACAAATTGAGGCAGCAAAGTGTTCAAGAGAACTGGGATGAATCATTCAAATGAATTCATCTCAGTGAATTCTATCCCTTTTGAACCATTAATTCATGCCCAACAGCTGAGACACAGGAACCATCCTGGGCCCCGTCCTTCAGCAGCTGCAGCACCGGCATCTCCCGCCACAGCGCCGAGTTGCACAGAGCCGATTCTTGGGCGTCGCGGCGCAGGGCGCCTGGGGTCCATCCAGGGATGGGTCCATGACCTATCCATCAACATGTCATGCTATGCTATGACTAAGCAGTCACCAAACGTGGGCACCACACCACCTGCTATGCTGTCCATGTTAATGCTATGTACAGTCCAAAATACCTTTCAACATATTCATGCAAATGTATCGATGTTGCGTGTCCATGCTATGTCTATGTCTATGCTATGTCATCTATGTGTTCTAATCTCAGTATCCATCTACCGTTTCATTTGTGTTTTGATCTACGCGTGTATCTTGTAGTCATCTGTTCATATATCTGTGCGCTAGCCATCTATCTACCTATGTAACCATATCAGTACAGAGCTATCCCCTGTCTTTGCGTCTATCAATATCTCTCTCTAGCTGTCATACAATGCTTCCGTTTATAGGTTGATTTCTACCCGTCCAACTATCTATGTAGCGAACTATGTGTCAATCCATCTATTCATCCATCTATCATCTATTTCTGTCCATGTCTCTATGTATATGTATTTCCATCCATGTATCGATCTACCTATCTCTTCTGTCCGAACCTTCTTCGCACAGTATCTGCTATAGCCATGTGCACAAATCACATTCACATCTGAGCCATCTTTAATTTTCCCCTTCGAATTCCTGGCTCAGCTGCGGTGCCCAAGCAGCCTGGTCCGATACCAAAGACCTGCAAGAACTCAGTAGAGAGCTGGTCATCAGCCATCTCAGCCAGACCTTCGCTTCAAGCCAAGCGCGAAGCAGTGGCAGTGCCATGACTCGGGACTGCTTCGCCCGGTTTTCTGTGACTCAGAATCGACATGGCTCACTGCTTATGACCTGGCTGCCCCTGGTTGGCGCCAAGGGGCTCTCCCAGCGTTCCAGCACTGCGCTGGCGGCTGGAAAGCTTCGCAAACTTCTCACAGGGACGCCTTTCCTTTCGTAGATGCCTCACAAGGCTGTGCTGTTGCCGAATGACTCACGTATTCAAGCGGCGATTCATTCAAGCTGTTACGGTTCTCAACCTTCAAATTGAGTCTTTTTGCGATGCAAATTTGACTTTTTGAGTTCTGTCCTGCAAAGAGGTCGATCAGAAGTTCATTCAGCAGAATACTCTGCTGCTCCTGGCGGCACATCCGGCAGAGAAATATGTTCGACAGCTTTGGAGCGCAAAGTGCAGCGCAGGTGGTCTTCCAAAACGCAGCTGCCAAGATGCCAAGCCTCGTCTTCTTCCAGCTTTAACCTGATGAAATCCTTCTGATAGACCCATTGTGCCGCAAATGCTCCAGCACTGGTGTTTTGCTCTTTGAAATCGATCTTGGCATCCATCTGGTTCAGCATCACAACCTTCCCAACCAGTCCTGCACACACAAAGCATCACCAAACCACTTCGGAACTACAGTGAAGATCTAAAACCACAACTGTGAAGCAACTTCTGAAGCACTTCAGCCATGTTAAGCACTGAGTTGCTCCCACCATCCAAGGCCTGCCTCGCTTCAGCTTCACGTTGCCAATGCTGAAGAAATCCTCCACCACGCGGACCGAAGCGCCGAGGCGCAGCGAGTGCAAGGCACCTGCTCCTCCGTTGCTGTCGACACATCGTTGCAGCTCCGGCATCGACAGCTCCTGTGCCCGGGGCATATGCCACAGGGCTACCAGGAGGCTGTGAGGCACCATCCGGTGAGGATGATAGGATAATGATCTGATGCTCCGAGGGCCTTGGGGGTCAGGGAGCAAAAATTCTAGGAAGTCTATGGAAGTTTTGCATTTCTAGGCAGGCAAAACTGCTAAGTTCTCAGGTGAGAAGGATATGCTTGTGACTTCATGATATGCACCATTCGAACACTTGGCTCCTGCAGCAGAATGAGCTTCTTCAGGCGTAAGGTCAAGAAATCCACTCCGTACCATTCCAAACAGGAGGAAGGTAAGCCCCTCATGGAGCATTCCTCCTGAAGAGCCTTTGGGGAGAGACGATCCAAACGTTCCCAGTCATAAAGGATTCGATTCCCTGCAGCTCTCGCGTGCACTTCTCCTCCCAGTCTCTCAAGGGGTACCCCGTGTTGTCGCAGTGTCTCTGCATCACGTCTCAGTGCAGATGGATACGTGGAGGTGTTCGGGCCGTTGCTCAATCGGATCAACGAAGGATCTGATTGAAAATGCCGCGCTGCGAAGTACAAAGCTTGACCGTTGGCTTTCACTGCGGCCTCCAGCTGTGCACAGAGAAAAAGTTTAGGATGTTTGATGATATTTGATGATTTTTTGGGTCCCATGCACAACGCAAATTCACCCTGCCCACATGTACACCTCCTGTGATGTACGTACGTGTGTGGGCGTATGCTTGCATTGGTTTGCGTATGTGCAGGCCTTTCTCTTTGTGGCTTGAGCGTGCATGACAGGCAGCTTGCGTTTAGTATTGTAAGTTGCGACCATTCCTGTGCAAGATCAGCACTTTCCTGTATAAATGCATGTGTTTGCAATGAGTTCCACGGGTGATGTGACATGGAATTACGAAATCTGCAGGGCATTGGAAGTCATATGTACGGCGCGTTGTCTTTACGTGTGTGCATATATCAAAGTCATTTACTGATGTTGTACGTACCCCATTCTCAACTATGACCTTGCTATTCGCGGCATACCCCTTCTAGCCGCCAGATGAAATCACCAAATTGCACGAGTGCCCATCCTGATCTTAAACTGCTTCAAACAACTATAAGCTTGCGACCAAGAAAATAAGGACCCACATCAAATTGGTTTACACGAATTGACGAAGATGTATATCACAACTTTAGCAAAACAAATCGCAAAAAAAAATCCAGATTTTACCCCAAAAAAAACCCTCAATTGCCACCAGGGAACAGGGTCCCAAATGGGTCCAACATCCCACGTCCCCGGGCCCCAACCAGCGGCCTCCACGAAGGCATTGGAGGCCCTGAGCTCGGGCAGAAAGCCCAGCACCGCGGCGTTCTGCGCCACGCACGACAGGCAAAAGCCCAGGTCCCCCAACAGCGCCTCGCAGGACCCACCGCTCTGAGCAGAAGACCTGGTTGTTTAATCTGCTAAGAGTGGTTAAGAGTGGCGGGTAAGACAGGTAATCTGGTGTTTTTAAATTTTAGTCTATTTTTATTCTTCAGGTTAAGACAGATCTTGGTTAAACAGGTTAAGATGCTCATTGACAGGTAATAACAGATACAAACAGGTATAAAATCAACAGGTATAAAAATTTTGCTTGCTGATATCCACAGGTATCAAATCATCTACCCTTGTCTTCAGGAATTATTTGAGGTGGTATGTTGATTTTGTGAGAGATAAACAGATATAAAAATGTATATAAGAGAGAAGAAATGAACATCTAGCACCCTATAACAATGGGTAAACTCTAGTTACCCGACAGTTACCCTACAAAATGAACCCTATAGTTGGGTGACCAAAATAGATCTGTTTATAGTTTCCCTTATGTCTGTTAATAACGCAGTTAACAGATGTGAATCTATAGCTAACCCATAAACCGATATAAAGTCAGTTGGCATTTTTGCGAATTTATAGGTGGTATGAACTATCTGTTTTTCTTTCTCCAGCTTGAAAGGGGGTAACTCTCTTTCTTGGAAAAAAATGTAAAGCATGACATAGATAGATAAGAAAATATACAGTGGATGAAAGTAGATGATAGTAGATGACAGCAAATAGATAGATAGAAAACGTGCAGAATTAGTTTTCCACCTTGGAGCATACAACAGCACGTCCCATGGTTGATATACTTGTTGGAGGTTATGCTATCTGAGTGTTGGCGTTCACCTAGGTCTAGCAACAAACCATGATAAATATTGTCTGCTAATTAGTTACCATCATTTGTATACCATTATCATTTATCATTTTTAATGTGCTGCTGGACTATTCGCCAAATGATGTGGACGCTGCACTTGCACCGCTCTGGTTTCATGAAATGCTCTTGACAAGGGGCACGTGTGTGCATGTGCCTGGGAATGGATAGAAAGCACAGGAGAGCAAAGACTAGCTCGACGTTGTTGACATCTCTTTTTGGCCCTTGAAGGATTTCAGAAGGTTCAAAGAAACCAATAGAAGAAGAAACTCTTAAATGCTTCTTCATTTCTTGACTACTTCTATTAGCATCACTTGACTTCTAATGTTTGCACCACCCTTTCCACAAGCTTCGAAAACCATTGACCCTGCATCTTGGCGCCTCAGCTGCATATTGCACGGCAGCTTCGTAGTGCATGGCAGCGCTGAGCACGAAGTTGCCATCTGCTGCCAGTGGAGAAAAGGCCAGGACTCGTGGTGAGATCTTCAGTGCCTGCCACACCACGTCCTGATCGTTTCGAAGCCGATCCGAAGCAAATTGGAAGGCACCTGGGGCACTCCTCGTGGCTTCCAACACCATGGTGACATCATCTCTGATGCTCGGCCCCGCATCACGTAGAACAGCGCCATCCTTTCTGAGAGGGGGCAGAACCAAGCTGTGATCGTCCTGCAGAGTAGGCGAGGCCCAAGCCAGTGCCCGAGGATCGTCTTCAAGAGCTACTGCCACAAGAGCTCGATCGTCTCTGAAGGCCAAAAACTCGAGAGCTGATCCTCTCGTCTCAACCAGGCGCAATGCAAAGTCAGCATCTGCTAAGAGCTCTGGATGTTCAGCACTCACCCTTTCCAGCGCAGTCCTTGTGGAGATCTCTGCTGATTGCAAGGCTTTCAGAACAAATGACGCATCACTCCAGAGCGTAGCATCCACGTGATCTCGTGCCAAAGCATTCCGTTGAAGTGCTTTCAAGTTGAAGTCATGATCAGTGGCCAGTGCCTCTGAGCAAAATCTCAAAGATGCCGCGTTGAGTTCGACGAGCGACAGCAGAAAGTTCTCATCGCTGCGCAGCTGAGGATCCGCATGTTGCAGAGCCGAAGCCCTTCGACACGCCAGGGCCTTCACCAGGTCCGGGTCTCGGCGCAGCTCGGGCTCCGCAAAACGCAGGACCTCGGAGGTCGCCTCCACGGCGGAGCGCAGGAAGTCGCGCTGCAGCCGCCCGTGGTTCCGCAGCTGCGCCAGGAGCTCGAGGCCTCCGCCGCTCAGCGCGGAGATCACCGCGGCGTCCGCGAAGGCCCCGGGGCTCACGGCGAAGCACTGGGCGTTGCGCCGCAGGCACTGCACCAGGAAGTCCTCCGTCACCGGGCGCAGCCCTCCGAGCCCGCCCTGCCCTCCGAGCCCTTCGCCCAGGAGGATGGAGAGCACCTTGGGATTCGCCTGCGAAGCGCCGGTCACGCCACAGCTGCGGCGCCACGTGCTCCAAGGCCGCGTCCGAAGCCACGGCCAGCAGCGCCAGCTCCGGCACCGCACGCAGCTCGGGGGCCGCGTATTCCAAGGCGCTGCCGTCCTCCCGGAGCGCCGCCTCCACGATGTGCCGATCGCCTTGGAAGCGACCGGCGCAGCCCAAGGCGTAGCCGTTGCAGCGCACCGCCTGCAGCACGAAGGACCGGTCACGTCGCAGCGACACGGCCGCGGGTTGCAGGGCGAAGGCTCCCTTGCGCACCGCCGCCAGCACCACCTCAGGATCAGCTCTCAGGCTCTCGGCCGCCCACTCCAACGCCAAGCCATCCTTCTTCACCAGCGCAAGCACCACCTGGCGAGACATTGAATACATCAGTATCATCTTGTTGGAAGGGTTGTCGAGTTAACTGTTGAACTTATTCAAGACTTCACCCATTGTCTTCAAATGTCTTATGTCTTGTGAATGTTTTTGATTTGCTTCATCATTCTTCCTATTTCTTCTTCCTTTCGATCTTCCTTCATTTCTTCATTTCTTACTTCACTTCTCCTCACTTTTCCTTCATTTGATTCATTATTTGATTCATTTTCATTCATTTCCATTTTTTCTCCTTCTTCCTGTCAGTTCATTTCTTCCTGTCAATTCCCCATGCTCCCCGTTGTGCGCCCCGTCCTCTCGGTCACCCTGCACCGCTGGCGCCGAACGCAGGAAGTCCCGTGCCGAGCCGCGCAGCTCGCGGACGCGCTGCAGCCACGACTCGCGGTCCATGGCATCGTGGGGCCGGGGACTTCGCTCAATGAAGATGTGAACCGAAGGAACCAATTGTAACTCGTATATCTGGTATATCTCGTATATCTAGTATATCTTGTATATCTAGTATATCTTGTATATCTAGTATATCTTGTATATCTTGTAACTAGTGAATACTAGTGATTAACTAGATATGATACTCTAGTGATTAACTAGTGAATACTAGTGAATACTAGTGAAGTGATATCATATATCTAGTGATTAACTAGTATAACTAGATTGCAGATTCGAAGATACAAATTTTATATCTAAGATATCTAGTGAACAACTAGTGCAGATCTAGTTCTAGATGATATAGATTACTTCTATCTAGTTAGATAAATACATCTCTTATCTAGAGTAGGTCCAATGGACTAGATTGGATATGGAAGATCAAATCTAGAAGATGATCCGGAACAAGTGGAAGATCTAATCTAGAAGTTTTCTATGTACATAAAATTCGAAGTAACCTAAGAAGTAATCGGATATAGAAGGTTTGAAACACATCATCGACAACTAGATATGTGACTAGAAGATACTAGAAGTAGGTCAGTAGGTCGAATTTTTGATACGTAGTCTAAGGTTGAAGTAGATATGATTAGATATGATTAGATATGACTGACTAAGCAGTCTATAAGTGCATGGAGTCATTGTGATTCAAAGTGATTGGCATTGATTTGAGATGTTGAGTTTGACGGCTTAATCTATGGATCTCGCATCACTCTTTTGGATTTGTTCGAGCGGTTCCTGTTGACTGAGTTTGGGGATGTAGATTCCAGGGTACAACTGACCCACAACCATAGCCCCAAAGACTGATGATTGATTTCTCTTCTCAAAACAGTCATCTTCCCTCGCTGGCAACCAGGGTTCACGGTTGATAGGATGTTGATAGGTACTTTGGCTGAGCACGAAGTCGCATCACAGTCTGATGGATACTGTTGCATGAAATCCCAAGTATCGGATGTTTTGTTTGAGTATCGTTGGTCACCGGTATGGGTAAATGTGAACAAACGAGAAGATACAATGTGAGCCATCACTGTGCAGCATCATTGCCGGTACCTGCCGGATGAACTTCCGTCATCGAATAAGAACTCCAGGGCCAATACAAAATGAGCCAGTAGGACAGCATAAACATCGAGAAAACAAACCACGATTTCACTAACAACAGTTCCATGCTGCACCTCTCATTTGATCCCGCATGGCTTCATTTTCTTTGCCATCACAACTCCGTTCAGAAACCAAACATGCAAAAACGATGTGAGCTGAACAGATGTATATCTCAACCGAAGATCCAAAACACTTCGCACAGTTTTCCACTCACGCTTTAGATGTACATTGATTGGCGCTGTGGTGGACCTCCCGCCGAGGCACCACTGAGTGAAACATGGTGAGACGGAAGCGATATCCAAGTCCACGAACGAGTCAGCTTGAGAACGTGCAGAGAACCTGCTTGACATCTTCGTCGCTATGGTGACCTTGTCCATGTAGGCATAAGTCATTTGTTCATCTTTTCTTGCATCAAAAACTTGGATGATTTCTGACTGCTATTGTTACTATTGCTTTTGTTACTATTGTTTTTGATGTTTATTTTTGATCAATATACTTATTCCTTCAGGATTCGCCAGGTTCCACGTCCCGCTGCTCGTTTCAGCCACTGAACCGCCCAGTTCCTTTGGACCGTAGCGCTGTAGCTTGCTTCAACATGCTCAGCTTAGCTGGATACCGCTGAGATCCACCAAGCAAAACACCAATCTGAAAATGCGTGGTGAGTCACTGGTAAGCAAGTCACTGGTCTTGGTTCCACACAGCTCTTCCCTGAGCATATGCAGATTGGTCACTGGTGTTTCCTTCCAGAATTTTGTTGAGCCTTTTCTTGCAGGGGACCCCAAGATCAAAAAATCTCATGTCGAGAGGATGTGATCCCCCGTGCTGTTGCACGAGCACTTAGCATGGCGGGTTGGATCTCAAACCAGACCCACGAGCGGGAAAAGCGGCCACGGTTGAGACTGTTTCTCCACCAGTTCACTTTCGAGCCGCTGTTCCCTGACGGCGATGCGACATGCAACAGGAAAGTTTCAAGGTCAGCTGTGGGCCTTTGCTCTCACAAAACTGGACAGGAAAGGACTGTTGCGAAGGCATCTCAAAACAAACCCACCTTCTGTCCCATCTGTTCTTCACATCGCTCCCTTCTCCATCATTTTCACCTGAGGTTGCGCAAAAAAAACAGAACAAAGCATTGGAACACGATCTTCTCCCATTCTGTATGGGACCATTCTCTTTCTCTCTCTCTCTCTCTTCTAAAAGTGTTGTGTGTTAAACGGTCATCACTGCGAGACTGTTCACCTCAAAACTGTTGTCTCTCTCGCCAACATAACTCATCCGAACCGGTTTGACTGCCAAAGTAGGCTATCTCTTTGCTTTACTCAGATGTCTTTCTTCATCCACCTGGGCACTTCCTCACCGAATCCCTAGTGACTAGTAACTAATGTACAGTTATAGAGGAGAGCTATGCCTTTCGCAAGCTTTCGCTAGATAGGTCATAGCCTAGCTTCTACCTGGGCGATTGGATGGTTTCCCGACTGGATGGTTTCCCTCGTGGCAACTTGGATGGTGCCCACGGTACCACGGTACCGCTCCAAGCTGCAAATTCATCGAAGGAGATCTCACCATCACCATCCAGGTCCACCTCTGATACCATGGCCTTGATAGCCTCGCCACAGTTTCACTGGTGGAGACCGAACCGCTGATGGTTCACATGTCAGTTATGGAGTGATGGCTAAGAGCTGAAGTCAAAGGACTACCTGTTAGCTGATTGCTTCAGCCACTATTCAACAGCTAATGCTTATTATGGTTATTTGAGCTGGTCTGATGATGTTGAATCGTAGCGTGGAGAACTAGAGCACTGTTTGGGGTGGAATTTCCACTTCTTGGTTCAAAGATCGCAACGGCCGGGATTTCAATGGTAAAGCACTTTCATCAACTGCACCCTGCCCGTGAGCTTAACCTTTGAAGAAACGCCATGCACACCTCGCCATCTGCTTGCTCCTTCAAGATATTCGCGAGCTCCTGCTTTGTGATCCTTCCATCGCCATCCTTGTCAAAGACTCGGAAAGCAGACCACAGAACTTCCTTCTTCAGGTACTGCTTCTGGCCTGAAATGTCTACACTTCACGCAGGGACGGGAAAATAGCACACAAAATTGAAAAGAAGAACCAAATATCACGAAAAGAAATATACAGCACATAGAAGAGGACCAAGGGCACAAAAGCCACAGATCAAACGAAATCGGAGCCCGAATTATCTGCTGACAAAGAACTCAGAGTCGCGGCGATGAATTCCGTGTAGTCAATGTTTCCCGAACCATCCGTGTCCAGGTTCTTCCTCAGGCAGAGCCAGCAGTTACGGGTTAGGACAACTCACAGTGCCATCCGAAACACTTCAGAACAAATGGGTATGGGTCAAAATTCTTGACCCCCAATATGGCCATTGACAATGGAAATCTTTTATAAACCAATGGTTTTGGGGGTACCCAAGTTTTGGCACATAGCCAAACGACAGTTGACCACCAGCTCTTCCCTACATCTTGCCGCGCAACATGATCTCGATGAGGTCTGAGGGCATCTCGACGGCGGACTCGGCGATACCTTTCTGAATCTCTTCGATGCTCAGGGTGCCATCCTGCACCACGTGACCAACACGTGACCACGTCAATATTAACCAACCAATAGTGGGTGGATGTGGGTGGTAATACCCAACAATAATAAGGAAAACAATGGTTAATGATAGGGGAACCCCTAAAATGGTTGGTTTATTACTATAACTGGTTTATCCTAGGATGATTCAGGAGGTCCCCGATTTTGAGAAACAGCCACATGTCATTCCCAAAATGTCAGGTTCCCCCAAGAGGGACCCCCTAGGGCAGTGCACAATGATACTAACCACGAGTCAAAATACTCAAAACATGCCAACAATGAACAACAACCAAAGTATAAAACATGCAGGTTGCATATAAGAAATATACAAACAATCATCTATTCACAGTCACATATATTCTCCGTCATTGATCGAATTTCATTCATGTGCATCTTTGTCATTCTTGCATCATACATTTTCCTGCATATTTCTTCATATAGCATTCATTACAGTGTGTTGCTTATTGTTGCTTATTGTCCCCATTGTTCACCACTATTATATGACCCTTTTCAATAACAATTCTGGGCTTTTTATTACCCCTCTTATCTGGAAAGAATCTTTTCTGCATCAAAAACTGTTGCTGATTTCACGCTATGTTGTTTGCCAGGGAATGATTACCCCTAATATCTGGAAAGAATCAGTAACTGTTGCTTATTTCATACTTATTCTCCCTACTATTGACCACTATTAGCCCTATGATTAAGCACTGTTCGCCCTATATTTAACCATTTTGGGTTTATTCTTAGCCCTTGAAAAATATCCATGTGTGAAATCTATCCAGGTAACTGTTGCTAACTTCATGCTTGTTATCCCGACTTTGTTGCCCTGTTATCAACCATTTATCCCTGTGATTGACCACAATGCATTCTATCTTTAACATTTCTGGGCCTACTATTGACCTTTTCATTATCTGGCAAGAATCAGTAACTGTTGCTTCTTTCATGCTTCTCATCGAGTCCATTGACCACTATTAGGTTCATTATCAACCAGAAGGTTTACTCGTGGTATTTCATCACTGCTAATATCATCAATCTACTGGTCAACCTACTAGTATCCCTAGCTTTAGTAACCAGTACTATCCCTACTATTGACCACTCTTAGGTTTATGATCAACTACTCACATTCCTCGGTTCATTCCACCGGCCACCTATGATCAACCACTACAAACATCCCTCGGTTCATTCCCACACCAGTGACCCGTTTCTCCTTGTTCTTGTCCAGCACCAGAAAGGTGTTCCGCAGCTGCTCCAAATCTTCATCCTTCAGCTGCTGAGCGATCAGCGTCAACGCCACCTGCCGTGGACTGAGGCCGGGTTCCACGGCCTCCCTTGGGGCACGGGGGGGACACCGGGGGGATACCTGGGGAGTCAGTGCCTGCATCCAACGTTCCCAGTTCGACCTGGTTTTCAACTCCCCTCTTTGAGCCTTCTGACTCTGATTTCCGTGCAGTCGTTACTGAGTTTCGTGTGGCAGGGATTCGAATCCAAACACGTCATGTTTTACCGACTCAACACCCTCGCCGTGGCCTTCTTCATGCGAGATCCCTCATTGAACCTCTTCAGGTTCTTGCACCTCGAGCATTCCAAGCCACGAAAAGGATTGCAATGAAACAATACCCTAGGCATCCCTGGGAATTCCCGGGCATCCCAACGCATCCCAAGGCATCTCACGTGGTCAGAAACAAGGCTGGGTCACCAAGTCCATTCTAACGTCATGGAATACGACCCCGCTGCCACTGAACCAGGTAGGTTTAAAGGCAATGCTAGACTCAATTTAGTTCAATATAGGTTCAAGATGGTTTGACATGGTTCAATTCGATTTGATAGTCCAAACCGCAAATCACATGAACCCTTGAG
The DNA here is from genome assembly GCA_009767595.1 of Symbiodinium kawagutii. NCBI lineage: Eukaryota > Dinophyceae > Suessiales > Symbiodiniaceae > Symbiodinium > Symbiodinium kawagutii. The sequence continues at coordinate 518,984 of VSDK01027481.1, forward strand.
CTCTTAAAGACGTAGCTCAACATGGTTCCACCTTCAAACATCGTTCAACTTCCAAGCTCTGATGGTGCAACAGATCTCTGCCAAGCTGCAAGTCCTTGGGAGGTTTGCCCTTCGGAGCCTTCGGAGGTCACAGTTCCCCAAGGTTTGCTGAGACTTCGCTGCTTCTGCTTCCACACTTAAATTTGGTGTCTATTCACCCCACAAAAAGAGAGAACATATCTATCTACCTGCTAGCTATATGTATGTATACAATGCATGGAGCTTTAAAACTACATACTTATATTTCAATATATATATATATATATAGACATAAATTTAAATAGATACTCGTATCTCCCTCTCCGTTCTTTGCATCCCCTTGCTCGACTTTCTTTGCTGGGAGCCGGCGGTACTGCTGCCCTGCCTCTGCATTCTTGTCGAGCCACTTGTGCTCCAGCATCTGTGCTGCAGTGGGCCCTCGGTTTCGATATCCGTTTTGTGTCTGCATTTGTCCTACCGTGTCCGACCATGTCCGACCTTCTCTTGGCAAACCTGATCTGGTCACATGTACACCACACGTCAGGTCACAGATGGTCATCACCCGCCAAGAAGCTCTTGGAAGCATTGAAGGTAAGCATTAAAGAGATACATTCCTTGGCATCTGGTGTGATGTCTTCCCAGTCCTGCACAGCGAGTGACCAAACTCCAGACACGATCAGAGCGAGTGACAACTGCTCAACACAAAAAGCTGGGTTTTTTAGTGGTTTCCCTCTGGTCCTCCGACGGGAATGTGAAGACACCTTTCTTCACCTGCAAGAAAGATCCGAAGCTCCGAGAATCATGTTTTCTATCAGCTGAAAATCGGCGACTGTGCTGCAAAGATGTAGAGAGGATGAAGATAAGGTAGGACCAGAGACAAAAATGATCAACACTGACGTACCATTTTGGCAAAGCGTTTGGGTCTGCACTGCTGCAATTAGTCGAACGCTTCACTTCAGCGCACTTTCATGACAGTTCGATCTGTGCCAAGGTGCCATTCGCAGGATGTCAGAATCGCTGTCCTGGCGACAAGTGGCAAGCTTTAACGGTTGCAGTTTGCGTTTTTTAGTCATATTCCGTCATTTTTCGTCTCCATTCCCTGTCACCCTTCACCCACCCTTACTTCCGCCCTGCAGTCCCCATAGAAGGGAGGATAGCCACAGAGCAGGATGTAGCAAATCACCCCACAGCTCCACACGTCGCATTTCTCATCCTCAGCCGTGGCACCCCGTGGCACGCCGTTGGAAGCCCCGTGGCACCGACATCGCCGGGTTCAACCCTTTGAGCCCAGCGGCGTAGCAGCCCTCCAGCACCTGGGGTGCCACGTAGTAGGGCGTGCCCGCCTGCGCTGAGCACATGACACGTGACATGGAAAGAAGAGTGGACAGGTGTTTTATTATAGAGAAAAAAATTTAATGCATAGAAGAAATGGACTCTTTTATCAAAATCAAAATCTTCTCACTCTTCTTATCTCAGAATTCACTTGCAGTTTTTTTTCTGACCGTACAGCCGTACATGCGTCCCAGCTAAAGCGCAGGGCGAGGATGACCTTGCATACCTGGCTGCTCCAGCCCTGGAACAGTCTAGCAGACTGTTAAAACACAACCATCCGTCCATCAGACGAACATCAAGATCCGGACTCTGTGCACGCATTGACCTGGATCATCGAAGGCTACATAGTCCTCAACTATCCGGGACCGTTCTACCCCACCCTCACCCAAAACGGCGGTTGCACAGCGGACACACGAGTTGCCCAAAGGTCAACCACCTTTCCACACATGCCCTGTGAAATCGGTGTCCACAAGGTAATTGGGCCTCTTCCTCTCCTCCCTCTTCAAGGCAAATGACATGAACATGGCTCCTGACTATGCACATCCGATGGCACATCCTGAAGCAAGTCCTGAACAGTGGCCCTTCTGCGTTGTAAATCAACGGCAGCCCTCAAGAGCACTTGCTGCTCCGGACCCAGCTCCCAGCTGAGAAGCAGTTCCACAGTCATAGAGTCACGGAAGGCTTGGAAGATGGCAGCCCTTGGCTCTGAGATGCCATTCGCCTCCAGCACGGCTTGTCCAACTTCAATGAGATGCTGAGGGTTCTGGTTGTTCCAGTTCTTCACAGCAGCAGTCTCTGACACCAAAGTTCTCCTCCTCTGGGCGTTGCAGCACTGCTCGGAAACTGGCCGGGGTGCTTGGCACAGTGCTGACGACAGCCATGCAACGAGTGGAAGGGATTCGAAGAGATTCGAAGAGATTTGAAGGGGTGATGCTCGTTCGGTCGGCTTTGCCGGACCGAAGGGTTTGAGCCAAAAAACCTGTAATGGATACGATCAAGACACTGAGATGCACACGACGAATTGGAAGGATAGAGATTCCAGGAATTGCATTTACAATTTTTGCGCCGTCATGTTGTTCATTTACCTGTGGTTTTCAAAGTTATGGGGCTTGGTCCAACTTTCTCCAGCAAGAGTGCGAGAAAGAAACTTTAAGTTTACCCATGGTCTTTTCCATTTCCATTATGTGATCGTTCATCATTTCTCTATTCCTATCATCATTCCTCCAGTTTATTCATGGTCTCTTATTCAAAGAATTTCTGTTTCCCCAATCTTTTCCTAAGTTTTCCTATCTTCTCCCACTGTTTTCCTCATCTTCTCCAAGTTTCTCCTAAAATCCTACTGTTTTCCTAAGTTTCTCCTGATGTTCTCCTATTTTTCCCTGATGTTCTCCAAAAACAACTGCTTTTCCCAATATTTTCCCAAGTTTCTCTTAAAATTTTCTTCTAACTTCTTCCGCTTTTTCCGTTCTGGCCTTGGTCTTCATCTTCTCTCCGGAGCCCACTTTGTGATTCTTGGCCTCGGCACAGGTGGTCTGCACAGGTTGACCTTTCCACCCTGGAAACCGCTGAGGCCCTTGCCAGACCGAAGTCGATGACCTTAATGGGAGCCTCAACAGATCCAACAGATCCAACAAGATCCAAGTTGAGGAGATTTGCTTCGAAAAAATCCTTCAAGCTGATGATTTGTGGCAACTTTTTTCGTCCATTTCTGCAGGGTTTTGTTGCCTCACAGGAATTCTGCTGGCCCAGTCACGTCCGGATCCCTGTTTTGGAGCAAGAAGTTTTCGGGCTTGATGTCCCGATGGACAAAGTCGTTGTTGTGCAGGTAACCTGAAACGCGCTCTGCTAAGCTGTTCAGCCGAGAAATCGCAAAAAGATGCGTCTCAACTGGCGCCAGAAGACTTCGATGTAACGTGACATTCAATCACCGTGCATCAATCATTGAAAAATCGATTTTCTGCTTCACCCGAACCGCATCAATCATTGAAAAATCGCTTTTCTGCTTCAACCCGAACCGCATCAATCATTGAAAAATCGATTTTCTGCTTCAACCCGAACCGCATCAATCATTGAAAAATCGATTTTCTGCTTCACCCGAACCGCATCAATCATTGAAAAATCGCTTTTCTGCTTCAACCCGAACCGCATCAATCATTGAAAAATCGATTTTCTGCTTCACCCGAACCGCATCAATCATTGAAAAATCGATTTTCTGCTTCAACCCGAACCGCATCAATCATTGAAAAATCGATTTTCTGCTTCACCCGAACCGCATCAATCATTGAAAAATCGATTTTCTGCTTCACCCGAACCGCATCAATCATTGAAAAAATTGATTTTCTGCTTCAACCCGAACCGCATCAATCATTGAAAAATCGATTTTCTGCTTCACCCGAACCGCATCAATCATTGAAAAATCGATTTTCTGCTTCACCCGCACCGCATCAATCATTGAAAAATCGATTTTCTGCTTCACCCGAATTGCATCAATCATTGAAAAATCGATTTTCTGCTTCACCCGAATTGCATCAATCATTGAAAAATCGATTTTCTGCTTCACCCGAACCGCATCAATCAAGCAGGCACCCTCACCACCAGGACAAGAGGTGGGTTTTTGGGTGGGAGTCTTGAGGTCGGTTCCAGCATCACAACTGCTTAAGGACAAGCAGGCACGCTCTTTTCTGTCACCGGCTGGATATGGTTTGTTTGCATCCAGTCTTTACAAGGATGCTTCCACTTGCAACCTTTCCCACATCTACCGACCGTCTCCAGTGGTGTAGGGCCGTTGACCGAAAAACAGATACCAAGCTGACGTAGGAATCTGCCAGTCAAGAAATCGAAGGGCTTCCTCAAGAAGTCCAGGAAAGGCTTCAGCCAAATTCTGAATTTTTGCTCTGACTTCTGGGCGCATCCTGGGAACAGCTGTAGCGACCGCAACTTCCTGCAGATAGATGGTCATCACCTTATAGGAAAGCCAACGTCCACGCCGCTGCACCAACGTGCAGTCTTCGGTCCGATTCAGCATATGAGTTGCACCTCCGGGTCGAAGGCTTCCTAAATCGTATGGACGCTGACCATCCACAGCGGTGACCGGTAGCCCCAACCCTGTCAAGAGCTGATTGAATCTCCTCCGCAAAGTTTGGGACGAGAGAGGCCAAAGCTTTTGACTAGGGCTATGCCTCCGGAAAACAGCTGAAATCAGCCGCACCAAATCCTCAGGTTCAATCTTTGCAGATTGGTGGCGGGCTCCTCGTCCACGAGTCTTTGGCTCCCCCCAGCCCCAGCAAATTGCCAGACTCATCATGGCCAGCAGAACGCTAGCTGGAAGAGCTGGGTGATGTTGGTGAGGCTCATCCACCAACCATGCGAACGCTAGGTCCCACGCAGCCGTCAACTGCTTCTTCACTATGGGACGAAGAGCTGCAACAGCATTGATCGTCTCCGCATACTTTGAGTAGCTCTTGCCAGCACCGTGAAGATCTTTTCCGTAGCTTATCAGCCAGCCGCAAATTTCCTCAGGATCCACCGGCTTCCGTGAAATCACTTCACCCCAAGAAACCTGATGCTCACTCCACAGCCAGCTTTCAAAGTGCGACAAAAGCTTCTGCCTGTTTGCTCTGGTGGTCTCACGCAAAACCCTGTCAGTATTCAGGAAGATGCTTTCACGTCGGAGCGCACGCTCTGCCTCTGCAGATGACTCAGGCGCCATGGGAGCCGCAACCGAAGTGAAACTGCTGAGAACCATTAGGCTAGCTAACCATCTACCACCAAAGTGATGCGGGCCATTTTTGGGGTCAAGCAGCAAGCAGCAGAAGCAGGCAGAGGAAACAAATCCACAGAGGAGACAAATCCAGAGGCCAGAAACCCACGCCCAAAAGGAGAGGAATGAGTCTGAGAGCCAAGAAGGATCAAATCCAGGGGATCCGTCAGAAGTCAAAATCCCAGACCCAAGTCCAGAGGTCTGGGACGAGCAATGAAGAGCTGAAGGGAAAGTCCAAGATGATTCAGCCTGGGAGAGAACTGAAAGCAAGATGCACAGGCGAATCCAACCTGCAACACCTTTGGAAGCCCTCCTCCAATGTAAGCCTCGGACCTCCTCCAAAGTCAAAAAGTCCAAAATGCTAAACTGCGAAGGCTGCCTCAACTGCCTCTCACGAGTAGGGTCGTCTGCCACATTCAAACGGGTCGGAGCAAAACTCTGAGAAGGATAAAGGTTGCCTGCCAACTGGCAGGCCGCAGAGCGCCTCAACACTGGAAGAAGACAGCGAGAAGAGCTCCTTCCTTTTGCCAAAGCTCCTTTTGCAACGGCCGAGTCCAACAAGACGTTCAGTCGAGAACATGGCTGCTGAGCAATCTTTCTTTCCAAAAGCGACACCACCGTAGAGGTCTCAAGCACATTGATATGAGCCTTCGAACGCCAAGACCAAACCTTCTCCTCCTCCCAGTTAGCAGACTGCAGGATGTCATTGACCAAAGGGCTCTCATGCTCAACAAAGCAAACTTCATCCTGAGCTTGAAACTGGGACCTCTTCAACGCAGCAGCGAAGGCCAAAGCAAAATGCTCCGCAACTCCATCCACATAGACAGCACTTGGACGGGTGTACTGCCCCTGAATGAGAACATGCCGGTGCCCACCAGGACAGCGCCTCTCCAAACCTTTGGCATCCAAACCTGTAAGAAGCAAGCGAAACTCTTTCCGGTGTGGAGACCCAAAGTAGCAAGAAGCGACCACTGCCTCCGAACAACCTGCTCTCAAAAGCCATCTCCAAGCTCGTAACCATGCCATCTTGGAAAGCCGAGGTTGCTCCAAAAGTCCAGGGAGCTGGAGACGCAAGCAGCACCAAATCAACGTCAGACAGCGAAAGGCCAACACATTGCCGTTGAGGACCTTTGGATTCTTCCGATCCCATCCCAAAGGCTCATCATAGGACCGACAACTGGGATGAGCAGCAGCTGAAAAAGTGGTGCAAGGGGGTTCACACATGACCGACTTCAACTGCTTATTCTCCAAAAGGTGCATCAGCCACCGCAGAAGTTCAAGCTGCTTCAGATCATAGTGAACAGAAACCGAGAGATCCAAAACTGGCCCAACCACATAGCCAAGCTGACTAAGGTACTTGCTGACTTTTCCGGCACCACCACAGACCTCAATGAAATCAAAGACCATCAAAGGAGGCTTCTTGGGCAGTGGAACTTGGCGGGGAAGAAGGGGCTCCTCATCATCCGAAGCTTCGCCTACTGCCTTCAGAGCCGCACGAAACCCATTCTGCAACATTGTGTAGTAGCCCTTTCTGTCTCCATCCAGCCATAGCATCTCAGCAATCTTCTTGTCAACTCGAGCACTCACGATTGCACCAGAACTCAGAGAAGCATCTGTAGCAAACACTTCATCGAGGACAGGGCAACTCACATCAGTCACTAGCAAAGGCACCAGGCAAGCCAACATAGCAAGCTCAGTGGCAACTTTTCGGGGGAGCTCCTGGGCATGGCTCTTCTTCTCGATGTCAACCGCATACTTGAAAAAGTCCTTGACAACGGAGGAAATGCAACGTCTGTAGAGAAGCACCGAAACCCAAGACCCCGCTAGCCTGCTAGCCAAAGAAGGAGTGACATAGCCAAGCCGAGCAGCCCTCAACGTGACCAAAGACAACCCCAATCGTTTCGACAAAGGTGCACCAACCAGGCAAAGACCGGCCGAAGTGAGTTCATCCCTTGAGTCAACTTCAGCACCTGCAGCCTTGAACAACTCCTCCGCAACAACATCCTTCTCCGGGGAGCCGGGCAAGTCATGCTTGTCGTAGGCGCTGCGAGCTTGCTGAAGCAAATCATAGGCAGGGCTCTGAATCTTCTCAACGTGTCTTGGTTCAACGCTCAGCACAAAGAAGTCATCAATGATGAGACCTTGCCAAACCTTTGCAAGAGGAAGAGGATGGTGGCCTTGAACTCGCTCACTGGGATCCAACAGACCTTCACCAACAAGAAGATTTTGATGACCTTCTAATGCATACTCCACACCAAGATGATCGCCTTGATAGAGGGCAGCAAAACAAGGAAAAAGGTCAGCATTGCCTTCATCAACATCCGCCTCACCTCCAAGTCTGTCGCCCCGCTTCTCCCTTTGCTTCCCGAGCCCAGAGGTCCTTCGGTCATGCTCTTCGAGTGCCACAAGACCACCAAGCTCAAAACGGGAAAAGCTGAACGGAGTTGCATTCGAACGACCTCGCTCCCAAGTCACCGCAGCCTGATGGTAGAAGTCACGCCTATCCGTCAAACTGCCACGAACTCGGTGAGAACCACGAGGAACCAAAAGTCCAAGGAGCTGAGGACCAACTGGCAAGTGTCGTGAAGGGCCACCTGCGGAGTACTCAGCATAGTTCTGCAACCTCCTGTCTCCAATCTGCCTGTCACGATCGGCGTCCTTGTAGACATTGAACACTTTGCAAAAGGCATCATCAACCAGGGGCGAAGCATGCAATTGGAGAAGTCCCAAGCCATCCCACTTCCTAGCAAGCTTCAGGTACTCTGAACGGACCTCGGCATCAAAGTTCACCACCGGCACATCCTCAATGTCAAAACCATGCAGCAAGCTCCTGGGCTCAACAAAAGGGAGCCAAAGGTCACTCTGCAAGTAGTCCTTAAGTGGCCATTTTCCCTGTCCATTGATCTTCAAACGGTCAACCGCAAGTTGTCTGTAGGGTGCTAGCTCCGGGAACTCATCCGCATGCTCCTGACTTTGCGAAGGCACACGAACCGAAGGAACTGGCGCTCCTCCAAGATAGCCGGCACCATCAAGCTGGTTGACGTCAATGAACTGCTCCAAATCATGCAAGCAAGAAATCAATTCAGGTCCGGATCTGCCAGGAGCACAGGGAAACACACCAGGCTGAGATCCACACGCCGCCACAAAAGCCCGAAGCCGCTGAAGGCACCTCCTCTGCTGCAGTGAAGGGGGCCTCTCAAGTTCTGACAAGCTGGGGAAGCGGCCAAGGTAGAGGTAGTCGACAATGATCACCAGAATGTGAACCACCCTCTTCCTAGCTAAAACACCAAGGCGCCGCTTGCTGAGCTTGAGGCCACCACCAAAACATCCGGGAAAAGGAACAGGTAGTGGGAGGACGGCGGTAGAGGACGAAACACCTCGCCATTGAACAGAAAAACTCCTCACCAAATGCCAAGCAAAGTCTGTTCGAGTCTGCAAGATCCATCGAGTGAGGCATATGGCCCAAGTAGCAAAATCGGTGGTCTGCCGCAAAAGGTTCAAAGCAGGGGGCTGACCATTCATTGCTCCTCCTCCTCCTGATTCTGTGTCGCCTGACCTCTTCCTCTTCCACGACCTTTCTTCTTCGGAGTGGCTTTCGCAGCCGTCGTGGTGGTAGTAGAGGGAGCTGCTGTCTTGTCTCCGCCTAGCAGCTCGGTCCGCTTTGAAGTGATCGTGTCGAGCTCTTTGAGGAAGGCGATGGCTGTTGTCACCCACCTGGGATCTGACAAAGGTGCGAAAGCTCGGGCCCTTGATGTGCTCGACAGCTGACGATTTGTGAACACCCCTGCTGGAACATCCTCTTGCAACGTCAGCACCTGAGCAACCTCGAATCGCCCCGAATCCAACACTGCTTGCTCGATCATCACCACCGTCAGGGCTAAGGCATCTCTGGCTGCACCATAGTTGTCGGCCATCATGAAGTCCACGATCTGCATGAGATTCCATTGAATCAATCCCAAATCCTTCTGACGGCCATAGCCCCCGAAACGCTCCAAGTAGCGAGTCCCGCACACTCCATCTGCAAGAAGTTGAAGGGCTGGCCTGTCTGGAGGCGAAGTCGGGTGCATCCTTCTGCTCATCGACCTCAGCATAGCATCGAAGAAATGGCCCCTGTGCTGAGCCAGTTCCAGTTGAAGCCGAGAGCGACCTGCAGAACCACGATTCCCAGAGACACCCACACTTTGAAGATCTGCCATCGGATCCTGGGATGAACCCGCAAGCTGTGCAACCAATGAGTTGAGGGCCACGGACTGCGCAAGCATCGCCTTTGCCAAAGGCGAAGAAGGAAGATCTGGCTTGTCCTGCTCCAACTCCAAAAGCTCCAGGGGGGTACCCGGAACCTCTGCTGTAGGCGACGCTCGTGCTGAGGTTCGAGGTGGCGGACCAACTGCCTTTGCCAGCGTTGTCATTGGAGGTCCCGACACCAGAACCTGAGAAGACAGGGGCTGACTCAATGTCCTCGAAGCTGTCGAAGCACCTACCATCTGCTCCATAGTCGACTGACGCTCCTCCAAGCGCCTCATAGTTGCGGTGATCTCCGGCAGCGACTTCAGGACCGCATCCACTGACAAACTCAAACTTGCAGTGGTTGGCCTCCTCTGCTTTGGCGTGTTGCCTCCTGAAGTAGTACCCCCATCTGGAACTTCTGCTTTCTTTCGAGCGCGTTTTGGGGCAGCTCTTCTGGGGGCTGGAAGTGGCTCCTCTGGGACTGCCGTGTACCAACCGTCTGAAGCCTCCTGCTCCTCGGGCACACAACTTATAACCCACTCCCTTGCAGCAGCTAACAGCGCGTTCACCTCGGGGAAGGCAAAGGGGTCGTCCAAGGAAAACGGAGTTGCCACGTCCTCGACCGGCTCTGCAACACGAAACTGAGAGGCCACCGAAGCATCGAAGTCCACCAGGAGAACATTGAGGTCGGCACCAACGGGGCTCCAAACACCTCCTTCTTCGACAACACCAGGGACTACCACCTCCGTGTAAGGGCCTATCAAGCTTCCTTCTTCGAGAGCTGACTGAACCAAAACCTCCGCTGGAAGGAAGCCGACGGGCAAAGCAACCAAAAGACCTTGAGGGCGTTTGTCCACCACAAAAGCAAAGGCCTCTGCGAATCCATCCTCTTCCTGAGCACTCTGCCATGCTAATATGTACTTGGTCACCTCGACTGTCAAAGGAGTCAAGCTTGCCAAGTCCAACTCCACCATGTCGACACTCATGATGACGATGAACATTCAATGGGTCCCCGAGGGTAGTCGATCTCCGCACCTGAGCAATAAGCCCTCGCTTCCGTCTCGGAAGGGAAAGCGTGTGACACAGAGGAGGAATCTTGCGAGGATCCAATGCAGTTCCAGTAGTCACGGGATGTCTCAAACACAGTGGGTTCTCGAAGGCGATCAGCTCGGAGCACCACGAAGACACGAGGCCGAAGGAGCAACTGCTCTGTCCTGGCTGGAGATGCAATCCTGTTGTCCAGAACTGCTCTGGCCCACTGGCCTGCGACGAAAGCCCGACGAATGCGCTGCTCTGCAACCGCACGAGATCCACCCAAACGAGATGCTGTAGCAAGCACGAAAGAAGGGCAAGGACCAAACGAGGCCTCGATCTCGTCACTGCGCTCTTGCTGGGACCTTGTTGTTGACCTCGAAACCTCTTCCAAAAGTTCAAACTCAGATGGCGGAGACTGAGGATCAAACTGAGGTAGCTCAGAGATGGCAGCAAGAACACGAGCAGCTTGATCACCAGGCCCCACCACAGTAACACGAAGCCCCCGGAACAGGAGAGTGAGCTCAGCGACGTCGTGGTTGGATGAGGCCCCGCTCATGCAAATAGCCAGCAAGGCGGATGCTGGCGGAAGAAGATGAAGGACTGGCAGATGTAGTAGGTGGCTGAGTTGGCAACCAGTAGTGAGCAAAGAGGGACAAAATCCAAAAGGAAGTCAGGAGTCCACCAAGCCAGCCAAGAAGGAGAAGGAGGACGAAGGTGGAGAAAGGGAACTGACCGCAGTAAGCAGGGCAGCCTAATCCCCAAAAGTTGGTTTTGGCCCCTTGCACCACCAAGGCAAACAAGGAAGCCACTTGGTCCATAGTCTTGAGGTCGGTTCCAGCATCACAACTGCTTAAGGACATTGAAAAATCGATTTTCTGTGAATTTTTCACGGCACTTTGCACGAAACCATGGCACTTTCACTGTGATCCATGGCACTTCAACCACCCTCGCGGCGTCACCCCCACAGCACCATGGCCAAGCTGCTCATGGCACCCAGGATCTGCTGCATGTAGGTGGCCTAAATGGGCGAAGGGTGTGCCTGGTCGATCACCATGACATGACATCCATGGTTGGCACCCTTGGTACCCACCGTTGGTACCATGACATGAAGGTCATAGCAGTGATCATAGGTGGTTGCTGATGGCTGATGGTAGCAGTGATAGGTGGCTCCTGATGGTCAAAACTCGCCCGGTTCACATGCCGTCCCTTGATTTGACCAGCTCTTAACCACTGGGTGCAACCATCTCATTTTGTCGCTGTAGATAAGTCATCATGGGCAGAGCCACCAGCCATAAGCATCAGCAGCCCTGGGGTTAACGTTGACCAAAAGCCACTGGTGCTATGGACATCATCTTAGCTGCTTCTGATCCAAATGCTTGCTGAAAGAGGTATGCAAGGCTTTTCAACAGAAACTTTCAATTCAAAATGATGCTACATAACCCATGGTGGTCAAGTGGATGAAACCCATTCGGAATAACCTCGCAACATGGTGCGACCAATGAGGTACCCTGTGACGCTGCGTTGGTGCCTGTCAGCACTTTCGCACCACATCGGGTGCTGCGCTGATTCCCAACAAATGCTATGATGGTGTCACATCAAGTCTTCATGGCTGAACTTGGTTTCCGATGTGTGCTGGTTTTTCTTCCATTTTGACCGTTATTGAGTTGGTTAGTATCCCAAATGTAATTGTCAGTCATCAAGTCGATATCGAATACCACCCATTAATTCATCGATATTCGCAATACTTACTGAGAGTAATTCACTGATATTGATACTACTTACTGACAACTGCTAGTATTTTACCGTAAACAAATCACAGCCCCCTGTGATCTTCCGCCAAAAGTCAGCACCACGCTCGTCAAAAGCTCTCGCGGCATCACTTCCTGCACCGTGCCAGGGCATCGCAGTGGCTTCCAGTGGGTTCCAGGGTTTCCCTCGGCTCAATCTGGTGATGTTGGGGGGAGCCTTTCATTGCCAAAACTGGTGATTTTTTGGATTCTGGTTTTTCAAATCTGATGATCTTTGGGATGATGAATTGGGACGATGGCCTTGGGGACGATGGTTGGGGACGATGGTCTTGGGGACGATGGCTTTGGGGACGATGGTTTGGGACGATTGGTTTGGGGACGATGGTTTGGGACGATTGGTTTGGGATGACCTTACGCCCATTGGTCACCAGTTTGGAGCGACGTTAGACCGCCGCGCCTTCGTGTTTTTCGGCCTCTTCCAGGATACGGTCGAAAAGCTCACCACCGGTGCACAGCTCCATGACCAAGTAGACCTGGAGGCACCGATAGCGATCTGAAAATCAGCTCTTTACCATGGAAACAGGTCTTTACAATGGAAATCTCTATGTCCCTCATGTCTCTTGAATCATTTGCAACTATTGAATCCAATACTTCTAGCTACACATTACTCACATAGATTCTAGAAATACAACTAGTTCTCACAGCTATATCATGTTATGACATTTGTTCGTAACTTATAGCGATATCATGCCACATCTACTTATAACCACGAAAAATGTCGCAAGGACGAAAATGGTAGAATGTTGCCACACTAGAAGAAAAAATGTGTCATTATAAGATTCTAGATGTGATAGAATAGCCATTAATGATATGGAAAGATCTGCTTATATCATGCTATCATCCTTGCATCTGAGCTCTCCACCTTCTTGGCATCCACGAAGACCTGCCAGGGCACCGCTATGCTATGCTTCACCGCAAGGCTTCGCCTGAAACCGCGCCTCGTAGAGCTTCACGATGTTCGGATGGTCCAGGGCGGACCTTGGCGAAACGTCAGTGGGAGCCATCAAAAGAAGAAAGCCTCAAAATGAGAAAATTTGCAATTTGGGAAAAAATAAGTACAAAAATGTCAATTTGTAATGGCTTTAAATGTAAAATTATCGAATTGCGAATTGTGATTTTGACCATTTGGTCGTTTTTACATTTGAAATTTGACAATTTCATACAATTTCTACATGCAAATGGCTTTTAATGCAAATACCGAATTCTGTGAAACATTCTTGCAAAACTCTAAATCTGCCAAATGCAATTTCTGTTCGCACCTTACCTCACCAACTGACTGCAGCTTCCTTCAGTTCTTCAAGTGGCGATCTCAATGGTCCAGATTTCTCCAAGCGACTGGATATCCACTTCGGTCTGGAAACGTTCTCCATCTGCGATCTTCGTGCGGTCAATGGCCTAGCAGCTCACTGTTTTCAACTGGAAAGGAGGTGAAGAGTGACCGACTTCCACTATTGCAACCATACTACCATCTCTGAACTCATTGCAAATCCTTTTCCAAACCATTTTAATAACCAATTGGCTAGCCATTATTACTACCACCACCGCCATAGTTTACGTCTCTTTCTCCTGTGACTTTTTCCATTGGAGGAAACTCTTTGACTGCCGCAGGTCTCGTTGATCTGCCTTGATCGCACGAACGGCGTTGGTCGATTTGTGCACTCCCTTGGAGACGGAGCCTTGGGGCAGAATGGTAGCCATGGGAGGAGCCATGGGAGGAGCCATGCACTGGGAGCCCCTGGTTGGGAGAGCTAGTTGAATCAACAGCTGGGGCCCTCACCATAGGATCCTTCGCCCAGCTTTTTCTTGGTTTCGACCTTGTAGAAGTCGTCCAGCTTGCCGTTGTTCAAGGAGCAAAACGCATGCTTGAAATGCACACCTCAGAAGAGATGATGTGTAGGTCACTGAAATAAGAGGATGGGTAGATCTTCCCAACTGACTATGTATGTTTGTGACATCCTAGAGGGTTCCTGGAGAAAAATCTCGATCTCTATCGCAACTCAGGATTTGAATTTCGAGTGGCCATCACTGACGAATTTCGGAGGCATCTTGTCGACCTGCGAAACAAACTGGACATGCTGCGAAGTCGGCACAGTGGGAGAAGAGAAAACAAATGGCGGGTTGAAACATTCTTCAAAAATTCAAAGACTTGACTGCTAAGAAATTGTGCATCCATCAACACTTAGCAGTTGTTGTTTAAAAAAACTGCCTAACACCTGGGTGCACATATCAACGTGTCTTCCAAGCCATCGACGTCCAGCCATGCATAGCCGTCCCCACCTCTGATATGTCTGTCTGTTGGCGGTGCCCGGCGGTGTCTTGAGCCAAGTGTCACGGAGTGGGGTCGCAAATGTCCGGTCCTTCAGGTGAGATAAGTTGGCAAAAACATATGTGGGTGTTTCTCAAAATAGGGGTGCCCCCAAATCACCCAGTCACTAACCATTTATTGCAATAAACCAAACATTTTTTGGGCTCCCAATTTTGAGAAACCACCATGTAATTATGGAAAAGTAGATATTGTGTAAATGGAATGTTTTATACATAATGATAGCTATCATGGTAAATAGATAGAGCCTATCACGGTAAATAGATGCTACCAGTCACCCTTCAAAGTTTACCGCTCTGTCATGATATAAGTAGCTACGCCTTCTATCAGACATGGCCAGGAATCGCGGAGAGATGAAGACCGTAGCAATGCCAAGGAACCCTTTAACGAGGTCCTGTGGTGACAGCTACTGCATGACTATAACTGGGCATGCGATGCACGATGCACAATGAACTCATAAACAAAAAATGCACCTTCTGGTGTGTTTAAACATGCATCTGTACATTTACATATGTATATTTGCGCGTTTGCAACCTGTTTCGATCCTGGTAACGGACTAAACTCAAAGGTGCTGCCGCTGAGCGCTATGCTGGGGCATGTGCCACACGAAAGTGGCAAAAATTCAATTAAAACTAAAAAGAACACGCCAAAATGACTGGCCAGAGCAATGTCCCCAGACTGCAGTGCAGTGCGCCATGGAAAATCTCTCTGCGGTTTCCCTCAAGAATTCGAGGGATTTACGAGTAGCTGTAGCTGGAGTAGCTGGAGTAGTTGGAGAAGACAGCGAAATAGAGAACCAAAGCACCGACAAAGGAAGCGGTTGCTACAGGCGATGTTGCCCCACGTTCTCTTCTTGGAACCCTCCTCGTTGTTGGCTGCAGAAACGCAGCCATAGTCACCCAGCCAACCAAAGGGATGCACACACTCACAGCCATGGCCACCCGTTCACACGAAGGGTCATCCAAGGCATCGGGAGGCATAGCTTGGCCCTTCTCCACATCGCCAATCCCCCTGGCCCTCAAGGCTTGGAATATCGCGGTTCTGGGATCGTTCATGGGATAGTACAGCTTGCTGTCTGCTTCACTCCACCACACTGGCACGGCCGAGATGCTCTGGCCCTGCCTCACTCATGCCTCGCAAGTATTGGAACCTTCTCAGGGTGCTCCTGGCCTGCACAGTGCCCAAAAATGTGCATGTGTAGTGCACCTCCCGAAACATCTCAGTCTTCTTTTCAGCCTGTAACAACGGGAGGAAGAGCG
>VSDK01027481.1:537428-548778 GCA_009767595.1 Symbiodinium kawagutii
CCCCGGGGGCCGGCGCCCCGCCACCATTCCTGAGCGACGCTGGCGATCCCAGGAGAACCACGTGGAACCGCTGGGTCAAGGTGGAACTGCAGGAGTTTCCCTAGGGCTTGGTGTTGTATTGCGACACTCATCTGGGAGGTGAACGGGCTCCAGGACCGCAGGGCTACACTCATCAAGTAGAAGCGTTCCAAACTTCTTCCAAGTGAAAACAGGACTTGCTGAAGCACCAGGTCAAACAGTGACGCGAAAATCACACACCCCAATTGCCTGCGCACTTAATTACGTACGAATGATTGATACAAACCTGCTGTAGAATATCTGGGTAATTCTATGCTTTCACTGGTATACTTCACATGTCCTCGATCTGGCTGGGTGCCAATATGTTCACTCAACGGATTTAAGCCATGACTTGGTCCACTGATATCTACTTGATGAGGTTCCAGTCGAGCTCGTGGAATGCTGAGTTCCGACTTGCCGTGAAGGAGGTCCGCGGATTCATTGCAAATGAAAGTGATTCAACCGAACCTTTAAATATATCTACGGAGTTCAACATCCTTTCGCACTCAGCCTTTTTCCAAGAACATCCTTCCCCATTCAACGTTCTTCCAAGACCACCACGAACTACTCGGCACAAAACGCCACCTACCGCTATGCATCGTGACACATGGACTACACTGGTCACGACGTCATCGACCTACAACGGCATTGCTGCAGTGGTCGAGAGGCCGATGGGAAGAACATTGCCACTGTAGGAACAGCCTTCTGCGTTGATCATAGCAACTCAAGGGCGACCGCCCATGCCAAGCGCGATCGGTGAATGGGTGAATTAACCCGCGAGATTTTCGCATCTGAAGCATTCTGAAGCTGTGTTCTGCACGAGGTCAGAAACAGGTGGATCTACCATGACCATCTATGACCTACCTTGTTATGCGAATATCATCGATCAACTGCGCATCCCAAAGAAGCTCGCTGCTTGAAAACCAATGGCATGCGAAGGCTTGTCCAAACTTTCAGCTCTGCCTGTGATCAATGGAACTAGCTGTGAACGTTGAGACAAGTTCAACAAAAATAATGAAGCAAGGCAAGGAGACCCAGCAAAGCACTGCGGACTTTTCGCGGGGTCCCAATCCGCACCGGATTGGACGTTCCTCCTGGCAGTGTGGCTGTTGATATCAAGCCTCTCTGTCGTCGCTGCTTCTTGGTCAAATTGAAATATTTGACAGCTATTTTGGACACATGCACGCACCCATTGGCAAGATGGTTTTTGCTTTTCTCCACTCAGTCCCTCTGACATCTCTTTTTTCAAACCGGTGGCTCTCGCTCCTTACGCCTGCTTTGCAGCTGGAGGGTACTTTGCATGCAAATAGATGCTCACCTTAGATGCACATCCAGAGTCCCATGGTCCAAGAGCACCATTCTTCGGAGATGGAGGGAATCCCTTGCATGAGACAACCAGAGATCAGAAGAGAGTGTGGCTTTTGTTTTAGCCATGAAGCTCCACGCCCTAGAAAGTTCAATTTCACAGTTGTTCCAAATAGCAGACACTTCTTGTCCTAATTTTCTAAACTTGTTTGAAGAACAATACAATTGAAAAAATACTATAAGAAAATATACTGTATATCTATATGTACAACATGAACAAGTACAATAGATTCTATTCAATGACAAAGATTTCAGTGATTTATCAAATGATGATTATTAAACTGTCTATTAGGTCTTTTAAAGTGATGTTTAAACCTATTTGATGATTTAACATCCAATCATGATTTATTTTTCAAAACCTTTAAACGATTTCAGAATGATTTGGCAGTGGGTCAAAACCCCGTACCCTTTGTTCCCCACCATTAACCAGGCTGTTTTTCCCTGTTATTGTTGGTGGAAATCCCCGATGAGTTGGTTGATTAAGATTGACGCATGGCCATTTGGTGGTTTCCCAAAATAGGGGTGCCCCCAAATCATCCATGTATAGTCATTTAAAACAATAAACCAGCAATTTGTTGGGCATCCTATTGTGAGAAACCACCATTTAACTGCTTCATCTTGGGAGTCTCTGGGTTTCAAACGGCCACCAGGGGCACGGCCACGAAGGTGGACCAACGCAGCGCTTGGCCCTCGACCAAGGACTTCAACACCTCGGCAGATCACCGGCGGCCACGGCGGTGGAGGGCACAAGGATGGGAGTGCTGCTGGTGCCATGGTGAAGTGGTGCTTAAGTGCTGGGTAAATAGTAGGTAAATGATAGGTAAATGATAGGTAAATGATGGTAAAATGATAAATTGATAAGGTAAATGATGGGTAAATGATCCGTAAGCGATGGCCAAGTGATAGGTCAATGATGGATAAATCATGGGGAAATGGTGGCTGAATGATGGTTGATGGCTGAATGATGGTTGGTTGGTGGCTCTGTGGTGGTTCATGGGTGGTTCAATGACGGTCATTCAATGTTGATGTTTTGTACTGGTCACTGTGACTACTAGTGGCTGATCATGGTCATATTGTCATATTGAAAGGTGTGGACAGCGATAGTCAACTGCAAGTGACTCCAACTCTCTTGGCTTCCGAGCGCACGAAAGAATCAGGCCCACCATGATGGCAAAGCCTGGAGAATGAACAAATTCAGCAGCAAGACACGAGAAGTACCAGCAAGGTCAAGAAAAGGTCTGGTCCCCTGATTTTACACCCGAAACCCTGTCATGGTTCAGCTTTTCTTGGTGACACATAAACTGAAACGTTGACATGTTCGACGACCCCCAGCCCCTTGCCTTTTCGCACACTGCCAGCAGTCTTCGAGATCAGACCAACGACAATGCCACCCCAACCCTGCGTAATCACAGGGATAAACCTCACCAGCACAGCTCCCATGGCTTAGCTCTTCCAATCTGCCGCTATGGCAGTCCCTTTGGGTCTCCGGCGTGTGACGCGTCCAGTTCTCAAAAAGGCCATCGCCTCAGGGAAAGCAGCGCAGCACTTGCTGCTGGTGGCACCCGAACTTCACTCGGCACCAGTGATTTTCTGCTTGGGAAAGGAGTTCGTCTTCCGCCTATGCCAACTTGGAACCTTCGTTCGTCTTCCACCTCATCCTCTCCAGATGCAGCTTTCTAGCGTCAATTCTGCCAAGTGGCTTGTAGATGAATTCATCCAATGATCTAAGGGCGGAGAAATCTCGTGACATGTGGGGTCAGGGAGAATCATGCTGAAAGCTGTTCTTGTCTTGTTTCTGCTCTCGGCAAGAAGAAGACATATAGATATCTGCAAATTGTGTTCGACAAAAATGACTGATCTTGTTAATAAAGGTTCATTACAATCTCTCAAAAATGTAATCGTATGTTATGATCAGTCGCTTCTCTAATAATTTCGTTGATCAAACAACTATGTTCACTAACAATTTCTTGGACAGCACTTGCATTTTCACTGGATCAGTCACCGAATTCCTCTGGAAAACGCACTGTGGGCCACACTAACCAAGATCATGGCCTCGGCGTTGGGAAAATAGCATGCCCGGTACACGGTGATTCGCGCGTAGGTTCACCATGCAAATGGTACTCTTTATAGATATACTTATGATGTATCTATTGATTTACTTATGTTTTTTGACTTGTTGACTTGTTTTAATCTATTCGTTTCTCATTTATGATTACATGTAGACCGCAACAATTAAATCGCTAGACAAATGCGGGTGTAGTGATATATTTCATTCATGTATGACATGAAGAAAAACCACGCGGCCTCTTGTTGAAACAACGGTCGAAAGAAGCATCACAAGACGGTTGCCAAGAATCTTCATCTCACGCAGACACGATGTGCAAACATCAAGTATCGTCAAGTCATGAAAGCAAATGCAGCAAATGTCATCACGAGGAAAAGGTAAAGGCTTGAGGGTATATGATGAGTTGTATGTGCGTGTGCGCGCATGCTGTTTGACCAGGCTCCTTCAGCTCAACACCGAACTATGCTCCAAGTCCTCTAAGCTCCGGACGCTGCCAATCACCGCCATCTCCGAACTAAAGAGGTAACTGTCCCGCCGCTTCCTGGGCAGCCACACAGGATGTGCGATGCCCTGCCCTGCCATCGCCATCGCCATCGCCCTCTCCAAATCCGCTGAGGGCCGTTCTTCTGAAGGGTCCACTCGACAATGGCACCACCCAGACCAGACCTTGGGATCATCCCAGGAGGTCTCAAGGCGCTCCCAAGCCACGTCGTCGCCCTATAAGCTTCAGGCAGAGCTGAGCCCAGCAGAATGCAGCACGAACCTCGGTAGCTAAGCGTGAAGAAAGTTCTGACATTCAAAATCTTCCTCTCTACATTCACCTACATTGACCTTGATACATTTACCTCACCTACTTACTTTTTCTTGCACTACTCTCTTCTACCTCTGAATCTTTTTGCAAAAGTAACTTCGCCGATCAAACAAAGTGCAGCAACATCAAAATCCTATGCTTCCTCAGGCCGTCTAAAGAGTTCCCAGCCCAAAGCAAAACTCTCAAAGCTTCTTGACCTCAATCTTGAGAAAGAGAATGATGTGACCGTCACCTTTAAAGAAAACGACCCAAACACTTGGAGTCCAAAGTAAGAAATCAGAGCACAGCTTAGACTTGCGCTTGGCAGTCCTGTCCGGCACTTCCGAGTAGCTGACCTTAGGGACGTCGAAAACCCACCTTCTTAGTATTGGGCTAGTGGCAATGCTGACAGCCCCAAAGACATATACAAATTCATGATATGTACCACTGTATGTCTGTATACATGTGTGTGTACTTATACATATGAACCAGTGTGTGTGTGTGTGTGCCTGCGCACACTGCTGTGATCTTCCACACCCACGCCCTGAGTTGCCTGGCCAGCACACCAGCCTCGGATTTCAAGCAGTTCACTCGGCACTGGCACTGCTGCTCTGGGGATCCCTGCTATGGTAAGGAGGACCAGTGCCACACACTGTACTCTGGACTGCCGTCCTGCCGCCCCAGGTCCCACATCTACCCCTCGATGTCCCAGCGGTTGCCGTCTCTGAGGCTGGAGCTTCCGACGATGAGAAACACGAACAGAGCGGTGAACAGCATCTTCGTCTGATTCAGAATGTTGAACACTATGCCATCCAGCGTCTGGTATGCCACCTGCCATCCAACTGAAAACAAGAATCCTTCAAGTTGAAGGAAGACATGGTGGCGCAGAGACACATACATGCACACAGCTATATAGACACACGAATCATCACAAATCCATACGTCTCCGGCAAGAGAGTTGCGTCGAACATCTCACCTGGTTGCACACGTTCTGCACCAAATATGTTATGGATGGAACTCCTGGACATGAGGTCAGACTCCCACAAGAGCCGTCACAAAGCAAAAATCTGCAAAGTTGCGTCCTGCTGCAAATAGAAAACCCTGCAAGGACCAATCTTTGAACGCCTGAGACGCAAGCATGGAAAGAGCAGGGCGCATTTCCAATCATGTTCTCAATCACAACACAAGAAAAATTGAAACTCAAATCAAACCTGAAAACTCTTTTAAAGCCTGGAATTCCCAAAAACCAAATTTAGGTCTTGTCCTTCAAAAAGAAAAGAGCAGATTTTTAAAGAGCTTGCAAATCAAACTTTTAGATAAAGAATCTAGGTGTAATATCCGAATCAGAATTATACCCATTACACTCTGAATCTAGGGTATAGTATCTATTAAACCCCCTGCCTATTCAAGTAATAACTATATCTGGTTACTGTAGTAAATCTATTGTAGATGTTATAGATGATCAATACTCTAGATTCAGATTATTAATAGCCATTAAGCACTAAATATTCTATAGTTACTGTAATAAATCTATTATAGATCTAGATTACATTATATTAGCTATACTTTTAGAATTGATTGATATGACTATAACAACTGGTATCCAATTCTACTTGTATGCTATATCTTGTATAACTTTGATAACTCTCATATAGTCACTACAACATACTATCGTAATTCTACAAGATTTGATATGCTTCAATCAATATACAGTACTTGATGTAGTTCTTGTCCCTAGAACCGTCACTATACTATAGTACATCTATATGAATCTACATCTATATGAATGTATATACATTCTCTTTCGATTGCCTTTCTACATCTATATAAATGTTTGAGAAGTTTTGCTATAAAACAGTAAAAATATATCTATGAAACTTCTCAAACAAATATAGATGTAGATCTATGAAACTTCTCAAACAAGTTTGCTAACTTCTTCGTTTTCTATCAAACTTCGTTGGATCTTTTTCGTTTTCGTTTTCGTTTTCGCCTCCTGGAGGCGGCCTTCGGCACAGAGCATGGCCATGCACCCGAGGACCTTCAAGGCCTCCGCCGCCAGCACCAGCGACGTGGCCGCGGTCCCGGGTGCTATGAAACCTGGGACCAGGGAAGCCACGCAACGGGTGGGCTGCTGGGTCCATGGGGTGGCTTCCATGGTGGGTTAGGGAGGGCTCATGGGTTGGTTAATGGGTTGGTTAAGAGGTTGGATTATGGCGAGTGAAGTTGAGTTGGTTGATTCAGCCAGTTGAATTGGTTGGTTGCAATTGGTTTATGATTGGTTTGTGGTTGTGGTTCGTAAGGTGGTTGATGTATAGACATAGCTCATAAGGTGGTTGATGTATAGACATAGCTGCTGTTCAGCATCACATCATGGCCCAAGGATGGCCAAGGATGGCTGACAATGATTGATGATGGTTATGATGGAGATATCCATGAACATTCTGATGACTAAGCATAGCTAAGCATGGCTGAGGATGGCTGAGGACGGCTCGTCATGGTGTGGGTCCACTGCACTGATTGGTGGCACTGGTACGCCGCGCCGCTCAGGTGCCGACGCTTCGACAGCAGCGGCTGAGCTCCAAATTGCCCCGCGTGGATGGCCTCGATGTACCGTCGGTGAATCTCGGAGGCCTTCCCCTTTCCGAACTTAGCAAATGTTATTTTTGACTTAGCCAAAAAAGAATGGAATTCTTAACTTAGCAAATGTTATTTTGACTTAGCGAACTTTTCCAACTGCGTTTTAACTTAGCAATATTTAAAGTCAAGCTTAAGTTCAGGCCTTCAGATGTTCCGTCTGAGTCTTCCATTGTCATGGGTTCGTGCTTTCTTTTTCCGTTCTTGTTCTGTTCTTTCTCTTTCTCCCTTCTTGATTCTCCTTCCTGCACTCGTACCACCACCTTCTTCTTTCAAATGCTCTGTGTTGGTTTTTCTTCGTCGGGTATTCGTCATATGTTGTCGTCTCCAAGTTCTTTTGTTTCCGCTGCGTGATGATGATGCATGATTAGGTCCGTTTTGCTTGTTGGTGTCCATCTCTGTCGTTTCGTTTGGTCAAATATGTTGCCATTTCTTTCTTTCTTTGTTTCTTTCGTTCATTCATTCATTCATTCATTCATTCTTTCTTTCTTTCTTTGTTTCTTTCGTTCATTCATTCATTCATTCATTCATTCATTCATTCATTCATTTATTCATTCATTCATTCATTTTTTTGCGTTTCTGTGGTTCCTTTCTTGTCTTCCTTGTTTCTTTGCATTCCTTCCCTTTGCTCATCAATCCGTTTCCTTTTTTTGCCTTCATGTCTTTGGCTCTTCAATATCCATTCATCATTTCTTCAATAAGTAATCCTCATTCCATCCTCATTCCATCCTCATTCCCTTTTTTTTCTGTTTTATTCAATCCTCCTTTCTTCTGTCCATCTATTCGCAAGGCCACCTGTGACTGGAACTTCTCCAGGTACCAATTGTGGTGTGACAGGAAGCCTCATGCTGAGGATCTGTTGGCATTCTTGCATCCCTGGCCTTCCCCTCCGGCCGCTCCCTGCAGATTGACAAATCATTTACATGCATATATATATATATATAGATAGATAGATAGATAGATAGATAGATAGATAGATAGATAGATAGATAGATATATGTATATATATATAGAGAGAGAGAGATATATCAATAGAAATAGATAGGCAAACAAATAAATAAATAACTAGATAAATAAATAAATAAATAAATGAATAGATAAATAAATAAATAAATAGATAAATAAATAAATAAATAAATAAATAAATCTATCTATCTATATACAAATATATATATCAATTGATTACATTGATCATTTATCTTCTTGCTTTCATGTTCCTGTTTCCTGCGACTTCGTGAAACTGTCTTGTCCCTTCCTTATTGCTTTCTTGTCGGCTCTTGACTCTCCAAGGTGCCAAGTATCCCAAGCCATGATGTGCAGACAGCAGGGCCCCAATGGCTGCCATAGCCAGCTCAGCAATTTGCAACAAGGGAAGACATGGAAACATCGCTGCCTCCTGCTGCATTGCTTGGATTACTGTGGGCATGACATTGGGATGGCGCATGGGGTTGGGATCCCTTGGGGTAGATGATAATGTCTGAACGTGTGTGCCACGCCACGAACAGGTCATGTATTCTTGAGCCATCTGAGCCAACCCGGTCATCAAGAAAGCATCGCTGCAGAGTTGACTAAGCACAGCTTCGAGAACTTGGGAAAGCTCCTGCCATGCCCTTGGGACAACCCACGATGTTTGGAGTAAATAGATGTAAATAGTTTTGGATACCTACTTGCGGCATGACTAAATATGACTAAATGACTACATGACTACCCGAAACAAAAAGCCCAACTGAAAGTGAACACCAGCACGAAAAGCTTGAAGAAAAGCTGTAGCCAAAATCGAGCTGAATCCAGACCAATTCGGACTCCATCAAAGCGTATTTGGCAACTCCAAAAATTGTTAAGCCAACTACGAGCTTGTTGAGAACGGCTTAACCACCTGCTCATCACTGTCAATGTTGTTTTTCGATTCGAAAATCTACCAACTGGCTGAAGAAAATCGGCAACTTGGAAGGAGTTCTCTCCTTGAAGCTGCTTTAAACAAATCTTGCTCTGAGCGATCAAACGCGCAGAGACTGCAAGTGCGGCTCCACAAGGCGTGCTTGCGCCACACTGCGAAAAGAATTCACGCCATAGCAGCAAGGTTTCCAGACTGCGGCGTGTACATAGAGAAGCACCCCGCGAAGAAGCTATAACAACCATCAAAGAATCACTAGATCACATCATGAATAAATCACATCATCCCAAACAGTTGACATGTCATTCCAAAAGCCCACGTCCAGAAAGCTGGCAAAGAAACTCCTCCAAACTCACGAGTGAAACTCCATCACTCCATCCCTAAGTCTTCCCCATTTACTTGGGGGATCTTCGCAGATCTGGTGCTTTTCTCAGGTCTGTGCCCTCCACGACTTGCGTGCCGCGTGGCGCGCGTCGCAGTGCGCTGTCATGCGCTGGGAGAGCGCGGTAAAGGCATGGCTGGCGCAGCCTCTTTGAGGCTGACACCGACTTCCTGTCTGTACGACATCCATGCGACATCAATGCACCAGTGGTGGCAAGGGAAGAGGACTCAGATGTCAAGTATGGTCAAATCACATCTTGTTGGCCCGTGGATTTCTGTATTTACGGATCTCACTGGATTTCTCTCTGGATGTCAACTTTGTTGTCCCTTACATGGGGAGATGTCACTGCGCATTGACCCGTCACCACTCACCGGTGCACAAACACAGAGATTTTTTCGGTCGGGTTTTCAAACAGCGCTCCAAGGTCTTGGAAACGCACCACCCGTCTCAGACGTCGTCACAGCGGCCGTCTGTTGGTTCTGAATCTTAGGCACCCCAAACCTCGCATGAGGACAAGAAAGCCTATGGACTTTCTTCAGGTTTGATCCATTCATCTTATGGATTTAAGAATTTAAAACTTCTTCCATCGCAGAAATTGTTGAGTTTCTTCAGCAATTTCTTCATTTGCATAGCGTATTGATTCTACACAGCTAATCCCAAGCAGTTCCCACGTGAAATGACCCAAGCTTTCAGAAATTTGAGGCCCCGGACCTCAGAATGCAACGCTGTCCCACAAAATTGGCAAAAGCGAAAGCCAGGGCTGGCCTCGAAACCGTTTCGGCTCACGGGACGCAAGGCTCACGGAACGGCAAGGCACGAAGCAAACCGCGAAACATCAAGAAACCCAAGGACTCGAACGAAAAGAAAAGCATAATGCAGCATTAATGCAGCATATGTCCACGAAACTTCGGACAGCACATGACTCACATGACTCACGGCTTCGCCTTGCCCCCGCAACTTTGGCAAAAGCGAACCTCGGTGGTCTGCCAGTGTCGCACAAGCACGTGGAGAGTGCAGCTTCAGCTTCGGCTTCCCGGCTTGAGAATGGTCCCTGGCGCTGCAAATCTTCATACAGATAAGTGCTGAAACAAATTTTCGAGATCATGTTCTTGAACTATGACGCGTCATGACTCAGTGAAAATCAGATCCAAAAGAAGATGAGATAAGATAAGTCATAGTTTTGGATTGAGCCATAGTTCAAACTAATGGTAGTGACTATGGCTCAAATAAGTCAAAGAAACTTCTAGTTTGAACCATAGTTTTCTTCAAAATTCGCCAGCCATCTGAGGAGAGAACGATCCGTTGGAGGGCGACAGCTTCTCTCCTACAGCGACAGCGACCGCGGCGACTGCAGCAGTTGATACGGCCCTTGGCGCCCCGCCTACGAAGCTCTGTGCAGGCCCGTGCCCGCTCTCCTGGCGAAAACTCAGACCTTTGAAGAATCAAAAATT
Source organism: Symbiodinium kawagutii (assembly GCA_009767595.1). Taxonomy (NCBI): domain Eukaryota; class Dinophyceae; order Suessiales; family Symbiodiniaceae; genus Symbiodinium; species Symbiodinium kawagutii. The sequence goes on from VSDK01027481.1 coordinate 548,067, forward strand.
GATCTTTGAAAGAAATCTAGGTAGAGAACTTGAGACTTGTCTAAGTTGAGACTTGTCTAAGTTGATGGTTTTTTCTAACTTGAGACTTGTCTAAGTTGAGAAATGTCTTCTTTTTTCTTCTCCAAATACTTACGTCAAATCTTAACCTCAAGGTTTTCCAAATCTGTACTTCAACAGATGCTTTCAAGCGCTCTCAGCGAGGCAGCATCTCAAGCTCAAACGTTTGACAAATTCAGTTTTAGTGCAGGCTTTTGAGGATACTTTTGAGCTACATCAATACGCATTGCTGTGCGCATGTCTATGACATCCATTTTCATATCATAGAAGCAACTCTGTGTCAATGTTGCGAATCAGTTGGAACACAGAAAGAAATATTAAGCAATATAAGTATAACTTTGATGACTTCAAAAAAAAAGGTATCAAAACGGAGACTATAGCGATCAAATACACAGATATATAGATATCTAAACATCTTTTGATTAAAAACACAAAAACTCATCAATAACTATCAAAAGAGTATTCAAAAAACTGGTAGTTGATGGTTTGAAGCGGTATATCTATCTATAAATATATACATTTTTGGGGGGGTTAAAGTTCCAACATCATTCACCATACCAATCTGTAGGTCATCAGTTGGCAGCATCCACGAGTTGCATCCGCCTTCTGTCGCACGGCCATATCGATGAGGCTGCCCTGCCGCCGTTTTACAAAG
>VSDK01027481.1:548791-591650 GCA_009767595.1 Symbiodinium kawagutii
CTGCCCTGCCGCTGTTTGACAAAGGGCGACAGGAAGCGCTTGGTGAACGCTTGGGATCACGGGGGGGTAGCCTCTGGTAGTCCCTAACCTGGCAATGGATTTGAACCAGATTTTATAGCGAAACCCTGGGAAAGCACCAATAAATGATGGATTTTAGGGAAGACCAGAGGGTAGCAACTAGTTGGGATAACAATTAGTTGCAAATTAGGGGACAACTAAGTTGGAAAGATCCCCTATGCAAAGGATATCCAAAAATTCGTTCGGTCCATAGGGGCAACTAAGAAATCAAAGATTTTTTTCCATCGCCATCTGCAAGAGTTCAGCTGGGCCAAGGCAAGAATTGGACAGAACTCAAAGAAATTGGTGCCTCGTTTTTCTGCTTGAATTTAGGCGATCGCCAACAATATATACATACATATATATACATATATATATTTATATTTATTATTATTATTATTATTATTATCATTATTATCATTATTATCATTATTATCATTATTATTATTATCATTATTATCATTATTATTATCATTATTATCATTATTATTATCATTATTATCATTATCATTATTATTATTATCATTATCATTATTATTATTATCATTATTATTATTATTATTATCATTATTATCATTATTATCATTATTATTATCATTATTATCATTATCATTATTATTATTATCATTATTATTATTATTATTATCATTATTATCATTATTATCATTATTATTATCATTATTATCATTATCATTATTATTATTATTATCATTATTATCATTATTATTATTATTATTATCATTATTATTATCATTATTATCATTACTATTATTATTATTATCATTATTATCATTATTATTATCATTATTATCATTATTATTATCATTATTATCATTATTATTATTATTATTATTATTATTTTTATTATTATTATTATTATTATTATTATTATTATTATTATTATTATTATTATTATATATATTATATATATGGATCTGGGAGGTAGGGGACCATCACCAACCACCGCTGATCAACCAATGGGCTCGTTTCAGACCAGCGTTCTGTTTGGAAAAATGATGCCAGGAATTCCCAGTCAGAAACCGAGCTTTCCCATCTGACAGTAGCAGTTGATGGAACCATCTGTTAAAAAGAAAAGGGCAAAGCAAGAGCAGCAAAAGAATAGTGTGGCCTTTGCGGAGGACGGGTTGCAGTCAAGAACGCATCAAGAGAGAGTGACATATGCCGTTGACAGCACTTACTAAAGATCTCAGCTGCGTCAAGCGCCAGAAGGCCACGATGAGCCGTATGAAAAAGGCGACTGTACGCTGTAGAACGTAGCAAATGGATACTCCTTACGCTATGACCCTTCTCCAAATTCTTTACGCGCCATGTATGCACCATATACTAGATGGCCTCTATACCCTCTATGCGCTCTAGACTAGACACCAACTACACCATATTTCCACAAGACTCCAACTATACCCTAAACTGTCTTTTTCTTTTACTCTCTATATTCTGTACTCTTCATAAACTCTGAACCCTTCTCACTACTCTGTACTTAAAATGCTCTATATCTCTCTATACTCTGTTTATTTTATTTACTCTACACCCTTCTCTATACTCTATACCCTTCTCCGCACTCTACACTCGATATCCCCCATACCGTCCTCCATACTCCAACCACACACCAACTACACTCCACAACTGCACTCCAACTACACTCCAACTGTCTCTCACTATGTACTCCCAATATTCCATGCTTGGAATCTCTATGCCCGCCTGTGTGCGTCGCCCCCCACGTCTGCGTTCTGTTTTGACCTTTTGGCCGCACCTGGCGCCACAACACGACGTCCAAAATGTGAAGAAACTTTGCACTTCGAAAAGACTTCGAAAGAAAAAGGGACGCACTTCAAAAAGACTTCGAAAGAACTGTAGGACGTGACTCACGTGACCCAAAACTTCCCCTTGAAAGAAAGTGAAGGGAACTTCCCCTTTGAAGGGAACTTAAAGAAAGCATAAGAAAGCCCTTCACAAAACTTCGAGGGAACCCCTTCCGAGACTGGGTGAAGGACTCACGAAGAAAAAGCGGTCGGGTTGGAGGTGGCCCTCTCATGACCTCAGCACAAGGCATCGCAAGGCACGCGGAGCTATGCCCCACGTCATGACCCCCAACTGTTTCAGCTTGGATCAAAAATATGGTGACATGACTTGATTCATCTCGAACTGACCAAGTCATTTCAATTTATCTTGATTCATCTTGATGCATCTTGATTCATCTTGATTAATCTTGATTCATCTTGATGCATCTTGATTCATCTTGATTAATCTTGATTCATCTTGATGCATCTTGATTCATCTTGATTAATCTTGATTCATCTTGATGCATCTTGATTCATCTTGATTAATCTTGATTCATCTTAATTCATCTTGATTCATTCTGACCTTCACTTCTGCTCAAGACACTCGTGCGGTGGAATAGTGCGCGTAGTTGGCCTGAGAAGAGTTGACTTCTGGTCTTGACAAAGTCCAGCAGTGGCCCAGTTGCAAAGTTGCAACGAGTTCTCTGAGTTATCTCATCTCTACGGACTCCACCGGGATTTCTTTGGGAACATGCCCTATTCTTCTCCAGGTGAAGCTTCCCCAATTTTGAAGAAAGCTCTTTCTTCCACCTCCCGGACCAAATCTGCTCCTACCTCAAAGCCTTGAAGTGCCGCGGGCACAACTGAAACCACCTGCCACAGAAGATTTCACTCAGCCCTCAGTGTGAACAAAGAACTCACCACATGAGTCCGTCAGCCCTGTTGTTTCAGAATCGCTAGCCACTTCGCTGTGTCCAAGCTTGCGATGCCCTTGCCTTCTCGGAATTAAACTTTCCCATCTTCTTCCCCTGCCAAGAATGACTAGTGTTTAACTGTTTAACTTGCATCTTTTTCCACCAAGACTTGTTCCTTCAGAGCACAGCAATTTGTGACCTCGTATTTGCTACGCATCATCCATGCATAGTCGGAACTGATGAAGTTGATAAACCTAAGACAAACCACATCCATCAAGGTCGTGACGTCGTTTGCCGAGACTGGAGACATGTTCAAATTACGGCAGCTTCGCTCAGCTTGGAACGCATAGCCACGGTTGGCGTTGGTCTCAGGGTCGATGGGGAGATACAAAAAGTCAAAGGCTCCTGCAAATCCTGCGCCGGAAACAACTTCGATCACACCTCTGGCTGAAGCTTCATGAACCTTCATGACTTGTGGAACAAACACATGGAAACAAGCCATGACTTCCATGCCAAACCCACATGCCACATCCAAAACTGGAGATTCCCAGCGCCCAAACGTGCTTGCCTTGCCAGCACCAAGGGGTACCCTGCCCCTCTCCTGCTCCGTTCAGTTCGTCGATGAGCATCTGCTGGTTGTATTTGTTCGGCAGATTACGTGCCTTTGAAACAAAATGGGTGACTCACAGGAAGGAATCCACTGGAAAGAAAAAGTTTGATGACTCAAGCTGAATCAACTGCTGCAAGTCATTTGTATGAGGGAAACAAGATGGGTCACAACAACTTGCACTTCAAGCTCTCCAGGCTTGGTAAGGCTTAGGGCCCAACCATGATGGTAGAAACGCCTCAGATCCATGCTTCGCAGCACAATCGAAATTCGAAATCAATGATACCAATCATAAAAATCATATGGATCAATGTTCATCAATAATTTTGATGATATTTGTGTCAAATAAACACATAGCATAGCAATGATAATTGAACACAAAAAAAATGCACACAAAGGTAACACTCCATAGATGGCAATGCAAAGTGAAGATCGCAACAAATTGCGAATCGCTTGGAAAGGCACTCTGCCAAGCCGATGGGATCTCGCTCTCAGTGGGCGAAGCCTGGCAGAAAGTTTGCTCCGCAACATGTTGCAACGACTTGAGGTTCGAAACGGTGGTCCAATAATGGTTGATCATCGTTGCTGATGGTTATTGGCTCATGAGTTATCAGCTAGTGGATCAAAATACGAATCATGTTTCATTCACGTGCTCAGACCATTGTACGACGACCCGTCTTGTTCGTGCATCCAGGACAAAACCACTGCAGATAAGCGTAATCAACCATCATTCGCGCACTAGAACCAGCAACTTATCAACAAAACCATCACCATGCAACTATTTCTTGCTTGGGTTTCCAGAAATTTTGCCCACCTGCGAGTTATTGCTAATCAAAATCTTGCTGGCTAACCCATCATAGAACCCCCATCGCTAACCGTCGTTGAAGCACCATCCCCTGCAACCATTGACCGCACCTGCACCACAGGCGCTTCCCAAGAACGTTCAGCTGGAGACCCATTGATGGACGTGTCAGGCTTAAAGGTCAGAGGCAAGTCCTCAATGCAAAGTCGAGCTGCGATAAGTTGCGCAAAGCTGTGGGAAATATGGGTGTTTCTCAAAATGGGGGTACCCCTAAATCATCCATTAATAGTCATTTATAGCAATAAACCAACCATTTTGGGGGTCCCTTATTTTGAGAAACCACCATATATAGTGTATCGATCGATGGATCGATGGATGGATTATCCATCGATCGATCTATCCATTTTGACATCGGATGCAAATATATTTGCACATATATGAATCTTTGTTGGTACAAAGCTGTTGACGTATAAACATGTCAATCCATATGGGTGTGTGTGGGTATATGTATGCACTCAATGCATGCATGTGGGCGTGTTTCCGTGTATCTTTCTACGATTTCGTCAGTCATGCTTAATTCAACTGGTTAGCTGATCGAAATGGTCCCGATCAGGTCTAGCTTTGACACCCTTGAGAAGAACCAAGTGAACTGCTCCGTCCTTGCCCGCTTGGAATACTTCTCCTCGCAGTGCTACACGTTTGCAGTGCAACACCAGCCACAGCACAGCCACAGCACAGCCACAGCCCCACCTGCTGACGCCTCTCCTGACCAGCTGAGAAGCTCACGAGCGAAACATGCTTCGATGGAAACCCCTTGGATCTAACGAGGTGGAACTTGCGAAGGCTCTGCCACCGGTCCTGCGAATTCTTGATAGGACTGGTAGCTCATGGGAAAGTACAAGATCTTCCCGTGCTGCATCATGGCACCGTTTTGCATGGGAGTGCCGTTTTGCATGGCAGTGCCGTTTTCCATGGGAGAGCCGTTTTGCATGGCACTGCCGTACCACATGGAGTTGGAGGAATCCATGACTGGCAGCTGCATGTAATTCGACGACCTCAAAGTCACATCAAATCAATTGAATTCAAAAAAAGATTGAAGTTTAGAACATGACTACAAGCTTGCAAGTATAGATGCAAGTATAGATGCAAGTATAGATGCAAGTATCGAAAATTTCTCCAAAGAATTCGAAGTTCTCCAAGAATTCTACCAGCCTTTTGAGGTCCCGGCATGTCAGGCCAGACATTTTGGATCGAATTCCTGGCAGAGAGAGGCCTTATCTCCCGAGCCATGCTGGCGTTTCAACGGACAGCGTGGACTCCTGGGACCCCTATGGAATCCTGGCAGCAAACATGGAAGCAGCACCAATCTTGATGGCCTCCTGGAAGCGACAAGAGAGGGGAGAAGAACAGAGGAATACAAAGATGAATAGAATAAAAAGACAAAATAGATATTTACAGATAATGATTAATAAATTCTGCAAAACAATAAATAGAGAACATATTGAAATTTACAGATACACGAGAATACATAGAAAAGTGTGCGAATACAGAGTAGGGAGAGAGAGGGCAAAGATCGACAAAGATCCACATCAACTTTGCCATGACTTTCCACAGGTTCTCCGAACTTTCACACCTCTCCTGGATATGCTGCGTGCTGCGGCGCTTGTGGGAAGTCCAGCCCTTCTCCAGTCAGTACTCTCGGCTGCAAGGGCATCTCCCCAGTCACCATCCGAGCCATCTCCCCAGTCACCATCCGCGACATCTCCCCAGTTTGCATCCGAGGCATCTCACCGGTTTGCATCCGAGGCATCTGCGCCATGCCCATGAAAATAAAAGTCTTCAAGAAATGACATCTTCAACATCTGTCATCTTTCCAAAGCAGAAACTGAAACCTGAAAAGAGTACGTTTAAGATGACCGAAACATAAAGCAATGACATCTCAGAAGAAAAAAGACTATACAATAGGAGCATGTTTGTCATTTCAAGTATTGAACTGCTTCTTCTTCAAATAGTACCAGCGTTAAAGGCAGTGAAATAGGGATCAGGTTCTTAAAACAGTACTAGTGGTAAATAAAAATAAATAAAAACAATAGTAGTGATAATAGTAGCAATAATGACAATGATAGTACTAGTGCTAAAGCAAATATTTCGAAAGGGATCAGTTTCTGCAGGTCGTGGCTCTGACCTTCTCCGGTTCGCTATCTTCGACCTTGGATGCGCATCAAGGGAGACGTTCGCTCTGGATCGGGAACCGTGGATATGCAACATGTCTGTTCAAGGCCAGAGAGTGGACTTACATCTACATATCTGTACATAAATATATATATATATATATGTATGTATGTATGTATGTATGTGTGTGTGTATGTACATATACAAACACCAAAAAAAACAATGATAGCAATAAGAAGAAGAAGAAAAAGAAGAATCACCCTAAGACTGAAACATAAATGCGTGAAAGTTTGATAGATACGTATACAACTATACATCTAAAAAAATTGTAAATACACGAAAAGTCCATGTAACATAAAAATGAAAGATGACATATACTGGTCTGATAGACATATGACGCATGTCTCTATGCAATAGACATGTGATCCTGTGTGATGTATTTGCTGTGCTGGTTAGTCTTGGCATTTCAGAAAGCAAAGATGTGACCCACAAGAATATTACAATAACAAGAACTTTCAAATATCATTGTAATGCTTCAGACCATCTTAACAAGATCAATGTGCGCAAGGTCACATAGCCAGAACTTTCCGCCGCGTGTGCCCCTGCACACCCAGGTTTTCAACTGCCAGCTGACAAGCTTGGGACATGCCCCGCCACAAAACTTTGAAACCTGGCAACTCCTGGGAACGACCTTGACATGAAAACACGACAAAAATTCCGAGGTTCAAAGATAGTACTAGATACCGATGGATAATAGTAAAAAGTAACAGATAGTGTTTAATAGATAGCAATAGATAGTAAGAGATAGTAACAGATGGTAACAGAGGATCATACTGGATAGTAATAGAGATTCAAAACACAGATAATATTAGATAGCGATCTCAAAGACAGTAATTTCTGCATGAACAGCCATTGAGAAAAGAGAGATCAAACTGCAGCTTTTGGAAGCAAAGAGCTAAGGCCAACTGCTTGGAGAACATGTTTGGCGACGCTGGTTTCAGCCAACCCTCCCGGGAAGTCTACTGTCTTCCATCGAAGTGTAGGGCAATGCTTCGTGTTGCGCCGCAACGGACGGGGACACAGGGTGACGCCGCGATGAGAGAGCCCGGGCCAGCCGATGTCTCCCCATCATTCCTTTGTATTTCCATGACCAATCATTGAAGCAGAGCTCGGAGCTTCGAATTTTTGCTGCGCGTTTGGCTTCGAGTGAAGCTCTCAGTAAAACTTAGCACATAAAGGGACGCGGATTCCTTGGCTTGGATGCTCACCAGAGACGTGCACCACGAGAATCGACCAGCTGTGACAAGCTGCAGGGAACAGCCACTTAAACTGACCAATGACCTATGACCTCCACTTTTGAGTCAAATGCCAAAACAAAAACTGGGCGAAAACAACGGCAGAGAACAGAACATTTCTGATGGTCACGCTGGATGAAGGGCAGCTCAAACAGAAATCCATGGGATGATCTGATGCGTTGTGATGGGTCCTGACCAACTAAATTGATTGATTCGAAGCTTCAATGGATCCTCGTTGCCCTGTGCTGAGTGCTGCACTGCATTGAAAGGGGCCTTGGTCTTCGAACTTTGAGGGAGCAAATGTCAGCAATCGTATCACATCAGGTTACCTTGAACACTGTGACCTTTAAAATGATGTGAGACCTCAAACCTCACGTTTCATTCATCGGCATCTGCTCATGTTTGTTAAATCATTACCAGGTGTTGTTTCATAGTGGTACTTCATCTTCACCAAAGTGTTTCACATGGATGTTCTATGAGACATTATAGACTTGGCCTTGGCTAGTAACATAAAATGTTATTATGTTCTATTCACATTTGTTCATACTGTCACTATTACCAAATCTCATTATTCACTTATATCAACACTACTGTTCGCTACCACTCACAGTTCTCAATTGTTGCCCTTCTCATGTGGTTGACCTCACGTTGCAGGTCTCACGTTGCGCAACACGGCGCAACCTGAGGTTGCGGCTGTCGAAGGCCTAGCGAAGCTCAGCAAAGTGATGTCAAGAGGTCATAGGTGATGCTAACAGTGATGATGATATGTCAATATGACATCTTGATATGTCATATATTGACATGTCAGTATGACATGTTACCGTAGTAAAAATGATGGTGATGATATGTTAATATGGCGCGTTGATATATTTTAATATGGTGGGAGTGATAGTGATGATATGTTAAAATATGCTGATACGGATGAAAACAGTGATGCGAATACTGCTGATTTCAATAATGATTTCAAAAGTGATGTTAACAGGTGATGTTGAATTATCTGGGAATATGTGTATGGTCACCATTGATTGCCGTTGATGGTCTATCTTTGTCAATGGTATGAGCATTTCTCAAGCCATAGGGGTACCTGCAATCATCCCATGGACCACTTGTAGTGATAGACCAACCATTGGTGGGGGCCCCAACCACATGTAGAAATAGTGATGTCAATCGTTGCCAGTGAACTAATCTTCATAGCTACTGGCTGATAGTCATAGTGAATAGTGAATGTCAATGGCTCATAGCGAACTTGACAAAAATGTTTTGAAGCAATGTTAAGACAGCCTGTTGGGCCAGGAGCCCAGCTCGCATTGTTTGGCTTTGTTGTTTCATGTGCAACGAATGTTTCCACTCATGCCCAATTAGCGTGGATTTTCAACCGTCCTTTCTATATTGAGACCCCGTCAATGACTACAACGATGTTGTTGTACAACTAGCTTGGACAAACCGAAAGTCTTGTGACTTCTGTTTTACACTGTGGTCTCATGTTGTCAGCATACCTGCTCAACATGTTCGTTGCCGGACATGAGCCGAACGTGTGTTGAACAACATACGCATCAAACATGTAGGAACTTCCCATGTGGAAGCAATTATCACAACTTGCCACCGAGCAGCAGGGTCATTTCCTCCTGCCAGGCACAGAAGTTGCAACGGAAAATTCAGCATGAAGATTTCACAGCTTGACTTCTGCAACCCAAAAAAAAAACACTGCAACAAAATTGAAGAAGGTAATGAAGCATCAACATGTACAATATGTTTAAGTACCAACACGTACAAACATCAACATCTACAAATTTGTCAAACATGAACATCTACAATCATTTCTTGAAGCTAATTCTACAAAGGTTTCATCACATGAACTCAGGACACTTTCCCTCTGAGTGCCCGGCCGAGGGAGCCATGAATCGCACAGCGGGTTCGGACTGCTGCCTCTTGTGAAGGCGAAGATCCATGGGGTCCTCGTCGTCCTTGGCCAACCATTGGGCCACCATTGGGCCACCATGGGCCACCATGGGCCAACGGTGGCTCCAAGCAACGGGTTGGCCACTGAAAAACAAGAAGGCACAAGAAAGCGCATGTTTGATAGCAAAATCTGCAAACTACTTCGAAAAGATGCTAAGAAAATCTTAAGAAAGCTAAGAAAGTGATGTTGAGTCTTCAAATTCCCAACTGACGGACCGCGCGAGGTCTAGGAATGTATTTTTCACCTAGCCACGGAGCTACTCGTTGAGCTGGTGTGAAATTGACACCACATCAAGGCCCAGCCTGGTATACTGGAGCCTGCATTACGCCAAACGCTTCTCTTCAAATCAAAGAAAGCTAAGGCTCCCAATACCTGAGCACATGCAGAAACTTGGCCATCCAAGATGTAAAATTAACCCAATCACACGTCGCAAACAGCACACTGTGAGCGCAAAGACTTGGCTAAGCCACAAACCGAGTTGTCAAGATTGCAGAACGCAATGAGCACTTGAGCAAACAAAAAGAGCCGTTGGAACGTAATGTTTAGTTGGCCGAAATTCGTATGAGAAGAATCAGCCATACCAGCCCTCCAATCTTGGAGCAGCACTCACCTTTTCACTCAAAGTGTTCACCTTTCACCAAAGTCACCTTTTTGTTTCGTTTTTGGTTGCCCTTGTAGGAACGCATCGGTCCCAATTGAAGGATTATCGGTGCCACGACTCCATTGGAGACCACGTGGCACTGGAACCTCTCAGGGCTGATTCATCGCGGCAGAAATCAAAAGGAAAATGGTTGGCAGTCGTTCCTTTTGGGAACTGAAATTCAGAGTCTTGGTCTTGGTAGGGCACATTCTAACAGCATGTATTCTGTGGGCACTTTTCCAAAGATTCAGGCATCATCCAAGCGCACAACGTGACGAATACGAATGCCAAATTCGATCACGAACTGCTGATGATGCGAAAAAATGCATCAGCGTTCCTTTGTCGCTGTATCAGCCCATACTAAATGCTAGCGATTTGTATTGGTCGACTTGTGGAAGGAAGCATATCCCGTGCTCTTCACGTCAAGCATTACATTTCCACCTCTTGCCCACACATTCTGACTCGAAATTGGCATTTCCCACAACAATCATGACAACACTGCGAACACGGAAATACTGGACACAACATTGAGAGAATCTGAAAAGTTGCTAAAGGACAAAAATTGAGCGCTTGAGGAAGCATGTCACTTTTTTTCGGTCAGAACAAGGACAAGAATGGTTCAGGCGCATGTTGACGGCACCAGGTTCTACTAGTCGGGGTTTGAATGCCGCGTAGCACCACGCAAGACCACTGTTAGATCGTGGCGCTGGATTTGGTGGCCGTTAAATCCTTTGATGCGTTTCTTTTACTGTTTCTTAGTCTTGCTGCAACATTTCGGACCATCGACAAACAATCAACCGCATTCAGAAAACTGTGCCGACACAATGTTCCTCCACCATAGGGAAATGATTGGCATGACATGCTGCAGACTTAGATCGAGAGAGTTCGGATGTTCATTGTGCATGCATTGACACTTGGGCGGAGACACAGTGCAAACAGTAGTTGAATTTGGCCCAAAACATGCATATCATCTCCATACTGATGGGCGTGATGAGTATTGAACTGGAACCCAGACCAATGCAAATTTCGATAACCCAAAAAACACATGAACAACCAAATTGACAACATTTTGCCGATACAAATTTTTGGGTGAATAAATACCAATGGACAATGCACTTTGGAACATCTACAAGGGTGAGTTTACGTGGCATTGTTTGTTGCAGAACGTTGATGCCCAAAACGAGCCTGCCAACCAGCGTGCGGGCTCAACCAGCAAACATGTATGTATATGTTCGCATAATGGCACACATTTGTGCACAACTGTCGCAGCAAAAAATAATGCGACCATGTTGCCGGGATAATTTGAGCATTTTGTACGGGAAATTTGGTCGAAACGATGAAATCGTTTGTCCTTCTTCGTGCGATTGGGATTGTTGCTGCAAAATGTCATGTTATTGGGCATTCTGGCACTGCAACCATCGACCCATTTGGGTGATGAATATTGCACACCTGGCGGTAAAAAATTACGGATCCTTGGAAGCAGTCAATTTGTGAAACGACAGATGCAAAGTTTCAACCCTTTTGCGACAACTCTTTGGATGGTTTCTTTTAAATATGTCAGCACATTTGATGATACATGCGGTTCTGCACCAAGTCTAAACATATATCATTGTATCATATAATCTACTTTTCTACTCCTTCAGCCCAGAAGTTCAAGGAGCCAAATAGCAAATGTGGCATCATCATGTTGCACAGCTCGTGCACTGTTTTTTCAAAATTTCATGCACCCGATTTCAGACAATCCACAGTCGCAAGCATATAACAATTTCTGGCAAAAATTGTAAAAGTCAAGGTGGAACCTTTGGTGCCGATCAAGCACCCCGTTTCGGGCGCCAATCTTTCAAAAGATCGAAACCACCACCTACAAAATCCGGACTCGGCTCCTTACAAAAAAACACAGAACACACAAAACTGCCAGATTCACAGTCAAAATTTTGCCGTCTCATTGTTTCCGAGCGACACTTGAATCGTCATAAATACAAATGTCGTGGCTTTGCCCCCCGTGCCATCCACAGCCTTCTTGAGGAGTGCGACGAGCACATCAGCAGTTTCTATTTGCCATGAAAAGTTTCAAAGGTTGTCGTTGCATCAGTCTATTGTTTTGAAACGTTTGCCCTTCATTTTGATGACGAAAAGTCCAAAAGTGCTTATTGTGGCGTGTTTCACCATGCAAATGCATCCGGCACATTCACTGCAAGTATGTGTGCAAACGATCGGCCTGTGCCGCGGCCGTTTTGTGATAGTTTGTGAACATGGTCCGTGAAAAGAAAGGTTGCAAAAGAATTGTGTTTCGACCTTGCGAATTGAGCATTTCAATGGTTGGTCGTGGCATGGTACTTTTTTGCACCCGTGATTTTGCAGAAATCAACAAAACAAAATGACATATGAAATCTCAGGTCCACGCGCATAATTGCACAACGTAAGGGCGGGCTCAAGTCGGACCCCCTCTCGACGCCAAACACACAAGTTCAAGTGCCCCATTTGCTGAAGAACCTTCGCAAAATCGAAAAGAACGAGGTCCCACAGCGGCCGTTCCACGTGTTCAAACGCACCGTGTTTGTGGTGACATTGCGTCGGCCCCTCCTGACACCATGTTGTTCCTGCGAAATGTTTGCCTCCAAATATTCAATGCACTGAAAAACACATGTTGGATGGTGCAAATGGGTGCCGGAGTCAAGGGCGTGTATTGATACCACGCTTATTCACAATACTTTTTGATAATGTTATGAATTGTTGGAAATTGCAAATTTTGGACGAGTATGGGTTTGAATTCAACGATGTGTTGATGCGCTGGTTAGATCCTTGATTTTGCACATGATATTGTGCGTCAGCAAAACGAATGAGCATGCTTGTCGGCTGTGGGATGGCTAGCCTTGAGGCAGTTGGGGCGGTTTGAATCTGGAGAAAGCATCTATTTTGACAAACGGAACCCAACCGCCATCCGACCTTTGCAGTACAAAAGCTTTGTCAATCAAAACGTTACACCGCGAAAGCAGGCACAAATGGTTTGGGCGCAAGTTGTTGGCAAACCTTCCTGGTGGCTGTAACATGGATCTCGATTGCCATGCCCGCAAGCAAACAGCACTAACAAATGGGTTTTTTAGGACCACCACACCACAATTGGAAGTCGGCTCAAATATTGCGAACTTATAACTTTTGCTGTGGCATACTTTACCGCAAACTCTCGCCGAATTCAAAAATTGGAATTGAAAGGTATGGATTTGTCGTTTCGGAAATTATGCACGAGCATCGTGCAGCTGCTTCCCGGCGCAGATTCGAGGTTTGAACGACCTGAGTTCTTACATGCAAACAGGAGTGAAACAAGGAGACGTCATCAGCGCGTGTTCAATGCTGTTTTGGAATCAACGATGCGCAAATGGAAATTGACGTTGCGCTATGATGGTATATTGACATTGGTGCACGGGAACGACTCACGAATATTCCTTGCGCTGATGTTTTTTGCTTTTTGCCAAACCATGTGGCGATTTGGTCCAAATGATTGAGCCCATGTGGCGATCTGATCTACATGACTGAGGCCCTCATCGTGGCACTGGCATGATGCGGGTTTAACGCTGCATCGTGCAAACCAAGACCGTTACCACATATCAGATGGCTGACGCTTGCCACGTTGAAGCTGGCCGTTCTTCGGTTGAACTGTTGCATGGCAGCAACGCAAGTATTTGGGCCAAATGTCCCCAAGAAATTCGAACAAGAAATCGTAAACTGAACCCGTGCATTGCTTGCAGATGCTGCAACCAAATTTCGCAAACGTAAAGATGTGCTCACAAATCGCCATGTGTGTGTTCGAAATTGCGAGTAATGTTTTTTTGCCGCAATGATTTTTCCGGCTTTATTGTTTGTTTTGTTTCATTACCTCTTGGTTGCATCGCGAATCCGCAGGCAGGCACAGTGCCACGGTCCACGAGGGACATGGGAAAATATTGACTAGCATTACACACATTCAATCACCATTGCTCCGACAAAACTGCACAAAAGATTGTTCATGTGACGGCCATTGCTACACATTCCGCGCTGCCGAAAACCATAGTGAATGAAACGTATGATGTGCAAAAACCTGCAGTCGATCATCCCATCTTAGGTGGGGACGCCTTTGGCCTTTGTGAAGTTTGTTTTTGAATTGGGTGTCCAGTTTTCGCTCTGCAGCTACCAGTTCTTGATAAACTTGTGTCATCGCCAGACGCCAAACCCCATCCAGCACCAGAACCCAAGCAACTGTCGACCTGGCATTTGCTTCCAGGCAACGTCAAGATGAAAAAGTGGGCCGTAGTCGATGGACAAGTAATCAAACTGTACAAGACAGTAGGGGTGATCACAGCATCAAGGAATTTCAGCGGCAATCTCAAGGACACATGTCGGTTGAACAATGTTCCCTTATGTTCCTGAAATTTCATCCGCGCCACATGAACACGATGCGCTGCATCAATGGCAGCCGCTATTTTCAAATCACCTGGCAATTTTTTACCATAATATTTGTGCTCATCCGTGCCATGCAAAGTTTCCAGCATATCATCCTTCACTTCCATAAAAAAATTTGAGCATTGCGAGTTTTTTGTGGGTAAAAATTTGGGTCCACGTGCTGTCCAAGTTCAGTCCCACCAATGACAATTCCTCATAAAAATCTCCAGCATCAGCAACCATTCAGCTTCATGTTTTCAAACGATGATCACGTCGTCAGCAAACCGCACATCTGTTACACATTCATCCGCTCCAACATCCCAACCACATTGACTTAGTTGAAATTTCCATTTTTGTAAACCATGTTCAAGACCAGCATTGAAGAGCGGCAGGTTGATGACGTCCCCTGGTTTGACTCCACATCCAAAGCCCAAAAAATCATTTCCTGAGTTCGTACCATTTTGTTAACAAGATTTGGATGCAAGCACTTGTAAATACTGGCGACGCACCTTTTTGCAATCGTAGGGGTTCAAACAAGGAATCATTTTCGATGGGATCAAAAGTTTTTTGTCAAACCCACACTGGCGCACCACGGCGGCACTGACCATTCGAGCGACTTGCTACACATTGTTTGAAAAATTACAAAGCACCAGTATGGCAATCGGACGCCAACTAGTCTGCTGCTGAAGATCACCCGCGTTAGGCAGCATTGTGAACCTGGTGTTCTGCCAAGTCTCTTCCAAGCAACCAGTTTGAACCATGTCATTGTAAATGGTCACCACATGCAAATGTAATTCATCGCTTTCAAAAATGAAAAATTCCGCCAATGACGTCGTTAAAATATGCTAAAATCAGCGGACCGGTTCTCCTACATTTGCTTGACTTTTTTTCAACTCATGCACGGTGAAGGGGCCTACATCTACAAAACTCTTCGCTGCAATTTGTCCCAAAAAATTGTTCACATTCGTCGAGCTGAACCCAATGTCCAGTCAATTGTTGGTTCGGTGGCGTTAGATGGCACTGATTGGAAGACGGTCATGCACAAAATGAAAACCCGGTTACGGAGCGGCTTTGGTTGTGCATGTCTGGATTCGTCTTGCAAACGTCAATGTCGGTTGGCTGCTCACGCTGCTGGTTCCAACAGTTGGCTTGGATTTGCTGCAAGATGGTACCCTCATGAAAAAACAAGAAAACTATACAATCCCTCCCCACAGTCGTCCACAACAAAAAAAGATGATATGCGGCGCAAATGTCGGGAAAACACTTTCGGTGCATGGCTTTGGTTCCATCATCCTGGTCACGCGTAAGCTAGCTCCCTCTGCAAAATGAAATTTGACCTATTTTGCGGAAAACAATTGCCATTGTAATGTGCCTTTTTTTTCTGTTTTGCCAATCCTTCCTATGTTTTACGAGGGCCGCAATCTCTGACTCGGACGGGCACCAAAGAAAATGTATACATATACCAAGTTCAGATGAGCTGGGGTTGGCACACCGGGTTTGAGCCAAGCACCGTTGGGCCCAACATGACAGGACCCCTACCCCATAAGCGTAGGAATTCCGCCTATGATTCGACGTGCTGAATCGTTTTCGTGTTGCGGCAGGGGCCTCGCCATATGCCGACAAAGGCGCCAAAATGGTGCATGCAGCAGCTGGTCCGCATTTCGCATTTCGCCCCATCCGAGCCTTGCAGACTACGATCCTAGTAGGACATGGAGAACGGAAAAACAAAAATCATCTTTGGCAACAGAAATTTAAAAAGGAATGCTCTTCGGCAATCCATTCTGTTCGCCTCTTCGCCGCTTCGGGCCATGATGATCCAAATTTTAACATTGCAAAAGAAGCTAGCCTGTCATCCCACCTCTGGCATGGACGACCAGGCGACCGTTTAGGCATGATGTCGAAGTTTAACCACCAATGGTCCAAAGGGTTCCAGGACGATGCCAAAATTGGCCGTTTGTTTTCTTTGCACTGGAAGGATGACACCATCCGATATTGCCGTTTGTGAAGTCGCTCAGTCCACAAAGATATTGGGTAAATCATCATTGCATGATCCAACTTGTCCCGCGTTCTCCGCATTGTCAATTGCCAGTCTTCGTTTCCAAGTCGCACCCAACCAACAATCGAACGCAACATGCGCTTTTGAGCACTGTCCAGCTTTGATAACTGAGTTTGTGTGAGGGGCAAGGTAGCCAAACCAAAAACCGCGGTGGGACTCACGACTGCATCAAACAATTTCAGTCGCAATTTCAAAGACACATCTTTGTTTACCAGAATATTTTTGTGTTTGTGAAAACGCCCCCACGCCGCTTGAAGACGATGTGCCAGATCCACAGTGCTGCGTTGGGAAATTTCACCGCAAACTTTCCGTCCCAGATATTTGTGGACGGCGTCCCCCAGCAGAATTTCAACAGAAGCATCACCAACAACAATATGTCGCAACGTGTGATCAGGATCAGTAGTGAACAATTTCGTTTTTGCGGCATTCACGTGTAAGCCAACCAAGGCGAGTTCCGACTGCAGCATCTCCATCATTTCAATCATTTCCGGCAAAGATTTTGCATACAGCATCAAATCATCTGCGTACCGGATGTTGGTCAACCGTTCTCTGTCACCAATTGCCAGGCCATGTTCATGCAAACGACGTTTCCAAGAAGCAATTGCTTGTTCGAGACCTGCATTAAAGAGAAGGGGGCTAAGAACGTCGCCCTGTCTGACACCTCGGTCTATGTTGAATGTACGACTGCCTCTGACTGAACCTGTCTGGCCGTGGCACAGACATGCTAGAACCTCAATGTATCCTTCATCCACGTCCTGACTGGCGAGGGCGCGGAATAATGCATCGTACTCAATTCTGTCGAAGGCCTTCTGTAAATCCAAGCTTGCAAACCAAAGATCCAATTTCCATTCAGGGGATTTTCCGCGAACTGCTTCAAAAACAGTCGACGCATCATCCACGCCAGTGCCAGGTCGGAAACCCATTTGATCATCAGACTGGTATCGCTCCAGTGTCGGCCGCAAACGTAAAAATAACAAACGGGTGAAAATCTTGAAAGTAATCTTCAGTATGGCGATGGGCCTCCAATTGTTTGGCAAACTCATGTCCCCATTTTTAGGTAACATTTTGAAAACTGTATGTTGCCAATTTCGGTCACATGTCCCAGTTGCAACCATGTCATTGTAAATGTCCAGCAGCGAACGCAATAGCTCTCCATTTCCGAATTTGAACATTTCAGCCACCAGACCGTCACCATCAGCACACTTGCGATTCTTCATCTTTGTCATCACACTGCGAAGTTCCATCATGGTAAATGGCGGGATGCCAAAGCAGCACTTGTCCGTCACTGACCTCAGCACGGATTGTAATTATGTTGTGTTCCAACCAACATCAAGGTGAAAAATGTGTTCCATAGTTTCCGCGAAAGTATTTGGTTCAGGCATTTCGGCATTGTCACGGTTGTTTGCTCGGAGCGAATCAAGATGTAACCTGTCCAAGCGCCCAAGGTCCGAAAATTCCTGCAAAACCCTTTCGATCTTCATATTTTTGGTTTTACGGGATTGTTTTCGTAATAATTTTCGAATTGTCTTGGATAAAGATGCCCTTTCGGCCTTGCATCGACTGTCCCTCCGCTGTTGGATCAAAGATTGCAAATCATCGGCAAGCCAAAAACGGGAAGAATCATCAGGACATGTGGTTGGTGACAGTTCTTGTTCACAATTCCGCACTGCCTCCAATATAATGTGCTCGAGGTCGACCAGTGTTTGCGGTCGTCCCTGCTGCATTTGTTCGTCCAATGCTTCATGGTATCTTTTTGGGATACCGAAGTCGTCCAATACAGGAAGCCAACCTCGCCGGATGTTTAGCCTCACCCGTTTTTTTGGGGCCCTCACCCGTATTTCCATGGCTGCGAAAACAGAGCGATGATCAGAACCCAAATCGATAGCATCACACGCTCCTGCAGCAACAACATGCAAGAAGGCAGAATAGAAAATGAAGTCAATGCGCCGTTTCACGCCCATCGAACTGCAGAAAGTCCAATCCTCATTGTTAGCATTGGCCAACTTTAATCCAAAAACCTCGCACATTTCACAGATCAATTCCCCTCTGCGACCAATATTCCTTTGTGTCTTGAAATCACCGCCAATGATTGGAAAGCAACGTTTGGCCTGTCCGTTGTTCAATGCGACATAAATCACGTGATAAAAAGACTCCAATTCTTCACTTGGATAACCAGCATGTGGCGCATACACTGCGCTGAGCCGCAGCAAACCCTGATCCGTCAGCACGTCCAAATACATCACCCGATCAAAAATGTAGACAACTGATTTCACATTGTCTTTGTGGCGTTCATGCACTAAAATGGCGACTCCAGCACACGCTGTGGGTTCAGAAGAAGCAAACAAAGTGTGTGAACCCATTAAATCCGAGCATCCATTCCCAGACTGGGTTTCACTGAAAAGAATGGCATCCCAGTGTAGACCGTGAAGTTCCGACATCAATTCGGCCGACCGACCCTCTTGTGTCAGCCTAACATTTTTTGCAAAAACATGAAACCTTGCATTGTCCACATGCACTCTTGAATTCGAATCTGCACATGCACCACTTGGAGAAATGGGTCCCCTCGGATCCCTTTGCGACAACGAGGTCGGCAACAGTCAACAGTGGCTTTGGTGAAACTGAACTCGGACGGCAGTTTCCCTAATGAACGGCCCTTGCCGTTTTACTTTTCCCACCTCCCTTGCCCTGTTTCTGGAGCACAGCCCGGCTTTTCTCACACAACTCCCGGAGTTCGTCACATTACTGGAACTCCTCCCAATGAACCCATTCATCCATCTTCTCAGCAGCTGGTCCATGCGCTCCAAATTTTGTCCCGCCGTTCCTATGTGGTGCATTTTCGTGTTTAATACGCATACCCTTCTCCTGGGCACGGACATACTGTTTATGCCTATGTGTTGTCCGACTCCCACCTCACGCGTCTTGTTTTTTTTCCCTACGTGCCAGCCAGGTCACACCCCACACGCTGATGAAATCAGATCAGATCAGAGCCTGCAAACCCGGAGGCTTCCCAAATTTAGGGCGACCTATGCACCCCCCAAAGTTCAGCGTCACTTTTTGCTTGGTGGCTGGGGATCTGCGACCCTCACTAATTTTTTTTTCATGTTCATGTCATTCCCCCAACATAGAAAATAAAGAAACGACTTTGAGGGTATGTTTTGTGCATGGCGTTGATATGGAAATTTGGGCAACTAAATGTTTGCGGACAATAGAAATAGTGGCTTTTGATTTTAAACCCATTTCGGATCATTTGGTTTGGCTCCTGGCCCCCTTATATCCTCATCAAGCCGGGCAAGTTGTTGGCGAAATGGATGCAAGTGGGGATTTCGAAATTTCAGCAGGTGTTCGTCAGGGTTGTGTTTTGAACTCGAATTTGTTCTCCGCTGTTTTGGAAGATGCAATGCGAAACTGGAACAAATTGTGGAAGTTGATGGGGCAGATGCAAGATGGCAAGCCTCCGTTACTTGATTTGCGATTTGCTGACGACATTCTCATTTTCAGATCTTCTTCACACTCTTTGCTTGGTTTGCTCGATGAACTGGTGGATTGTTTGGCAAGCGTCGGTTTGTGCTTGAATGCTTCCAAATCTGCGATTTTGACTACAGAAGTTCAACCTCCCTCATTTTTGACAACCAAGCACGGTGTTCAAATCAAAGTATTGGAGCCGACAGTTGGCCATAAATGGCTGGGTTGCATTCTGACGGCCACAGGATCGCAAAACTCAGGCGTTGACATTGATCACCATTTTTCGGCCGCGACAAGAGCATTCCATGCTAACAAACAGATTCTGTGTGATAAAAAACTCAGTGCGCAACAGGTTTCGCTTCTTCAATGTGGTGGTGACCCCTGTGGCTTGCTTTGGTGCCGGGCCGCGAACAATACATAGTGCAGACCTTTCCACATTAAACGTTCATTTTCGGAAACTGGTGCGCAGCATGGCGGGGCCACCTGCAGGAGTGGATTGGAACCAAACTTGGCACAACACATTGCATTTGTGGAATCAGCGTGTGGATGGATTTGTGCGTCAATCTGGTGATCGTCCCTGGGCAGAACAGCGTTGAATCAATGTTGGAATTTTGAAATGTATGTTGCGAACCTGCCGGAAAACAGGTGGACAAAACGCATTTTGCAATGGAACCCCCCCGGGGAAAACATCTGTTGGTCGACCGCGTTCCATTTGGGATTCCAAATTGCAGGAATTTTGTCGATTCAAGCAACTTGGATACGGCTGGCTGCAAACCATCACCGCTGGTCAGAGTTAGAACATTCATTTGCACAGTTTGCATTGTACCATAAATTCTGCGTAGTCGATCTTTTCACCCGCCTGTGCCTTAGGGGCCGCCGGATGGCGTCCAGGCATGAAATGAAAAAACATGATTCCAAACCCAGCCACAAGTGAAACTTGCGTCGTGGAATGTGTACCGTTATGTTAATTCACCGAAGGAAACGGCGCAAACTTCGCGCAAACGCCGCAGCAACGCCAGCAGCTGCACTAGCCGCGCGCGCTGTCACGGCTCAAGGCGGGGCATCCGGATTGTGACAACAATTGTGTCAATCATCACAAACGCACACACCCATAACACAACTGCTTGGAAGGCATTCGTCATGTGATGTATGATGGGTTCGCCTCAACTTTTGGCCGTCCCCAGGAAATGTCACCTGATTTTTTTCCCGGTTGGCGCACGGCAAATGCTGAAAAAAGGAACTCGGTGAAGACCCAATGCCTGCGGGAAAAAAACAGGAGAGTGGTTGCCACCCATTTTGTTGGCTCGATGCAAGGTGCTTTGTGGCCGTTCCAGTTTGAAACCAGGTTTTTTGAGGGACATTGGACATGAGCCGATGGTTCAACCATTGAAATAAAAATTGCAAAATGTTCAAGTACACTAGGCCACCCAGGACACTTCGCAGCTTCCATCCAAGAATTGCATTGGGGATTTTTTTGTTTGCAAAATCGTGGCAATTTGTCGTGCCGCCTTTTCAACGGTCGTCTCAGTCGTCCCACTGTTTTTTTTGGTTGGGTTGGAAAATTTGTTGCCCAAGTGTCTCGAAGACGCCAGCGTAGGACACTTCCGGGCCATCCACTTTGTTTGGCGACTTTTGCTGCAAATCCCTGTCGTTTTCTTGCAAGTTGTGTCGTCCAGTTGTCAACCAGGTGGGAAATTAAAGCTGCTGAAATTCGGGCATGCATACGTGACATAGTCACTCGCCAGTCCTCGCCCTCAATGCGTGCCCATCCAACAATCGACTTCAACTGTCCTCGCCGTGGTGCATGGAGGCAATTTAGCTCAGATTGTGTCAATGACATTGTCACCATGACAAACAAAACGGTTAGGGTCACCACTCCGTCAAACAGCCTCGACGCAAGGCCTTGGGCGAAAAGCGATCAGTTGGCCATATAGGGGGCAAACGACACATGACAAACAAACACGAAAACAAGGTCACTGGACATGCACACGGGCACTACCGTCAAATGATGTGCATGGTGTGACTCTGGCCACCTGACGTTTGACCCACGGCGAAGCGACATGAAGGTGACTTGGGACCAACGCAAATGCAATTCAAGTTCAAACAGGTGTTGTGGAATGACCACATTTGGTTCGTCAACGTGTGCGTTCGACAGCTAAAAAATATACTTATATATTTCCTGCTTTTGCTTTCCAACGCTGAGTTGATTTGAGTTCGCATGCCCGGAGGCAGCCTTGTTGGGCGAGGGTGACCGGTGATTGGGCGCGGGTGACCGGTGAAACCTTTACAAGACAATGCTGAAAATTGTACACTCACCGCGGCCCAGTACAGGATCGGACAAATTCACTCAGACGAACACCAGATGTCACGATGCCGAAGGTGCCCAGGCTAGCAGTATTCTTTGCGCCCATCGATCTGGCGACAAATTGCTGTTGTACGGACCCACTTTCCAATGTTGTTCCAAACGTTTGCACGACCTAATGTTTTATATGATGCTCGGCCACAACGTCTCATCCCAACACAACAACGTCAAACATTGAATGTGGCGCTGCTAGCGTGGGCAGGGCCGTGTTGCAATGTTGTACGATGTTATACGCATGAAACAACGTTTGCGCCCCCTACCTTCACAAAAACACACATTTTGTGCAATGGATTCGAATTTTCATTTTGATTTCGCATTCCCACGTCCGCGGGAGGCCCTGGCAGCCCATTTACAACGCACGCGTGGTGAGCTCGAAAAGTGAACATATGAAACATGAAAACATCACTTTCGCAAACAATATTCCAGAAAACTGTCCGCCAAGCTGCACCACCAAGCTGAATCAAACGTGAAGTGTTTCCAATCGCCAACCGCCATCGTCACCATCGTTGTCAAAACGACATTATTTTTCAAATCCAAAAATTCGGAAAAACCAGACGGCATGCGCAGCGCGGACAGGCCTTTCACGTTTTGAATTGTTTGTGTTTGGGTCGCGTACAACCGGGGGTGTTTGATTGTTGGCAATGCCGACGCTGCGTGATTATTAAGCATCTACGGACACAAATTTTCCTGTGCTTGCTGCTGCTACAACCCGAAGTTTCGCGCGCGCTGGCGCCAGACACGCACACCACGCCCTCTCAAACAGTCCTTTCGCCACTGCCACACGTGATCGGGTTGTCCTGCCATGATCAAATGTGGGCACAAGTCAACAAATTTCAGCCCACACAAGTTACCCGAATGCTGCGTGATGTTCGGTGACTATGTGTTTCCTTCGTTTCATAAAAGTGTCGCCACGTGTGCCCAACATAAGCCACGAACATAAACCGTGCCGCAAAAAATAGCAAACGCAAAGCAACACGCACTCCTTGTACCAGAACGGATCATGCCAAATGACTTTGAAAGAAACCCATGTCCATCAAAAAATTAAGCAAGGCACTCATGAGTTCCAAAATGTACCAAAGCCAATATCGTTTTCAGGCACTAAACCTTTAAGTTGAACATGCCGGCGCCGCACTTGAATTGAACGTGACAGGAAAAAAATGATATCAAGAGATGTCATATCAGCCGGAAGTCTCGGAACCACATGTGAAACGAAGGCAAGGTCCGCATTTCGAGGTTCATGGCTGACGTTCTAGCCTTTGCTTACCCTAGTCTTTGGTGGGAAGAGCATGCCACCTGTCCGGTGGACCACGGTTGTTCGAATATGATATTCATGCCTGGACAACGCCTATGGTCTCAAAGCGGTTGGCCGGAATGGAACCGCGTGGGCACTAGCAAAAACTTTGACATCCTGCACATAGCAATTTTCCATTGCCATTACAAAAAGGGGACCGGTATGTTTTTCATGGGCAATTCCGCGCATTTCAGGCCCACAAAAACGCGCTCAGATTTGGTTCAACTACCGTAAAATGAGAATTTGTTCCAATCATATCATGCGCTATGGAATTGCCACGTCTTGGACCGAAGACAGCAAAAACAGTTTGTCTGTTGTCCTGCATTTTTTTTTGTGTTGGTTTTCATGTTAACGCAGCGGCGCAGCTTGACTGTTCTGTACGTTTTGGTCAGCTCTGGAAGGACCAAAAGGGACGTTTTGGAATAGAAGTTGTGGTTTTATCGGATTTCATCCGCCAAATTCGCTCACTATCGGCGTGCCAATTTTTTTTCCACTTAGGGTGGATTTTGCATAATGAAGGAAATCTATAGTCACTTAATTTTTGAAGTTTACATTGAGGGTGCCAAAAGGGAACGAGAAATTGCAAACACTAAAAATATGACAGCACATACATTAACATGCAAACGCGCCCGCTTTTTGCAAGTCGGCCAAAACAATCCCACAGCCCACAGCAATCATCTTTTCAAATCATGCAATTCCAACATCATATTTCCAAGTTCGCCTTGTTCCTGCCACACCCCCAGTTTCCGCAACCGCAACATGATCAATCGTGGGCATGATTCTGGCAATTTTTCGCCCCAAAAGTGCAAACTGTTTTGGACATACGGGCTCACAGTGAAGGTGTTTTTGACCAAAAATTTTATCCGGCCATCCAAACCGTTGGGTGTTGGATTTTCGTCCAAACCATCCGAGTTGTTCCAAATCACGTCAAAGCCATTGGCCCTGCTTCGGACGGATGAACCTAGCATGCCTCACACCTTGCGGCATGTTACCCACAGGAATTGTTCCAAAGTCCAAACGACGGAGCAAACCTCAATCGAATTATGTCTAAATGTGGTTGGGTTTTTGCCAGGGGCGGGACCAAAGAGCCGCCTCAAACAACATCCTAGTTCAAAAAGCCTTCGCCGGAACATTTTTTTTCAAAAACCGATTGCAGAACGATTGCGGTCCAACATTGCTCAAAAGCATTGTTCATAGCGAAGAACATGTTGCCCTGCCCCCAATGTCCATCCAACATTATGTGCGTATCAAGTTTCCGACATGTGGTGTGGTGGGGTCATGTTTCTATGTTTGTGTGTGTGTGTGTGTCGGTTTTTGTCGAAGGGAGGGGGAAACCTGTAGGCGAGATTATCGCCCAACGGAAACCACAAATGCTCGCACAAGAAGAACCTGATAGAATTGTTTCCCTGGTTTTCCTTCTCGATTTTTTCCTCAAATTTTATTTTTTTTTGGAAAAATTGATTTTGAAAATGGGTTTGGAATTGGTTTTGTCAACAAATTGCTGAAATGACCGCAAGCGTTGACAAATTTGTTCGTGCAAGTCCAATTGCCACAAGCAGAAGTCCTGAAACGCCTTGGCATATGTGGACTTCCGCCAAAAATTAAAAAAAAAACGCCAAAACGAAAAAACAAAAATGTTTTGGCCAAATTTTTACCCCTGACACCGGCACCAAATCCTGGGTGGTCGGTAGGAGCCTGGGCCAGGAAGAGCCGATGCAACATTGGGAAATTTTCTCAGCAATTCTTCATAAAAAAACCCAGTTCCCGGAACTGCACTCTTGTTTCCGTCAACCTTGGCCAATTCTGAGTCCGGAACTGCGCTCTATTTGGGTGGCGGCTGGTGGAAATGTTCAAGTTTTGCCACGTAGCGGTCGACAAATTCACAAACCCGAACCACATTATGAATCACTATTAGTTTGCTACCCCTCATGCTGGTGTTGCATGGTGTTGTTATGGTGCAGGTCCTGAAAGTATGCAGGCACATTGGCACATGCAACAAACCACTTAGCAAAGGGACAGTCGTGGGTACCAGAAGCGTGTCTGTGTGGCAGCCACTCTCTTACGTAAATTCACATGACGGACCAACTGCCACTTCAGCCCTGCAGCCAATTGGTTTCCACAGCCAATTGGTTTCCATCAAAACCTGGGTTCTGAACAACCAGATTTGGAACATTCTGTTGGGCACTTGTGGCTGGTTTTTCCATGATTTTTTGAACGTACCCCCCGCCACGCCTCTCAACAATGAAAAGATTCGGGTGGCGGAAAAAAATACCAACAATCCAAACTACACGACGGTTGGCCCGAGAGCGAGAAAGGTGATGTTACAGCACCGTCAAGTATGATATTCAAAATTTCACAGATAAAAAGAATTTTTCCTTTGACAAAACGGCACACAGTTCACTTGATGCAAAGCAGCGTTTTTTTCTTTTGAGAATTGGGGTCAATTTTTGGCCGCGCTGTCACGGCTTAGGGTGAGGCACTAAGAGTGTGAAAGCGCTAAACCATGTAGCGAAGATCACTTGATCCAACAGTCTGTGAGTCAATGAGAAAGCATTGACATGACAAATCCCAAATTGTAGAAAACTGGTAGTCACTTGACTAGGGTCACTTGACCAACGTTGAATCGTCACTTGACGAAGTTGGGATGGCCTCAAAACTGTCCCATAAAAAGGTCAAAGACCGAAAACCTCTCAACTGACAAGACAGAATTCATGACACTGCAAGGTGCAAACTAGACTATCGTTACGACACTTGTCGGATCACAAGAAAAGAAGTTGGGTGAATACCCAGCGTGGTAACTTACTTGGCGACACTTGTCGCATGGACACTTGTCCATAATCCCTGATCACTGGATCAAGGATGGGAGAGGTAGGGACGAAAAGAAAAATGTCGCTTGACATGAACATGCAGAACATCACTTGACGCGCGTGCGCATGCTGATGGCTCTCGGTCACTTGACCCTGTGAGCCACACTGCAGGCGTATGAAATCAACATGACAACTGCAAGTGTGACTCAAAACTCAAACTGAAGCAGTGAAAACTTGACGAACTTTACTTAAAGTTCAAGCTGTTCAGCTGCAAGCTGCAACTTACTTGTGAACAACTGCACTGACTCAAAGCAAGTTTGTTCAAAAGCTACAACTCAACTAGTTCACTGTGTGCACTTCAAGAGTTAAAAATTCTTTCATCTGTTTTGTCTTGTGTATAAAATTTCATCACGCGTTGCATGAGGTACGTCTTATTCCTTTGACAAAACGGCGCACACAGTTCACTTGATGCAAAGCAGCGCTTCTTTTTCTTTTGAGAATTGGGGTCAATCTTTGGCCGCGCTGTCACCCCCTGCAAACTGGGCCGCTTTGACCCAAACTTCCATCACATCGATCCTCAATCTGGCTGCGCAGCCCATGCTACTTGAGCACTCTGCTCTCGATGGTTCATCTGCTGGATTTGACTGACTAGGCACTCGCTCTAGCCAAACTTGAGAGTGAACTTCTTCTTCTATCAAATAGAAGGCTTCCATAAGACAGCTGACAAGATGATTTTGCGAATAGCCTCGGATAAGGCTCTTCCTGATTGGCTCATTATCAGTGAAGAAAATTGTTCGTTTCGATCGCAAAACATCTCGCCACAGAGTGGCTGCCACCAACAAAGCTACCATTTCCAATTCAAGGGTGATGGTTTCTTTGTCGCCCTTCTCCACCAGGCAAAAAAGGTGTTTGGGGACCACTTCACAGAAGAAACTGCGCAGTGAGCCATCGCTATTGACGCAGAGGCCCCCAATACCTGAATACCCACCGGGCTCAAAAAAAGCATCCACGTATACATGGACACGGTCTGACAATCCACAAGTGACTTCTCTGGGATGGTTCTTAGTCAAGGCGTCCATCAACTTGCACAAAGCTGATTTGGCGCCTTCAGACAACATCTTGCGTCCTGACGACACATGCTTGTTCAACTCTTTCAGGAATTTCCTGAGTGACCTACCAAAAAAGTTGACTACTCGCGAATTGAAGGCGTCCTCTCAACTTCTCACCATCCTTTCTTGAAAGTCTGTTCTCTTGTACAATCTGGCTCAACTCCTCTACAAATTCTTCAACCCTTTCCGGAGTGTTGGCGACTTTGACCACGCCAAACTTGGCGTTGTTCAGGCCAAGACGCACCCCAAGAAATTTGCATACCGAGTCAGAGGGGATGAGCTTGTCCTCAGACAGTTTCCATCCCAAAAATGAAAGCATGGCTGAGACGCAAAGGTCAATGTGTTTGGAAGAGGCCTTCTCACACAGACTCAGGAAGTCGTCAAAGTACGCAGACTAAGCCAACTTCAATTTGGAATTTCCTACAGCCCACAGAGCCAAGGACGCCCTCAGAAATGCCGTTACTGACGCTATCTTGCCAAACGGCAAAACTTTTTGGCAGAAAACCTCAGCTTTGCGAGTGTCTGGGGAATACACTGCAAGGAAAGCATCTCTCTGGTACGCTTCGCCAGATAAAGGGATCTGTTTGTATGCGCCCGAGAGGTTGCAACACTTGGCCATTAGTTCGGATCTTCCAGTCAGGACAGAACTGGCTCTCAGCCAATAGGCCACCATGGACGCTATGTGATCAATGGTGTGTATGGCGGCCCCTTCAGTTTGAGTGACCGATTGGTTCACCATATTTGCTTTATAGTCATCTATAAGCCGAATCTTGTTTTTCTGTCTCACGGGAAAACGTTTGGCGAGCAATGAATCTGGAGGCATGGACTAAGGTTCTACTGCCCCTTCAAGGAAACCTTTGCCCACTTCTTTCAAAGTCGCTTCCCAAAGTCCTCTGCCCAACCTTCTTCCCCAGAGCTGCTAAGAGTTTTGAGGACGCTGTCTCTGCTGACTATGGCATAAGTCCTGAGGTTGTCACAAGAAACTATTGCTGGACGAAGACGACGGTCAAAGACTCCTGACTTTGGCAATTCACCTGCGAGATCAAAACCTCTAGTTAGATGTTCAATGAGATTAGCATCTTGGCGGTTTGACTCAGAAATCAATTTCTCGAAAAGCGCCAATTTCTTGTCCCTCAATCCTGCACTTCTTCTTTTGCTCATCGAGGATCTCAACTGCTCTTCTCTGTCTTTGAGGTCTGTTACAAGCATGGCCCATCTTCTGAATTGAGCCGTTCTCTCTCTGGCAATAATTTCATGGGATTGTGACAAAGTCTCATCCACGACCTTTCGAACTCGCGATGTACCTCCGAAAAAGAGCGCTCAACTGTCGGCCATAATAGCCAAATTGATCCCATACTTGTTTGCTGGAGTGAATGCCCTGGATTTCGCGCAGCAATTCAGGGAGTGGGCCTTTTTTGAAAAATCAAATCACGGAGTTTGCTAGAGCTGTACAAGCAACCCAAACTGGTCAAAGAGGTACAGCCGTCGACCCTAGAGGCAGGTGTTCCTCTGCGGCGCAGTCCTTTGTGATGATTCATGATGCGGAGACGAAAATTTCTAAGCAATCTTTCCATGATAACACGAAGGTGCACTTCCCGCTTGCCTTGTGGGTTCTCGGCAGGATGCCCGAATTGAGCCCGAAGAACCATTTGTACGGAAGACGCAAAGCAGTGATCCCTGTGGTCTACTGTGGAACAGGGGAGCGCAGAAGCCCCGGAAATTGAGCAGCAGGACCAGGCAATTAGCCTGCGCTGGCTTGCTTGCAAGCAAAGTGATGGAGCTTCTTGCAGGACGGTTGAACCCAACACACCTGCGCCTTGAGATTCGTGCTCCTGCTTTGCACAAGTGTCCTGCAGGAAGAGCTCCAAACTTCGGATCCTGGACAAGTAAAATCAGCCTTTGACCGTCCTGGAAGGCACCACCTGGCCAAACCAACCATGAACGCCCTGCTTGGTTTAAGTCGATTGTTGAGCGGAGTTCTACAAACCCGATCGATGATGCATGGTCAAGAATCGGGTCACTGCACGCCAAAAACTTCTTTCGCAAATAGGAGTTCCTGCCATGGGTTTCAAAGCCCCGTCGCTTCCATACCAGCGGGCGTTCCACCACGGCATCCAGCGGCGTTAGGTCGAGCGGCCCGTGATCTGCCTTAGGACAGGTCTCCCCAGCGCTTTTCATTTGCCTAAAAGACCATCCCGGAGCGGGGTGGGGCAGGCTCGCTCTGTGGAGTGTCTATGGATGCGGATGCTTCTGCTGACTGGACAAAAATAGATGCTGGGAAGAGCCGAGCCAATTGGTACCAACAAGCACCCCAAAAACTATTACCCGCAAACCGGACCAAGATCTAGGCGGTCGGCAACAGGCGCCATATCTCATATGAGAAACGGCTCGTGTTCTCCACCGCCATTATAGGGGTTTGAGGCAGCTCAGCGCGAGCTTGGGGCGCTTGTAGTTCGCAGGATCCCAGGGACGGACGATGGTCGTTTGTTCTCGGAGTGTGAAAGATTGACATACATCATTCAATGTACGAAGAGGGGATGATCTGTTTTCCATGGAAGTGTCAAGAGCGGTGTTGGACAGCTGCCGCTTGGCGAAATACTAGATCAAGGCGGCGATCTTTGCTGGGTTCGATGGCCTTGACTAATGTTCATGGGAGTGTAGATGGGGTTGCCCAGTTGCGCGTCCCCCTGAGTCCAATTCCTGATTCGTTGACACGGTCTCGGACAGTTTCTGCATCAACACCCGAGGCTAAGCCACCTTGACTGCGCTTACCGGGCAATCTGCTGCTGAAATGTCTAGCAAAAGCCTGGGCTAAGGCTGGGCGTTTCGGCAGCCGGCTCGTCAAGGCCGCACTCTGGGTAGGATTCTGTTCTTCTTTTTTGACAAGAAGGCTCATAAGTCGCTTGTTGCCAGTCTTGCAAATAAACAAGCTCACAAAGAACAAAAACAATCAAGAACCAAGATAAAAGATAAAGAAGACGGCTGAAACAATTGAAATTCCGTCCTCACTCTACTAAGCGACGAGATGCCAGACACCATCATTTTAAGGCCTCCATTCGCACGTCGATTACTCCCTGCATCTGCATCTGCTCCCTCTGATCATGGGATTGAAGCAATACCATCAGCCTGCAGGTGGGAAGCCGGCCACAACCACCACTGTAAGCTTCTCGGCTGTTCTCCCTCCTGCGCTCTCAGCTGACAACGCGGGGGGCTCAAAGGTCCGGCTGGCTTGCGCTAGGCCCCACGGTTAGGACCAAATTGAAATTGATCTGGCCTTGGCGACCCCCTTTGGCACGGATCTACCCAGCCTATTGGTGCCTCTTGTGGGCTATCCAACACGAACCCTTGCTTCAGCACGCTGATACATCCAGTCCTCTGGCGGCGCTTCTTGTTCTAGGTGTTTTGGCTGCCATGCCGGGGTTCACCCCTCTCGTTTGCTTTGGCCAAAAAAGCTTAGGAGCGAGGAGACTGGTAGGTTCAAGGGAGGAACTTCTGCAACCATTGTTGCGCAACGGTATCCTAAATTTAGGATAAGGAGGTTTCCTGCATGTGTAGGAAATGCTTCCACTCGATAATTTCCTTGGGGCATAAGTGAAAGCAAATTATTTAACAATTGAAGGTGAACTTGGATTTGGCTGGCTCCTTTTTAAATTTGTTTATATAATCGCTCAGTGGCATATTCAGGCAAGGATGTAGATTTAGCTTTCCGCCACCAGCTCCAAAGGATGGCTTTGAATTGAACGCTGAGCGAAAGACCCAATGGAACAGATTGGACTGGAGCCCCCAGCGTGGCAATTTGTTTGGCTTGGTTCTGGTTTTGGTGGCTTGGTTCGTGGTTGGTTTTTGTTTCTGGTTTTTTCAATGGTCATCTTACTTCAGTTGAGGATCTTTGGATCTCCATTGCAGTCTTTCTGGACAACCAGCGACCTGCATTTCGTGCGCAATAGGCACTACCCGGGGAAAAAAAAAGGAGCCCCCAGCGTGGCAACAGTCATATGGCAGTAGGATGGTACTTGACATGCCTCAGAGCGATGTATAGCAAAATCTAAGAAGACTTCGTGACTCCTGTCTTTGAGCGTTATGGTCATATTCATTAACTGGTTCAAGCGGATGATGTTATTTGGTTCAAGCGAATGATGTTACTTTGATGAGTTTGGATCGCTTGTCCATCTGTTGCAACACTTCCCAAAAAGGCATGAGTAGGGATGGTGGCATACTTAACTGACATGGGATGCTTGGCTAGGAGTGGGACATGCTTAAAGACGCCCTTGACTATTGCGCGACCATAATTACTAAAAGGAATGTGGGCAAATGCTACTGCGTGAGCTCGATTTAATTGAGCGCTTCATTGTCAAGTTCAAGTTCACCGGTTTGCTAGGTGCTTCATAACATCATAATTTGTCCTTCACAGTATTACAATAGCGCTATTGCAGTATTGCAGAGCTGCAGCTTTCACAATATTACAATAGCGCTATTGCAATATTGCAAAGCTGCAGTTTTCACAATTTCACAACCGCGCTATTGAAGTATTATTGCAGAGCTGCAGCTTTCACAATATTACAAGAGCGCTATTGCAGTTCTGCAGAGCTGCAGCCTTCACAGTATTACAATAGCGCTATTTCAATGCTGCAGAGCTGACAATGTTACAATAGCGCTATTGCAGTACTGCAGAGCTGCAGCCTGCGCAATATTACAATAACATCATTGCAGTACTGCAGAGCTGCAGCTTTTGCAATATTACAATAGCGCTACTGCAGCATTGCAGAGCTGCAGCTTTTTCAATATTACAATAGCGCTATTGCAGTACTGCAGAGCTGCAGCCTTCACAATATAACAACAGCGCTATTGCAATACTGCAGCTCTGCAATTTTCACAATATTTCAAGAGCGCTATTGCAGTACTGCAGAGCTGCAGCCTTCGCAATATTACAGTAGGGCTATTGCAGTACTGCAGAATTGAGCCTTCGCGGTATTACAATAGCGCTATTGCAGTACTGCAGAGCTGCAGCCTTCACAGTATTACAATAGCGCTATTGCAGTACAGCAGCGCTGCAGCTTTCACAATACTAATATAACGCTATTGCAATACTGCAAATTACCGTTTTCACAGAACCACAACAGCGCTATTGCAATACTGCAGAACTGCAGCCTTCACAGTATTACAATAGCGCCTTTGCAGTTCTGCAAAGCTGCAGCCTTCACAGTATTACAATAACGCTCTTGCAATACTGCAGAGCTGCAGCGTCCACAATATTGACAAGCATTATTGCAATATTGCAGAGCTGCAGCCTTCACAATATTACAATAGCGCTGTTGCAATATTGCAGAGCTGCAGCTTTCACAGTATTACAATAACGCTATTGCAGTATTGCAAAGCTGCAATTTTCACATTACCACAACCGCGCTATTGAAGTATTATTGCAGAGCTGCAGTTGACAATATTACAAGAGCGTTGTTGCAGCGCTGCAGCGCTGCAGCTTTTTCAATATTACAATAGCACCATTGCAGTACGGCAGAGCTGCAGCCTTCACAATATTACAATAGCGCTATTGCAGTACTGCAGAGCTGCAACCTTCACAATATTACAATAGCGCTATTGCAATAGTGCTAGCGCTATTGCAGTACTGCAGAGCTGCAGCCTGCGCAGTATTACAATAGCGCTATTGCAGTACTGCAGAGCTGCACCTTTCACAATATTACAATAGCGCCATTGCAATACTGCAGAGCTGCAGCCTTCACAATATTACAATAGCGCTATTGCAATGCTGCAGAGCTGCAGCCTTCACAATATTACAATAGCGCTATTGCAGTACTGCAGAACTGCAGCCTGCGCAATATTACAATAGCATCATTGCAGTACTGCAGAGCTGCAGCTTTTGCAGTATTACAATATCGCCATTGCAGTATTGCAGAACTGCAGCCTTCACAATATTACAAAAGCGCTATTGCAGTACTGCAGAGCTGCAGTTTTCGCAGTATTACAATAGCGCTATTGCAGTACTGCAGGGCTGCAACCTTGAGCAGTATTACAATAGCGCTTTTGCAATACTGCAGAACTGCAACCTTGACAATATTACAATAGCGCTATTGCAGTACTGCAGACCTGCAGCTTTCGCAGTATTGCAAGAGCGCTATTGCAATACTGCAGAGCTGCAGCTTTCACACTATTACACTAGCGCTATTGCAGTACTGCAGAACTGCAGCCTTCACAATATTAAAATACCGCTATTGCAATATTGCAGCGCTGCAGCTTTTACAATACTAACATAGCGCTATTGCAATATTGGAGAATTACAATCTTACAACAGCGCTATTGCAATACTGCAGAGCTGCAGCCTGCACAATATTACAATAGCGCTATTGCAGTCCTGCAGAGCTGCAGCCTTCACAGTATTACAATAGCGCCGTTGCAGTACTGCAGAGCTGCAGCGTCCACAATATTGCAAGAGCGCTATTGCAGCATTGCAGAGCTGCAGCCTTCACAATATTACAATAGCGCTATTCCAATTTTGCAGAGTTGCAGCTTTCACAATATTACAACAGCGCTATTGCAATATTGCAAAGCTGCAATTTTGACAGTATCACAACCGCGCTATTGCAGTACTGCAGAGCTGCAGCTTTCTCAGTATTACAATAGCGCTATTGCAGTACTGCAAAACTGGAGCCTGCGCAATATTACAATAGCGCTATTGCAGTACTGCAGAGCTGCAGCTTTCACAGTATGACAAGAGCGCTATTGCAGTACTGCAGAGCTGCAACCTTCACAATATTACAATAGCGCTATTGCAGTACTGCAGAGCTGCAGTTTTCGCAGTATTACAATAGCGCTATTGCAGTACTGCAGGGCTGCAACCTTGAGCAGTATTACAATAGCGCTTTTGCAATACTGCAGAGCTGCAGCTCTCACAATATTACAAGAGCGCTATTGCACTTCTGCAGAGCTGGAGCCTTCACAGTATTACAATAGCGCTATTGCAATGCTGCAGAGCTGCAGCCTTCACAGTACTACAATAGCGGTAGCTCCAGCCTGCGCAATATTACAATAGCATCATTGCAGTACTGCAGAGCTGCAGCTTTTGCAATATTACAATAGCGCTACTGCAATATTGCAGAGCTGCAGCTTTCACAATATTACGATAGCGCTATTGCAGTACTGCAGAACTGCAGCCTTCACAATATAACAACAACGCTTTTGCAAAAATGCAGCTCTGCAATTTTCACAATATTGCAAGAGCGCTATTGCAGTACTGCAGAGCTGCAACCTTCGCAGTATTACAGTAGGGCTATTGCAGTACTGCAGAATTGCAGCCTTCGCGGTATTACAATAGCGCTATTGCAGTATTGCAGAGCTGCAGCCTTCACAATATTACAATAGCCCTATTGCAATACTGCAGCGCTGCAACTTTCACAATACTAATGTAGCGCTATTGCCATACTGCAGAATTACAATTTTCACAGAACCACAACAGCGCTATTGCAAAAAGCGCCTTTACAATTCTGCAAACTGCAGCTTTCACAATATTACAAGAGCGCCATTGCAGTTCTGCAGAGCTGCAACTTCACAGTATTACAATAGCGCTATTGCAATATTGCAGAACTGCAGCCTTCACAGTATTACAATAGCGCTATTGCAGTACTGCAGCGCTGCAGGTTTCACAGAATCACAACAGCGCTACTGCAGTACTGCAGAGCTGCAGCCTGCGCAGTATTACAACAGCGCTATTGCAATACTGCAGAGCTGCAGCCTTCACAGCATTACAAGAGCGCTATTGCAGTTCTGCAAAGCTGCAGCCTTCACAATATTACAATAGCCCGCTATTGCAATGCTGCAGCGCTGCAGCCTTCACATTATTACGATAGCGCTATTGCAATACTGCAGAGCTGCAGCTTTCGCAATATTACAATAGCGCTATTGCAGTACTGCAGCGCTGCAGCTTTCACAATACTAATATAACGCTATTGCAATACTGCAGAATTCAAATTTTCACAGAATCACAACAGCGCTATTGCAATATTGCACCGCTGCAGCCTTCACAGTATTACAAAAGCGCTATTGCACTGCTGCAGACCTGCAGCCTTCACAATATTACAATAGCGCTATTGCAGTACTGAAGAGCTGCACCCTGCGCAGTATTACAATAGCATCATTGCAGTACTGCAGAGCTGCAACCTTCACAATATTACAATAGCGCTACTGCAGTATTGCAGAGCTGCAGCTTTCACAATATTACAATAGCGCTATTGCAATACTGCAGAGCTGCAGCCTTCACAGTATTACAATAGCGCTATTGCAGTACTGCAGAGCTGCAGCCTGCGCAGTATTACAATAGCATCATTGCAGTACTGCAGAGCTGCAGCTTTTGCAATATTACAATAGCGCTACTGCAGTATTGCAGAGCTGCAGCCTTCACAGTATTACAATAGCGCTATTGCAATACTGCAGAGCTGCAGCCTTCACAGTATTACAATAGCGCTATCGCAATGCTGCAGAGCTGCAGCGTCCACAGTATTGCAAGAACGCTATTGCAATATTGCAGAGCTGCAGCCTTCACATTATTACAATAGCGCTATTGCAGTATTGCAGAGCTGCAGCTTTCACAATATTACAATAGCGCTATTGCAGTATTGCAGAGCTGCAATTTTCACAATATTACAATAGCGCTATTGCAATACTGCAGAGCTCCATTTTCACAGTATCACAACCGCGCTATTGAAATATTATTGGAGAGCTGCAGCTTTCACAATATTACAATAGCATCATTGCAGTGCTGCAGCGCTGCAGTTTTTTCAATATTACAATAGCGCCATTACAATACTGCAGAACTGCAGCCTTCACAATATTACAATAGCGCTATTGCAGTATTGCAGAGCTGCAACCTTCACAGAATCACAACAGCGCTATTGCAGTACTGCAGAGCTGCAACTTTCGCAGTATTACAATAGCGCTACTGCAGTACTGCAGAGCTGCAGCCTGCGCAATATTACAATAGCATCATTGCAGTACTGCAGAGCTGCAGCTTTCGCAGTATTACAATAGCGCTACTGCAATATTGCAGAACTGCAGCTTTCACAATATTACAATAGCGCTATTGCAATACTGCAGAGCTGCAGTCTTCACAACATAACAACAGCGCTACTGCAATACTGCATCTCTGCAATTTTCACAATATTGCAAGAGCGCTATTGCAGTATTGCAGAGCTGCAGCCTTCGCAATATTACAGTAAAGCTATTGCAGTACTGCAGAGCTGCAGCTTTCGCAGTATTACAATAGCGCTACTGCAATATTGCAGAGCTGCAGCTTTCACAATATTACAATAGCGCTATTGCAGTACTGCAGAGCTGCAGCCATCACAATTTAACAACAGCGCTATTGCAATACTGCAGCGCTGCAATTTTCACAATATTGCAAGAGCGCTATTGCAGTACTGCAGAGCTGCAGACTTCGCAGTATTACAGTAGGGCTATTGCAGTACTGCAGAGTTGCAGCCTTCGCGGTATTACAATAACGCTGTTGCAGTACTGCAGAGCTGCAGCCTTCACAGAATAACAAAAGCGCCATTGCAGTACTGCAGCGCTGCAGCCTTCACAGTATTACAATAGCGCTCTTGCAGTACTGCAGAACTGCAGCGTCCACAGTATTGCAAGAGCGCTAATGCAGTATTGCAGAGCTGCAGCCTTCACAGTATTACAATAGCGCTATTGCAGTATTGCAAAGCTGCAATTTTCACAGTATCACAACCGCGCTATTGAAATATTATCGCAGAGCTGCAGCTTTTACAGTAGTGCTTTTTTTTCCTGGTAGTGCCTATTGCACGCGGAATGCAGGGCACTATATGTCCAGAAAGGCTGCAATAGAGATCATAAGATCACCAATTAGGAGATAAGATGACCGTTCAAACCGAACCAGCAAACCAAGCAAACAACGAACCGCCACAACCAGCAAACAAACCAGAAACAAACCAAGCAAACCACAAACAAACAAAAACCAGCAACCGGCAAACCAAACCAAGGTCATCTTACCCACAGTCAATCTATCAATACTAGAGTGAAACAGGTGACACTCCGCACTCACGCATCTCAGAAGTCAAAGAGCCAGGCATCATCTTCTCGATTCATCTTTGCAATTGCCAAGGCCAATCTGCAAATTTTGCATCAAGCAGAAAGCTTCCGAGGAGCTGTCAGTAAGAAGAGCTTCCACACCTGCAACTTCGTACAGAGTAATGAAGGCGACCTGTGAACGTATTGCCAGCCAGAATGCGAAGATATAAAGCCAAAAAGCGCAGCCACCAGAAAGGCAAAGAGAGAAGGAGGGGCCCCAGCCCCCCCCCACACAAAAAGAGAGCGAATCAATCATCGAGACACAGCACCAGAGGCGCAATCAAGTCCCACGCACCATTTCCACCAGCCGAGAAATTCCACACTAGTCCATGCAGTCCTCCAGTCAGCGCCAGACATTGATGATCAAAGCAAGTCAGACGTCAGCACCTCGCAAGGTTCTCGTTGGCAGGTTATCGACACAGGGTCACAAGGAATGGCCGACAACGAAGTTCCTGCGATGAGGTCATAGGTCAAAGAAATCCCCAAGCACGACAACGCTGCCACTCCGGCCCAGGACCCACAGTGTAAAGCTCACCTGTAAGTACAAAGGTATGCAGTACCGCAGAAACAGCCAGCAAAGGCCGGGGCCAAGGCCAGGTGTTTGTGTAGCACCAGGCTTGTCAAGGTACCGCACTCTGGACTCATACCCAGTTAGATGCCCTGCTTGCAAATCGCACCACAACAGCATCGAGGGCCCTCACACTCTCAAGCGTCAACCCACCCGCTTCTTTTCCACCATAATGAATACCTCTGTAGGCCAAATTCGCCCAGCTTCAATACTTACAAGGAGGGCAACGATTAGCACTCCCCGCGGCGAGAACCCATTCCTCCAAGTCACTTTCAGTAGCTCCACCACTTCCCAACAGCAACATCAAGTCGTAAGCCCAGCAAGAACTAAGTAGCAACCACCAGCGAGACCGACACGGCTCACCAGTGTTCCAAGCCCAGTGGTTCAGGACTACCACATGAGGCGTCCTGTCCATAGCAACCGACTAGCAGCTGAAATTCTGAGCAACAGCGCCATGGCACCGGCCGCGCAAGGAATACTCCTGTGAGCAAACCTGCTTCCCACCCCGCCCCGGGATAGCCATTTAGGCTAAGTAAAACAGCTGCGGTAAATTGCCCTAAGGCAGATCAAGGTCCACTCGACCTAGCACTGCTGGAAGCAGCGGACGAGCGCCCACTGGTAGCACCGCGGCGTGCATTCCAAACCCATGGCAGAGAGGCTTGTGTCGCAAGGCGCCTATTCTCTGCCAGGACTCGTTAATGGGATCCCAGCTCCTTCTCGTGATGGTGGGAAACCATTCTTTATGAAACTCATGGTTACTCTTATCCTGCGGTGTCCACATCGGAGTGTCAAAGGCCGCAAGCGCTTGCGCAGGGTCAGCAAAGGATCCATCAGACGTGAACAGTCGCACCAGATTGCTCCGAATGGCTTCTTCGCAATTCAAGCCCTCGAATAAGTATTCCTCCAATGGACATCAGCTTGCCACGACTCACCGACATGAGATCCCAATTGCTTGGTAAATAATTGTCAATGCAATCACTGTCAAACTCAGCTTGGCTATCTGGATCCAGATTCGGGACCCTCACCTCAATATGCAGGTTGGTAGGATTCATGCGACAAGCAATGAGCTCAACGTTTTTGCTAGCCAACAAACCAGTGCCAACCAAGCTGCGAGTCAAGGGAAAACGGATGCCTCCACTCACATGCTTTTTAATTTTCGGGACTTCTGCTCGTCCTTGCTCTATAAACAACAGACTACAAGGGTCGGTTTCATGCTTCTGCTCCTTCACAGCGATACCTTTCTGAGAGAACACGGCTTCCTGCCACGACCCCAAAAACCTGTGTTGCTTGGCGTTGTTGAGCACAAGATTGAGGAAAGCAACGGGGAAGTATATTTTTGTGTTTCGGAAAGGCGGATTGCCCTTGGAAATCACAGATTCCACGTCACGCAACATCACAAAGGAAAGCATAGTTGAGTGGGACCTGTTTTGGGGAGCAATCACAGTTCCCTGCTGAATTTGTCGGAGCGCTTGCACCGCTCCTGCCAGCTCAATGATCAGGCTTTTGTACCAGAATTTGGGGTCTGCAAACAGCTCCCATTCAATAAATTGCCGCACGAAGCCGATTTGATGTACTCCTTTGAAGAGGGAAGCAATAAATTCTGCTACCGGCGTCAGGCCATCACTCAAACCAGCAATAACGTCGGCTTTTAGGAGAACAGCTCTAGGATCATTAAGTCGTCTTTCCAAAGTGCTCCTAACCATAGTCTGTTTGTACATGGTAGAAGCACAGGGGAGTTTTAGGACCATCCTGGCTATAGGCCATTCAGGAGGCAGCAAACTGAATTTTTTTTTGGCCAGGTAGTGCCTATTGCACGCGGAATGCAGGTCACTATGAGTCCCGAAAGGCTGAAAGGGGATCAGAAGATCACCAATTGAATCTCAAGATGACCATAGAACCAGAACCAGCACCAAAAGAACACAAAAGCAAACAAACAAAAACAGCAAACCAAACCAAACAACCAACCCAAACCAAAACCAAGAACAACCAATGGTCATCAGGAGATTGCGCTAAATGCAAACTATCTATCTGTACTAAGGTGAGACAAGTGACACTCCGCACTCACGCTTCTCAGTAGTCAGGGAGCCAGGCATCAGCATCTCAAATCATCTTTGAGAGATCCCAGTCGACCACCATTGAAAGTGGAAACCAGCAATCAGCAGCCTGAAAGCGACCACCAAAAATTGCCTGTAAGAAATTTCACACCTGCAGCTTCGTACAAGCAGAACATACCAGCAAATTTGAAGTCATAATGAGTGCGAAGAAGAGCGCCAAGACGCAGCCACCAAAAAATATGTAAAGAGGAAAAGAAGGAGGGAGGCCCCAGCCTCCCCCCACAGCAGAGAGCGAATCGATCGACACCGGCCATGCTCTAGAGGAGCCAGCTGGTAAGCCAGCGCCATTCCCATAGACGACCACCAAGTGTGCAGAGACACCGTCACCTCAAACTGCGCCTGCTCCCAGCACCACGAAGCACAAAGGAGCCATTTGGAACTGTTTGGATGGCCAACGGCATGGGGCTCCAAGACATGGCTGCCAGACGAGAGCAGGAAAGGGGGAATACAAGTTGTATTTGGTCAAGCCACAGCCAGACTCACCCTCATCTACCAATGCAGAGGTATGCAGTACCGTCAAGCGAACTGCAGCAGGAACAACCAGCAAAGGCAAGGCCAAGGCCAGATGTTCCAGGAGCAGCAGGCTTGTCAAGGCACCGCACTCCTCAGTTGTGCACCGTAGTGTGCCCTACTCGACGCCAGCCGCAATCATCTTTGAGACTCATCTTCCACGAAGGGTCAGCCGACCTACTCCCTTCACCGGCTAGAATACCACCGCAGGCCGAAATTGAGCAGCAGTCTTGAAACTCACCGAAGCAAAGACAGGCTTAGCACCCAGCTAGTACCCCACTCCTCAAAAATCTGTACAAGATCCACCACTTCCCGACGGCCACACGCAGAGGTGTAGCGCAGCCCGTACTAAGTAACAACCACCAGCAGTCTGAACGCTCTCACCAGCGCATCAAGCCCGCCTGACCACACCAGCAAGGGCCAGGCATCCTGTCCAGCACATCCAGATGAAATCCACCGCAACCACGCCATGGCATCGGCCGTGCTGGGAATACTCCTGTGAGCAAACCCGCGTCCCACCCCGCCCCGGGATAGCCATTTAGGCTAGGTAAAATGGCTACGGAAAGCTGCCCGAAGGCAGCTCATCGCCCACTTGACCTTGCGCTACTAGAGCCCACTGGCAGCTCCACGACGCGCATTCCACTCCCAAGGCCGTGAAACCTGACTAGCCATAAACCGATTGTTTCGCAGGGCTCCGATCCGCTGCCAGGACTCATTGATGGGGTCACGGCTCTTCCTAGCAATGGTAGGAAACCACTCTTTGTGGAGGCAGCAAACTGAATGATGCGGGAGGAGGAATAGCACT
Source organism: Symbiodinium kawagutii (assembly GCA_009767595.1). Taxonomy (NCBI): domain Eukaryota; class Dinophyceae; order Suessiales; family Symbiodiniaceae; genus Symbiodinium; species Symbiodinium kawagutii. Next base: position 590,636 of record VSDK01027481.1, read on the forward strand.
TGCTGCAACTTCATTAAAGACTCCCTGCTCAACCGAGATTCTCGCAAAGCCAGCTAAATTCCGAGCAGCCTCCAACCACCTCTGTCTCTCTGTATCATCAGCAGTGTCTCCTGATGGATATCCAACCTCCGTCTCACCTTTCATGATCGTGGGGGGCAGCTCCCGGATTTGGGTCAGCTTGACATTTCGAGACTCAGGCTTCCTCGTACGCTTCCTCTTTTTGTTGCTAGACTTCTCTGCCTCAGGGCGCGCCTGCCGCCCGCTGATGCCAAACGCAACAGATCAGAGGCAACCTTCACCAAGCCCTTCGGGAGCAGGACAGCGGTCACCCAATATCTCCTTTTCGGTGGCAACTTTAGGATCAAGCCTTTACAATATTGCAAGAGCGCTATTGCAGCGCTGCAGCTTTTTCAGTATTACAATAGCGCCATTGCAGTTCTGCAGAACTGCAGCTTTCACAGCATTACAATAGCCCAGAGCTGCAACCTTCACAACATTAAAATAGCGTTATTACAAAGCTGTAGAGCAGCAGCCATTCACTTTTTTTTTCAATAGAGCTATCGCAGCGCTGCAGAGCTGCAGAGCTGCAGCTTTTTTCAGCATCACAATAGCGCCAGCAGCACTGCAGAGCTGCCACTTTCAACGAGGACGGGTCCGAACCCCTTCGGCGAAGGGGGGCTTAAGCCCCCCCCCCCTTAAGCCCCCTGTGATTCTTTTGTAGTTAGTCCCCTACGCAATGTTCATAGTTAGTTCAACATGTCTTTGTAGCTTCTGTTGTCACCTGTTCATGGACCCTTCATACCTTGTCGGTATGGCTCAAGATTTAGCGTAGCCTGCGCTCGAGAAAACAACTGTCTCAGCTGTCGCCTGCAGTGTGTTTGGGACCAGATCTTACGGTGTTAGATCAGGGAACCTTTAAGGGGAATTAACCCTCAAAGTGGTAGCGGAGCCCAGTGCTCCGGTTCCGCCTACACGGACATACAATTTCTGTGTGCCCGAAGAAGACAGTGTGGAC
>VSDK01027494.1:0-27465 GCA_009767595.1 Symbiodinium kawagutii
ACCGCTCTGGCCAAAATCAATTTCCACTCTCTTTGCTCGCTCTCTGAGAGATCATTTTATTCATTTGTTGGATTTGGGGTGGCACTTTACTAGTTACTGTGGCTCAACCTGGGTAACCCCTATTGGTATGTGGTCACCACTGCCCTTCGCAACTTGCCATGGGGTGGCCCAGCATCAGTCGGACTGCTTGAGGTGGCAACGGATGATGCAGATCCCTGAATGTTCAAGGTCTGATCATTGAGAGTTTGGGCAAGGCAACCCGCAAGATATCCGAATTTGTACATATGTTGATGCTCATACTTGTAGTTTTTAACAACACACAAAACAATGAGGTACTGTACTTGTACTGGCATGTACGATCATGTATGAACAATCTGGCATTTTCCCCTCGTTTGAAGTGAAAAGGTGGTTGTGGCAGTCGCCAAGCTTTGATGAGATGAATTCAGTGATACTGTCACACATTGAGGTTTACTGAAACAGAGATTCGTAAATTCTACATTGTGTCAAACTCCGAACTTGTCAAGCTGATTACTCTTAGAGCTCAACAACCATTATCAACGACGGTCATGGTTGATCATAAGGTAATGACCAACTATGGTTGATCACATCTGAGTTCTACGATGCCACGATATGCCACGAGTCACAGCCGCAATGGCAAATGGTTGCTGTGATTCGCCGTGGCCACTAAGGAATCTCAGAGCCAGGATCTTAGGGTCGCCTGATCTCAGGCTGTCCATGAGAGAGATGGTCGAGGTAGCCAACAGTGTAACCGCCAATGGCTTTTGTACAGCCCAAGGCGTTGGGGGTGGGATTGTTTCCATCATGATTGTTTCCATCATGATTGTGTCCATCATGAATGCGTCATTTGGACAATCATTCATTCTTTAGATATCTTTAGATGATCAACACTTATCCAAATGTGTAATGATTGCGTCCTTCTGGAATCTCAGCAAACAGCCAGGTCTTGTCACATGGGGAAGCCGTGCGTGCAGCGGTCTTGGGGGTGTGATGATTGACAATTTACTCACACAACAATTTGTTTGTATGTTGACAAGCGTAGAATGTATTGTGTATATTGTTTTCGGTGCATATTAGTATGATTAATTATTATATACCTTATATCTGTGATATATGTGTATATTTGTTTACACTTGAAAATTGAAAAGCAGAGAAATCATATTTTTGGAAGGGTTGGGAGGTGTAACATTCACAAGTCCATGTGGATACCACACGTAGCCGTTCCACAAATCACCAAAAAGAACTGACGACCGCACAAATGTCCCAGTTTGACCTGCTTGATAAATGGGTATGTGCCAAAATAGTGGTACCCCAAAACTAGTGGTTTCCTGGTAAGATAAACATTTTTTGGTGGGTTGTTGTTTACCCTATGGCTTGGAACATACCCAAATGGTCTCAAACCACTGCAGTTTGACCATGTTTGACCTACTGTTATCCCAGAAGCTGGTGATAACCCTTCAGGGCGGTGCACCCGAATCAGGTCGCAACGCAGTGGTGAGGCGAGTTCGGACAACGCCTGGTAGTCCCTATGCAGAAATCAAGCACGAAATCAAGACTTTTTGTAGGCACCCTCTGGGAAACTGATCTAGAAGTTCTTAGAAGCCGAAAAATACTCTAAGTTCAATATAGGTAAACCAGCGATATTTCATGGTGGATGTTTCACACAACCAGGTTAGTTGACCCTGCCAAGAAATGGTGGATTTGATTTGCAACCAGGTTGGGGACGACCAGAAGACTATGATGCTTGATAGCGATTGGGAATGGTGAACTTTGCGTAGAGGAATGTTTATAATTACGAATTATAGGTTGATATTTGGGAAGAATTGATAATCATTCTTGAGCATCGGTTGATCATGGTAAAACATTGGTCAATAGCAACACATATTGATCGATGGTATGTCAATGACATCTGGGAAACACTGCTATGTGTGTTCGGCCAATGCCAGATATGGCAGTGGGTCAAAACCCTGTACCCCTGGTTCCCCCATCATTAACCAGTGTTTTCCCATTACTATTGTTGGTTATCATCCCCTATTATTGTTGGTTCATATTGACCCACAACCATATACAACAATCATAATAGTGACTGATCATCAATTGTCATGATTTCGACACTATTGTCCGGATTAATCATCATTATTCATTCCCAACCATTCTCAACCATTACTGCCACACATGGGTGTAGGTAACCAGTACACCTGGCCGTTCTTTTCCCAAAGGTGACCAGAACAGTCCAATTATTTTTGTCCCCTATTCTTGTCTCTAATTCTACCCTGTGATCAACCTCTGTTTTATGAATGCAATCCCGACTTCACACATCTCCATGCTTCATGGATACCAAAGCTGCGAAAATATCTGCTATCAACCATGAACCAGCAGCTTATCACCTAGGTATCACTGTAATCATCATTCACCGTTCTCAATCGACTATCATTATATATTAGCCATCATCATTGATTAATCAATTAACCATCATTGGTATCTATGTGTTAGTACTCTAATCATCACCATCATTAACCATCATTACTGATGAATCATCGTTAACCATGAGATACGCCATGGTGATTAACCATTGTCCATTAGTGGTTGACCACTAACCAGTAGTCATTACTAGTATCTATTCCTTGTATTTGCCATTGCGCGCCAGGCTGGGCGATTTGAGGCTTCGAGCGGATGCTGAGGCGCGACCCAGGTGGTCCAACCGGGAGGTAATGCCAACCCAACTGGGCCTTAGCAGCGGCCAGGGGCCCCTGGTTGATTAGTGGGGGGTTGGAATGGTTGATTAGTAGAGTTGATTAGGTTGAAATGGTTGAGTAGTAGGGTTGATGAGTTCATAAACCTTTGGGAAACCAACCTTTGGGAGTCAAGCCCCTGGTTGATTAGTAAGGTGTATCCCCTCAAAGCCAACTGGTTTTCCATGAAAATGGTACCCCACCCCCTGTTGATCGACCTAGGGTTCATCTTCATCCGGGGTTAACATTACTGGATCATTTGTTTGGACCCTGTGATTTTCTGTTGCCAGTTTGATTTGTTGGAGGATCACGCTGGATATAGCAGCGAGTTGAACCGTAGCTAAGAGGGGCTAAAGAGCCTGAATCATTGCTAAGACAAGCGGAAAGAGGCTGGAAACGGAGAAGTTGGTACCGAAGTATTCTGAGCAAGATCTACCCGCTTTGCGAAGCAAGAGTTAGACGTCCCATTTTCTACAGGCAAACCAGCTAGCAGCAGTTTTTTCAGTGCTGGATTTTCCACTCCCAGATTCACCAGACAGCTTTAGGGCGCTATCGATTGGGAGATGAGAGTCACACCCATCATTGTTCATGGGAGGACATGGTTCAAATGCTGGTTGGTACAGTGGTGGGCACATTTCATGCCAGGGGGATCATCGCTCTAAAAACTAACCTGGAACCCGAGCCGCATCTGGTCCGATGGATGATTTTCGTGAGCAAATGCTATGCTCTTATTCAGTTCCATTTCAAGATATGGGGTTGTACAACTGCCTCGGAAAATTTTCTACACGAGCATTGGTTATAGTTAGAACTTATAGCTCTTTACCGCTACATTTTCGGTTGTAGTGGTTGTACATTTGCTTTTCGGTTATCATATGTGATGATAATACACACAAACATTTTCCCCTGGGATTCAACATGTCTCCAACCTTGGGTTCCCTGTGGCGGCCAAGGAAGCCATGCAACTACTGATTCTGCTCAGTAACATGTTCAGCCTGATGTTGGATGGCGAGGCTGATCTGCCGGGCCCCCAGTGAAGATGCCCTTACAAGGGCTGGGGCCTGGGGAAGTGTCCTGTGGTTGGGAACCCTCATGTGAAATAACGTTCATGGTGGTTCGGAAGGCACAACCATGAGGGTGATGGTGGTTTGTTCGTAAGTGACCCTCATGAAACCATATCAAACCCTGTGGTTTGCTACCAGGTGACTCCGGTGACTTGACAACAGGTCATGCTAACGCTCATTAGGTCTTGTCAAATTGTGCTCATGTAGTAAGGGCATGGAAGAGCTATATGCAACCACTAAGAGCGGCTTGCTGTTTTGCAAGCATGACTTGGGAATGTTCACCAGCCAGATGCAGCTGTGGAAGCACCGCAGCAAAATCCAGCTGCAAATGGGTTTCTTCCCAAGGATGGTGGTATGTTTGTGTGTGTGTGTTCAGGGATTTTGAGAGTCATGGGGCGTACATCATCCACTTGGGGCCATTTGGGTGGCACTCATCCACATTTGTTACTGATCATTCATGACTTGGGGGTACTAGTTACACCGATGGACCAACTGAGGATGGGCGACATCATGATGCATGTGGAAACTGCTGATGAATTCCGAGAAATCTGCGATGAGGCCGCAGACTGGATGTTCTCTGCCAGTTGTGGACCTACCACGAAAGTTGTGGACCTCATGGAGAAATTTGTTTCTGGCACTTGTTGATATGCTGTTTTTGGATGCATTGTACGTGAATTGATCAATATGTGCATATATATGCTGGCAATGTCAAGCCACCCCGCAGCGTTGCTAAAGACGAGTCCAAGTGTTGTGTTGTTTGTCCTACTACTGTTTTTTAAAGATATTTTTTGACGATGTGTTAATCCAATGATTTGCCTAAATGTAAATAGGTAAATATATACACACATATATATATATATATATTGTTTTTCCCAAATCAAAGATGTCAGGGTGAAAGAATTGATCCACCTACCCTATTGGATGGTTACTGATTGATGATGGCTACGGATGGTTAACTGATGGTTCACAATGATTGCGTTGCCCTAGCCCTGCGGATCTGGTAGGCTCCAGTCATAGAGCTGTGGTCGGTGCCTAAGAGTGGCAGCATCATCTGGATGCTTCTGGGAAGTTTCCAGCAGCTCTGGTGTGGAAGGGTCAGGCTTTGGCCTGAGAATCTAGCCCTAGAATCTAGCAATGTTCTAGCTTCCATTTGAATGGTTCAAGCCAATTTCAAGCACAGTTTTCAGGGGTTCTGGCATTGTTTTAGCAAGCTGAACCACCAAGTTCTGGCATGTCCGGAGCGGGGTCCTTCGGCAGCGTGTGCGCTTCCGATGTAGAAGCTCTTAAAGATGGGTTTTCCCTCTCGTTACTTTCAACATGGGTTTTCCCTCTCGGTACTGCCAGCCGTCAGTCCGGCATTCTGGAAAGGGCTCCTGCAAGTTTCAAGATTCAGCCAGTTCCCAGCATGCTTCTTGCATGGTTGCTACAATTTGTTTATTGTGTTTGGATATTATCCAAATAGCTTCAGTATTTCAGTAGTGCTCCGCAAAAGAGAATTTTCGGCTGAGTTCAGACACGACGCCGTACAGCTGTACAGCTCTGATGGTGATTCCAGAAGTGTAGGGTTGATATCAATGCAGAACACAGGGAGAAGAGATAGTTGGTATTGATACCAAACATGTCCAAAGTATCCAAACAAAAGTCATCCTGACTGTCCCACCACACTGTTATACCAATAGATACCAAAGGTGTGCACCGTCGCTTGTTTCGCGAGGTCAGGTGGAGAACCGCCTTGGCCCAAAATGTGCATCAGCCCAGAAGCTGGGAGATGGGTCAGCGGTGAATTGCGCATGACCAGATACCTTTGGGAAAGGTAGGTGATCCAATTAAGTGGTGAGTGATCCAATTAAGTGGTGATCCTGATCCAGATACCTTTAGATGGTTAACTACATATTTGTAGGGATCCGCTCAGAGTTGGTGATCTATCATCGAGTAATTAACCGGAATAGTAAGTCAACCATGTTCCTTTTCAGCAGGTTTGATGGATTTGGTTACTAATGCCGCGATCATGTCCCAAGTATTGCTTCATGACCAATCATGGTTGGTTCATTAAAAACAGGGCAGAATTACACCAAAAGTGGTTAGATTTGGTAGATACCCTGGTTATATCTTTCGGATATAAGTGGATAGCCTGGTTACATCCAAATGAAAAAGATGTTCGTCCCCACTGCCCGGAACTGGTTGGATCTGCTAGCCATGGCTTCAGGAGACCCACCGGACCCAAGGTCGCCACTGGAATATTCCGGTAATGACCCAGGCAGCAAGGTGGCCCCTCTAGTTATGACTTGGTTTATAAAGCCCAACTTCTATCTAGTTCGGGTAGATATAACTTACATCAACTATAGTTATATTTACCCCAACTGGCAGTTACCCTAGTTATAATCCAACAACTTTAGCTGGTTAGAGACCCACCTTGTATGACCATATGGCCACACTTTGGTCAAGAGGAACAAACTACGACCCACCCATGGGCGTCGGGGAGACTGAGGCAAGTGAGCTGCGCCGTTTGGGATCCCCAGCGGGCTCAAGTCATAGGACTTTTGGATGGTTAATGATCTATACATTCACCTGCTATGACTGTAATGAATATATGTCATTCATGTACGAGTAAATATATAGATCATTCATGATGATGAATGTATATGATGTAAAGTCAATTGTATTTTATCATAGATTATGAATGACTGCAACGACCAATGATATTTTAGTTGGCTGATGGCGTGGTTGGTGGCTCCAACCTACTATGTTTGGTGACTGCAGTGATTGAAAAGCATATTGTATAGACAGTAGTAATTTGGCCATCATTGTTGACTTACTGTGATGTCTAGTGATGATCGTTGATTTATTAGTTGTTTATTCAATCTTGATTGACCTGCGAGAATTAAATATTGATCCAATATACAAGTTGTACAGGCTGCGAGAGTGGCCTGCATGATGATGCACATCATGGACAAATGGCATGGCAACTCAACATCTGCAAAAGGTAGTGGTGCTTCGGTTAGAATGTGCTGCTTCCCCACTTGGGAGTTGCATTACAGTGCTGGTTGTCAAAGCTGGACCACAGTGCACGTGAACATGGCCCCTAGTGATTCTGTTGCAACCTTCGCAACACCTCGAGAGATCGCCCGCTGAAGTTGCTTGGTTCTATCACAGTCTTGGCTGATAACTTTCCATTTTTAAATCAACATATACGCACTTCTGCGCGATCATAAAGTGCAGCAACAAAAATCACATTGAGAAGATGCATCCTGTTGATGTTCGCCCTACACTTGTTGGTCCTCTTAATGTTATGGGTCAACATGAACCAACCAATTTTGTAGGGAGAATAGCCAACAAACTCTAGGGGAAACCATGGTTCTCATTAGGGGGAACCAGGGGGACTAGCCGGGTGACCCACAGCCATCTCTCCCTACAGATCCGTTGGTTGGTGATATCACGACCCAGCTCCGTTGCTCCCAGGAGCCTGTGAAGATCTTGTTGCCGGGCGGAGTCCGGAGCTCATCCGGGAGATTTGCCCATCTGATTCGAGTAGGTTTTGGATGGGAAAGAGAAACCGCAGACTCCAAATGAATGTATAGCTGTACATACATTTACAGATTTGCATAATATATTTATATATACAGTATATAATATATACATAAATCAATAGATACATATATATATACATATTATATATATATATATATATACAGACGGGCGTACATAGATGGACGGATGGATGCATGGATAGCTAGATGGGTAGATAGACCGTGATTCAGACAGACCGACTTAAAACACTTGAACACTATTGGCGCAAGTCTTTCCCGTACTTGGCAAAACACCCATATGAGACTGAACAGTTGTCATCTATCCCGAGGAGCTTTTACAATATCGGCATTTTTCCTTGAAGCGTTACTGGAAGCAATACTAGATAGTCTCATGGCTGGGTTTGGTTGCAAACAGCCACGGAAAAAGTAGCAAATAAACAACCTGTTTTTGCACATATAGTGGTCCAGTGGTGTTGATTGCTTCTGTTGACAGATGAACTGATATTCCACTGTGGATTACGATGTTGAAGATGGATGGTAATGGTGCATACAACAGCGATGAGCCATGGCTCCAAATAATACCTTACACAAACAATTGGGTGCCACCCGAAAGTGTAGTGGCGCAGAGCACATGAAAATCTCATCTTCTCAAAATTCATGCGTGTCTATCTGAATGGGAATGTTCAGATATGTGATATACATGTGCAAAAAGTGGGCCTAATTGATGTCTCGAATTTTCATGAATGCATGGCTCTCTATGTATTTCCCTTCATTTTCATGATCTCCTTGGTGCAGGAACACAGGAAATATGATAGAGACGCTGCAAAAAGAACATACGTCATAAACAAGAATCCTCAGGATGGGCGGTGATGATGGAAGTAGGGACTATTTTGTTTAATGAGATTGTCACTAGGCGTCCGGGGTTTGCTCCTGCTCTTCACTTCGGTTTGGAAAGGTTTATCTTTTTGATGAAGTGCGTACACTCATTGTCACATATGCGTTGCCATAGTTCGGAATAGACCTACAGATTTGCTTCCACGTAAAACAGATGGCAGATTAGTTACTATCCATGCACAAAAAACACGTCCAATGTGCAGCTACAGCATGCCTCTTACTAAACCATCATACACTCACTGTTCATACAGATTCATACATAAACGCCTGGCATGCCCAAATCAACGTATCTACATACACGATACACATCCATTCCTGTATGTGCACAGTCATGCATGGTTGTTTTGCAAAAATCCAGGAACCCAACAAAAATATGCTCTTATCACTCTAATAGGTCAATATATGTTGATATTGGATGATTTGGGTGGGTCTTGTTCCTTTTATCTTTTTGAAAAACCCACCATGTATGATATGCACATAGATGTCCGTAGAACACGTGCTGGGGCGGCCTGGCAGCCGATGCGTTTCGTGAGGTCTGGCAGCCGATGGTTGTGAGTTTCAAGGTGATCTCTGGAGAGGTGGGCGGTCGCTGGTTGGAGCCAGGGGTGTAGCCCTTGGAAACGGGGGAGGCCAGGAGCGGCCCTCAGGAGTAGCCGTTCACCAAATGGTAGGTAGCTTCTAGTAAGATAGAAATGTCCACCATTTTAGATAGCTGGCTGGAAAATGGGATTCCCAACAGCGGAACGAGAACGATTGGTGGAGTATCCAGCGATGCTAGATTTCCAGAGGGTCATTGATAATGTTATGATCCACTACAAGGCTCTATAATGAGGGATTTTCACACTGCTCATCTCACTGAAGCAATCTGGTGCCCCCAGGAGATACATGTTGATCATTGTTTGGCGTTAACATCTGTGCTGTCAAAGAACTGGTTGCCAGTTTTCAAGTGCGGTTGCAACAACTTTGACACAACCTTGAGATAACTTTGGTTCCAAGCAACTATCGTGAGTATGGAAAAGTATATTTGCATGCGATCATATTTACATAGACATACAATCATAAAGAATGAATACATACAAACATTTATAGATATTATGAAACTCAAAGATAGGATTATAACACGTATCAGCTAGTTGTTTGAGTTATCCCCATGACTTCAGCAATCTACCCTACAGTTGCCGCTTGCTTGCTCTTGTTATGGATTTCATTGGCTCACGCTCAGAATGTACAAAATGAAACCGCAGGCAATGGCTGCGATGGGATGGGTTGGTGTCTATGATTGTCAGGGTGATACGCAAACATGACATCGATTATTTGATGCCATCAACGGTTGAATAGGAATGTTCTATCACTGATCGAAGCCACACGGGCATCGGAGTTACTTGTGGTTGAAATGCAAGCGAAACAGTCGTACAATAATGTTGACCCCGCATAAATAAACCGCCCCAGGTTGATTGATTGGGGTACCATTTTAGAGGAAATCCAAGGCTTTTAGGCGATACCCCCTATTAATCAACCAGGGGTTTATTAGTCCTGGGTTAACATTAATTGCGAGCCACAAAGGAGCTCATTTCCCGGTTGGTTGGTTTGTTGGCTGGCGGCTGGTTGGTTCGTTGGTTGGTTGATTTACCGTTCATCGGGACACAACCAACAATGATAGTTGGATGCCAGGACCAAAATTGATGATTGGTATCTCTAAATGCATTTGGTTAGGCTTGAACAAGCATGATAAGTCACCGTTCTAAGATAATAATAGGTGAATCACTGATAGTAATCAATAATAATCATCGAAACAAGCTATTGTCATTAGTGATTAATTCACCCCTTATCAGATAATCCATCATTTGCGTTGTAGCCATTTCGGATGGTTGTAATCAATGAATCTCCTTAGCTCCATGCAGACATCGTCCCGTGGCCCAGGAGGAGGAAATCTGCTTCCAATTAAGTGGCTTGGTGGTTAAGGGGGGTCGGCAGCTCGATGAAGTAGATGCAACAGTGTTGACCCATGCTTGTACATAGATATATGATATAAGTAAGTACATGTACCTGTCAATGGTTGATGTATGGTAATCAATAGTCAACACGCAATGGTAAATGATTCATGATGGCTACATAATGGCTTTGAAATGGCTATAAAATGGTTGTAGAGCAATGGTTACTGGGCTGGTTGCTGTTTGAGAATAGGTGTAATGACGACACTTGCATAGGGGATATACGAACTATACATTGGGGATGAGACGGGTCAATATTTAGATTCAAACAATGGTTGCGTGAAGACCCGAACAAAGACTAGTTTGGTCATTGATGGGATGTTCGCTAGGCAACCAGTGCATTGACCCAAAGCCATGTGTATGATATATCAATATTTTGCATATCTATTTAACTATATATCCATAAATCGATGAACATATATGTATATATATATATATGTTTAAGTATAAACATTTACATAGACACACCCATATATACCTTTAGTTTTTTTCCACATATTCAATTACATATTGCAGGTACAATTATATGTACATACAAAAATTATTCATAGAGTATTTGAATTTATTAATGCCTTTGTTAATCGTATGAATATTGTTCCCCTAGAACTGGCACCGGGTGTTGTTTCCCTATCAGATCTTTGGGAATGGTTGGATGTCGCATGATTGATTGATATACTGCCACTCATTGTAGCTTCCAGTTTGTTGAGAGTACCGTAGCAAATGAGGGTGGCATCAACCGCTCTATTTGGCAATGTTCGGATTTTTTTTCTTTACCAACAAGAGAGTAATGGCATGCAAAGCAGCTTGTATTCATCCACTACCAAGATGCTACTAGCACATTTGTAACCACTGATCAACTGAATTTTTAGTGGCAGGCTAATTATACGCACAGCCGCGGCTGTTCCTATCAATTGAACATTGCTCAAAGAATCAGTGAGAAACACTGGCTATACGCAGTGATTTAGGGTTTTAGGGTTTAGGTTTTCGGGTTGAGGGCTTTAGGGTTTAGGGTTTCTAGGGTTTAGGGTTTTAGCGTTTTCGGGTTTAGTGCTTAGGGCTTCTTGATTCTCAGAGTTTCAAAACAATGGGCCTGCGCAGGGTTTTGAACAGTTGACAAGACTAACTTCTGGGCAGGTCTTGTGCATCCGGGCAAACCATGGAGCCTTGCCATAATTATAGTTATAATGAGTGGTTACATCAAACTCGTCCAACTGATAAACCACTGATTGACCATATTTAGCCCTGTTCATGATGGTTAAACTGGTGTTTGTATATACACCAGCTGACCCACCAGGTGACTTCAGCAGCTGGTTTTTGCCGCTGAACCAACGCTTCGCCGTGCTGCCGGGTCCGGCGGACCAAGCATGGACACCGGCAGCAAAGAGGCCGCAGGGGTGCCACAAATTTGGTTGGAAGTAGAGAGAACATACGATATAATATCCACTTTGCAATATCCAGGGGAACCAGTACCAGGGGAACCATAACATGAACAAGTACCAGGGAAATAAGTTTGCAATAACCAACTGAACCAGGGAATAATTTGTTCAGTTTGCAAGTAACAAGTACCAGGGGATCATAATCGCCAACCTTCAATTGCCACAATCACGTGGGGTTAATGATCCGAATGATCCGGAATGATTAACAGCAACTTGCTGGGAAACCGCTAAGTAAATGGTGCTCATGATGAAGTCAACCACACCAGTTGAGCTCAGAGGATTCAAAAGTTTTGAGGTCTAGGCTTCTTTCCCTCGAGTGAGCAGTGGCACAAACAGAGCGCAATTGGTGGCGTTGTATTGGGGTTCGGCTACCACGGTGAAACTGTGTCAAATCCACCTTGCTATTTGACGAGTCGTTTGGGAGTTGAAACCACCAACAAGATGAGTGTTTTACAGTGTGTCTATAGATTTGGGAGAGCAGCTGTGCTCCCAACTCGGTTTTCTTTTCGCTAAAGTAAGCTTGAGATGGTGAAGAAAATATGAGCAAAACATCATGTTGCAGCTGCTCAATCGTGGCACCAAAGTTTCTGAGTCAGTCACCAGATTGGCGACCGGACTGATAACAATGTCAATTCCTCCTGAAATCTTTGAAACAATCACAGTAATCGGATTGATAAACCATAAATAGATTGATTTTTTTCTGAGGGAGGTACCATTTTACTGGGAAACCAAGGCTTTTGGGAGGAAGACCTAGCTTTAAAACCGATCCTGTCAGGCTCCTGCACTGTAAGTCCATCTCCGTGGCAGGGCAGCAACAGGCACCGCGGCCAAAAACGCATGGTGAAACATGGGGATTTCTCAAGTCATAGGGGACCCCCAAAATGGGTGCCGTATTTGTAAAAACGATTGGAGGTGACTCTCCTGCTCGCAGACCGGTTACCTCTTTGCATCAGCTGGGGGGTGGCCGGGACCGCAAGAAGAGGAGTGATTGATATTGGATGGTTTGGGGGTAGCCCTATGTTGAGAAACCACCACATGTCTTATGTTTGCTAGTTCGAAGGATTCGTTTACTGCTTAATATTTGAGATTGGCAACAAACATTGATCATTACAGGGCTTACCATCCACCATCATATAACTTCGACCTTGGGTGGAACTGGTTGTTGCAATTTGCTTGATTTCACAGGCTTTACAGGTTGGAACTTTAACGCAAGAGCCATGATTGAAGAAACATCTCCCATTTTGTTGGATATTCCCGTTTTGATATCCTTGCTGGTTGCTTACAAATCATCATTTGGTGGTTTTTCAAATTAGGGGTACGTACCACAAAATGCGGGTACGGTTTATTCATTAGAACATACTAGTATTGGATGCTTTGGGGGGTCCCCTATTTTGAGAAACCACCATTTCTGTTTGGTGAGAACCCGGTATCGCTGCAGTGTGCTCAGCTATGGCGAGATCGAAGACGGGTCCCAGGGCCCCGTCGCAACCACCAAGGCATCCACAAATGGTGGTGCCCCGGCCGTCCCTGACGATTTTGATTTATGTGGGGAAGTCATTATTTGTCGGGGTACGCTTTTTGTGGACAAAGCCATGCATGGTGATTATCTACAGGAATTGAAGATCGTTGATTTGAGTTGTCAAATGCCATTTTTTACCACGACTGATAGATTCTTAAGCTTCATGGAATCACGATTCAAAGCTACGACTCGAACACCGTCAGCTTGATAAGCACAGTCATCAATATGGACCAATGTGAGAAGTATTTCTATGTTAAATGGTCACTAGTTATTTGGCATTGTTTGACTAAGACCATATTTTGATGAACCACTAGTAAAACATGTCTTGCATATTTTGTATTCAAGTTTTCTGGTGCTCAGGTACCGGCAGACGGCGGTACACCATCGAAATCATCTATTCTCGATGTTAGCTTCGCCAGTTCATGCCAGGTTCTGACACAACCGCTGTGCCAGTTTCTGGTTGAAGTGTCTTTGCCATGAACATCACCTTTTCACGTGTGGTTTGATAGCTGGTTGATTTTAAGCATTTTCTATTTTTCCAAACGTAATTATTAACCAATGGTTGCTTGACCAATGATGGCTTATCAACCACTATTCCATGATATTCAGTAATGATTATGGCTTATCAACCACTACTATTGGTTGGTTGACAAGTATATTTTTCATAGGGGTGGTTCAGCCACCAAGCAGATAGTGACGTGGTTGGTTGGTTGCTCTCCCTGGGTCGGCAGGCTCTAAGCCTGGCGGCACCTTCCATGGCACTACTACTGTCGCCACAACACCTGGCACTGCTCACGCGACACCTGCGGAGATGGAGCTCGGTGCGACAGGACGGTGCTGGGGGCGCTGTTTTTTTTAATTTTGCGTTTGGATAACCAACAAGAATAGTAATTAGTTAGGATGATAACCAACAATGATTATAATTCATTTGTTTGGTTCTTTAAGTTTGTTTGTTTTTTTTAGATGTTTTATGTGTTCTTTTGGTGCTTTTTTTGTCCCGGTGAAAGACGTCTGGCAAGCAGATTGGGAGTCAAAATGCGAGCTGTTGAGCCTCCAAGACTGCATTGTATGAATGGTGAAAGAGCAGCAAAGTATGGAATTACGAAGTACTGTATGGTATATTTGGAATGTATCCTGCACGTCTTGTTCAGGCAGAGACCTATCATTGATGGTTTCCCATTAACCACCATTTACCATGATTTGACCATATTTTCTCTTCACAGGATGCCGCTCCCATCATGGAGAAGAGAGCCACTCTTAGCAGCTCTTTTGGTGGTTCTAGCGCACCTGGCATGTTTTGATGTCGCTGAGTGGAGAACCGGTCGGATCAAACCCCATCAAGCGCATGGTTTCTAAAGCATGATCAGCATGCAAGATGCAACCGCTGGAGTGAACTCGCGGAAAGTCGCTGGCATTTTTCGGATGGAGTCGCTGCTTCATTGTTTCTCCGAAAGGCTTGTTTTGGTGTTGAGCACAGCGAGCTGAGGAAATCGTGGGAGAGCCTTCCAAGCGATGGGAATTCCAAAGCCAGTATCACGTGTTCACTTGCTCCTCCCCTATTCGAGTTCAACCTTTTTTACCCTAGGCATCAACCAATCCCTGTCACCCATAGTGGTGAATCCACCCAGAGAGGGTTCTTGAATGGGAAGTGTTAGGATTAGCGGTAGGGGAGTGGCATGGGATTACCCACATGGTGGCACTGGATGTGCTGGCTCCGGAAGGTGAAATGGCTTCACCTCGAAATTGGCAATGCTCCGTGAAGTTGCACCTTCGACGCTATTGCAGGGACGCCGACATGAGGGAGCTTTAGCCTTTTGTTAACAGGAAGGGAAACATACCAGCAATAGCATACCAGCCCGTCATACCAGTTATTGTCAAAATATTACGGGTATTTCCAGTTATTGTCCCTGGCAAGGTAAACATGCGGGCATACCAGCCGTAATATACCTTGATTTTGACGCATCAATTTTCCGCCCAGCCATAGCCTGCAAAGGCATATGCCTGACCTTGGAGTGGAGCTTTGTGACGAAGATCCAGTGCCGAAGCTGCAGAGTTGATGACGGAAGCAAAAGTGAAATCGTACCACATATACAATGAGTAGTGAAATCACCTATATATATATATAACAGGCGGATACATATATATATATATATTTATATATATACAATATATGTATATTATATAACAAAAAATGGTGAGCAGTGAGAATTGTTCCCCCGCATGTTTCGAACCAAATTCTAATTACTTGGACCTCAACATCTCGAACCACGTGTTTTTTTCGAGTAAGGTAGCCAACTGATGTTTTGGGGCAACCCTGACCCCAGAGCCATCATAGCAAAGCTGTATGCGATCAAGTGTGGAGTCTGAGTCGGAGGTATCAAAGTGTTCCACTTGGATGTGCAGTTGGGCTTGGGGATGTCTTACCAGCAGAAACCTTGGAACCCCTAGAAGACAAAAACTTCAGCATTATAAATTATATAGACGCAAATAAATCAGGGGAGTTTTGATCACCTAGAATCTTATTGTCAAAGACCTCACCAGCATAAACACTGGGAAAATCTTTGACAAAAACTCCAGACATCACCTTGTCGCATCGGCAACTGATTAGGCTGATGGTGTGCATGGCTGGGGGAGCGCCAAAAGGGGTTATGCACCAAGGAACTCTCATGAATTGGATAGAAAAGGCTCTCCCACCCGAAGCTCAAAAACGACAATTTATCAGTTTATCATTGGATGATCCCAAACACACCGGATGTGATTTGTTTGGCATAGGTTTGTTACATTTCAGCCTGGTTAGAGGTGCGCTCATATTGTCAATCAACCCGTGTTGTTCATTCTGGGCTCTGACGTGCTGAGATTTTTGGACACTTGTTGCTCACAATTTTGTTTTGTTTGGTGTGTGCGCATCATTAACAGCACGGATACTTTGTTCCTGCATGGGTCGTACCAAAATTATTGCCACTTACGATTCTATGGCACCTGACTTTATCCTAAACTCCATGCAGG
Source organism: Symbiodinium kawagutii (assembly GCA_009767595.1). NCBI lineage: Eukaryota > Dinophyceae > Suessiales > Symbiodiniaceae > Symbiodinium > Symbiodinium kawagutii. The sequence continues at coordinate 16,185 of VSDK01027494.1, forward strand.
TCATGTATGGCACCTTCATGATTGGTAGTCATGTTTTCCTAAACTCCATGACTATTCCGGAAGCTACGATGGTCATCAGGAGTGGTGGTAGATGAGGGTCTCTCAAAATTTAATTTGTAAAACCATCTATTTCAGGGGTACCCCCATAAAGAACCCCCCATATCCATTCACAAATTCCAGGCCTCCGGCGTATCCCAGGGTCACCATCCAACATCCCCCACTGGACCGTTGACCTCCCACGGCACCGGCACCGGCACGGTCCCAGCCTAGGTCCTACGCGCGCGGTGTCACGTGTCGTCGGGCTTCGATTTGGACCTCCAATCGCTGAGCTTCAGCCATGACCTTCAAGGGCTCACGGTGCCTGGGCACCAGTGGTGTGATGGGGGGATTTGAGACTTGAAGATATAATGATTGATAATGATTCATATATAGATATAATATAGAGATATATGTATAGAGACATAATGATTATATCACTAGAAAGATTTAGGGAATGCCTAGTATCTATACTGAAATGCTATAATGATCTACATATCCCATATATATATATATATTTAGTAAACATGTGTCTATGTTGATACGTTTACTTGATTATAGACATTATATTTACAAATTGATTGATATGATGAGATACATACATATATATTTATATTTATTGCGAAGTCACATCAATTATTATATGTATATATATATATATATATACTCATTTGCATAGTTCATCTTAATGGAGCAGTGTGCAATATATTCGCAGATTATATTAGGGATTGGTATGATCATGTTTCAGGTGACAACCATCGCGCCATAGCTGTACATAGGCTATAACCAGGAAAACATCAACACATCATCAACAAGAACAACAACTGGCATCAATTTGAGGAGACACCATGATACTCCAGAAGCAATGGACCAATTCTGGGGCTTTGTTGATGGTGGTATCTCAAAGCTGGTGAAAATTCCCTCAGAAATCATCAAACCTTCGGGGATAGATGGGTAGGCCTCATTGGTGTGGGAAACGTGGACAGCAACATGGGTATTTCTCCAAATAGAGACCCCAAAAAAACATTGGATTATTGTTGTAAATGGTGAATCAGCTGGATGATTTGGGGACCGCTGTGACTTGAGAAACCACCACACATCACCGAGCCGTCCGAGCCGGGGAGTGGGCGTGTTCCAAGGTTTGTCTCGAGACACGACTTGGAATGTTTACAAGACGAGCTTAGCTCATCCATGTGACTGACAAGTCATATGTTCACCATACGGTGGTTTCTCAAAAAAAAGGAAGCCAAACCAACGGTTCGTTTTATAATTGTAAATGACTAAAAGTGGATGTCTTTGGGGGGTCCCCTATTGAGAAACACCCTACCAAAAAAATGTTTGAATATCAATATCAACCAACATCAGCATTTCAAGCTCACGGATGATTGTCCTACTAGTGGATGATTCATCCATGTTCTTGTCCATGGACAATCTGTTGACCACTAGTAGACTGTTGACCCAGCTAGTTGACTGTTGACCCAGCTAGTCAATCCAGCTAATCATCCAGTGAACCTCATGGATTGTTGACCCCGCTAGTTGACTGTTGATCTACAGCTCAGCTGCGCGGCCTTCAGCACAGGTCTGGGAGCCAAGCTCTGAGAGACAAGTGCTGCGAATGCCACAGAGAAGCAGCCTGGTGGTGACCTTCCCCACCATGGAGGCCATCAAGGATTGGACCCGGGGGAAGGGTTGGCTCAGATATAGCAGCTGGATAGGTTGGTTGGTTGGGTTGGATTGGGTTGGGTCTGGTTGGGTCTTGGAATTGGATTGGGTTGGGTCTGGTTGGGTTTTGGAATTGAATTTGGTTGGGCGTTTTTGGGGATCAAGAACCAGCCACCCCATTTATCGAGATGTGTCAGACTCCATGAGAATCCACTGGAGCAACGGATGCTCAACGGAAATCCCCATTAGCGCCAGAGCCATTCCACCTTAAAATAGCATAGTTACACGAAGCTACACTGCAAAGTCCACGTAAACACCACTTGGTTCAGGAGGCTTTTGTCTTGTGTCAGGTGTGATGTCTCGTCCACTGTTGTTTTTGTTGTCAACCAGTATGGCTAGTTGTGTCTTGGTGTGTTCCGCATCGTCTTGCTCGTTCGGAGTGGCCCTGTTTGCGTGTTTTGTTTGTTTGTTTGTTTGTTTGATTGTTTATTTGGTTGGTTGGTTGGTGGGTGGGTTGTTTGTTTTTGTTTGCTTGCTTGCCTGCTTGCTTTTTGTTTGTTTGTTTGCTTGTTTGTTTGTTGGTTGGTTTGTTTGCTTGCTTGTTTGTTTGTTTGTTTGCTTGCTTGTTTGTTTCTTTGTTTCTTTGTTTCTTTGTTTCTTTGTTCGTGTTTCCTTTCTTAGTTATGTTTATATTTTTGTTCGCTTTTCTTTTTTTGTGCGTATATTTTAGTTTTTCGAGCTGTCCCTTTTCCTGACAGTTTGCTTTCCGCAGGTACTTACGTCTACTGTTTCTGTCTTGTCTCTCCAACATGAAAGAAACATGAAAGTATAATTTTCACAAAGACATGTAGATGTAACATTTCCCAGTGAGTCTCTCTTGACATCACGTAGTAAGGGAATCTCACCCTCGCAAATGGACACGCATGGATCTTCTCTGGGAATGGGATAGAATTGTCTGGAAATACATAGATATCTGTATGTATATATTTATATATAGCATAGATTATGATATCAAAATTCATTACATATATTGTTATATTCTTCATAGTATACTAGATAATTATATTATGCTATACAGTTTTACCTATTACATTACATCATATCACCATACTTTATCTATGAAAAAGCTGTCGTGCCCAAGCCGACGGTTTCCATAGCTGCACATCTCGGTGGCGAACTGATCAACTGCGAACTTTCGTCACTGGATCGGGCCATCGCAAGCCTATACTCCTCGTGTCGGCCAGTTTTCATTGGGACGTTTCCAGCTTGGGGCTACCAACTTTCTTTTGTGTAATTATAAGTGAACATCGCAACAATAAACCCACAGCATCCCATGGCTATCTGGAACCTTTCTACCCACCATCCAGCAATCCCAAACCTCAACCCATCCACTCCCAGGTGCCCACCACGCCTCCCCCGGGATCCCACCAGGCATCCCACCACCCGTGGCACCGATCCCAGGAGCAGATCCACTGCCGCGGGCGCTTGGCGCCTCTGTGGCTGTCCATCGACTGCAGCAGTTTCGCCAAGATCTTGGACTTCCTGCGGGAGCTGCGGGAGGCCCATGGTCGCTGGTGGTGGCTGGTGGTCGCTGGCACCAGCAACGAATCGGCTGGGAACTCGCAGCTGGGAACGAATCAGGTTCTGTAAGGGTTACTTATAGCCAGTAATAGTGGCTAATAGTAGGAGATGAAAACGATCAACAATGGTTAAAGGACTAGTGCTTGGTTTTGAACATGTGTTCTTTTTCCACTCATGTTTGGGTGGTTGGTTGGTTGACCTATGATATTTTCATAGGGGTTGAAACCAGTAACCAGTAAATGAATGGTCAAGTGTTGGTTGAGACAATGGTGAATTGATTTTTAAGCAATAGTTCATCCAATGGTTATTTGTTTTGGTTGATGATGGTTAATGGATGGTTGATTAATGTTGATCAATGGTCAACTGTTGGAAAATGTTTGATCAATCGCTAATATTGTTTGGTTGATAATGGTCAGCAAACAACTATTGATAGGTAAAAGGAGGGACCATAGAGGAGCTTACATTAAGGAAGCACGCAAATTAGAGTTCAATCATTTTGAATTGTCATCCAACTCGTGCTTAGTACAGGTCGTTATGGGTAATGATGCGTGACAATGGTGGATCATCCAATATAAGTGACCACCATCACGGCCCATGGTTGACCATGGTTGATCGTGGTGGAAGGTAGAACTGAGAATGCATGGACAAGCTGGACCATCTATGCGATGTCACCACCATATTTTGCCAACAGGTCCCAGAGCCAGGTACCTTTTGTTGGATGATCACTTTTCATGTTTCTTCAAGTTCAAGAAACTCCTCACTTCACACACACACAATATATATTTATATATATATACATATATACATACATAATTACATGTCATTTATATTATTATTGATTATTGGTTGTCCCTTGCAAAACTGGCTGCCTCATGTAGTACTTATGCAGCGAAACACATGTTTTTGAAAAACAAAACTTGGAGGTATTGACTACGAAGATTCCCTTCAAATGTGTATGTGTGTGCCAAATGCAGCCGAGAGTTTTAGCTTCGCAGTGTTCTTGGCTACGCAAACGCTTTTCAACCCCAGTGCAAGGTATTACTGGGAAAAGGGCAACATATCTAGGTTATATCTATTCGTTTATGTTTTGTTTATCTAATTGTTTATTTTTAATTTATTTATCTATTTATTAATTATTAATTAATCTAAATATATTTCATGTGACTCTGTACTCACAGATGATCAGATCTAGATAGCAAGATTTTTCAAAACGAGTTGTTTTTCCCCCGGATAACTGGATCACCAGCGGTCGGGACCGGGTCGGACACAGCTGTCGCTGCCAGGCCTTTGCTGCCGTGGAAGGGAAGGAGGACGTCACGATGCCAACGGTGAGTCCCGACTCTCTGGGACGCTGATCTGGTATGCGCTGTGCCGATGCGTTGCTTTAACGAGATAGGGGGTTTTGAAATGGGGGTAGCCCACAAATGGTTGGTTTGCTATTGAAAATGCCTATTCATTGATGATTAGGGGGTACCATTATGCTGAGAAACAACCATTTGAGTAAGGTTCGGTTGCATTTGAGTATTGCTAATTCAGTATGTGTCTGCATTTGTTAATCTCGAAGCAGGTGATGATTGAACGCTTCTTCTTTGAGATTGCACTGCGATGGCCTAATGACCGCCAGAGGTTCTGGCTTATATTGTGCAATGGCCTTAAGCAGTTCTTTCTCATATTATGGTTCTGTTTACTTCCTCCAGCTGTGTGCTGTTGTGTCCATTCCAACAGCTGCCTGCAGCCATCGATGGTAAGAATGGCTGCTCCGAGTGCAAATTTCAGTACCTTTATGTGGGAATATGGATGTGTCCTAGTGGCTCGATGCTATCAGCATTGATCGTAACTCGTCCAGTGGTGGGCTTTTCCAGGCACCATGGCAGGTGGCCATCAGCTAACAAAGAGCTGTCTACATCTTAAGACCATCATTGATTCCCTGGATGGAGGACCAACATGGACCAACACATACCACCCATCCAACAGAAAACCACAGATTTCTGATGCTCTCCACGAGATCCAGTGTTTGTGATCGAGGATTGCTGGGAGATTGGGAGAACTGCCTTCAGAACGTGGATCTGCACTTCACCTGCTCTCGACTTTCTTTCTTCCTGCCGAGCTCGTGCACGCAAGATCCCAAAGGCAGGGAGGGGTTTAGAGGTTTTGAGGGCCTAACCCATGCTTTTCTGCTAGTTTGCAGCACTGGGCCATGCAATCAATCAGAATGATAATAGTATACCCATGTATACCCTGTTTTATACATGTACGGTACTAGATATGTCATCTTTGATCATATATCTCTCTATACGTATGTTTAAATTACGTACATTATATTGCGTACACATACGCATATTTGTTTTGCCTACCTGCATGTTCACAAGCATATACCTTTGTATTGGTCAATGCAGCTTTGATTGCACATGTACACATGTGCTTTAAGTGTCATTTGGATGTGGGTACAACCCTTGATGGTACCTTATTGTGAACTGCAAACCTCCTGAAAAAAATAGGACTATATATAGATATATACATATATATATATACATATGTATTTGTCAATTTGTTTGACTGTTTGTTTGTTCCTCTATCTACCGACGTATCAACCTGTTTGTCTATTTACCCTCGTGCATCGCTACCACCACTATCAGCCTTGGTGCTGATCCTGGGGCCAGCACTGAGCTTGTCCCTCTAGTGCCGACCCTTTGACCCCATTGAGCCTTGACACCACTCCTGGCACTCCCTCAGCACCGCTGAAGCATGAAATGATTGCTAGCAAGATTTGCCATTGCGCCCCCATTGCAGAAAGGTCAAAAGGCATCACTAAGGCATGATTTTTCAACAACGCTTTGCCAATGGGAAATGGCCAATGCAGTGGCACTGTAGACATGACTTTGTCTATCCCCTGTCCTGGAATGTTCAAATATTCACAATTTAAGCATGTGATGACGCGGACTCACACTCATTCAGATTTTTTGGAAGTTTAGGATCCAAACTTTCCTGATAAGTTTGTCTAGTGATTTGCATGCTTTTTCCAGCTCATCCCCAGTGCATTCACATGTTGTTGGATTCTGTGGAAAATTTGGCGCGTAAACGGCATTCTACAGGTTTGGGCGGCACACTGCTACTTTTGGTTAGTTTATGTGCCCGTGGCCTTTACAAATCATGTTGTTCTTTAGATTCTGAGTAAAGGTACTTTGATTCACCACACGAATCAATCACTCCAACTAGACTGTTCCCATTTCTCTCATGGTCCACTCTAGCATCTATTGCCCGTAAATCAACCACAATTAAGTAACCCTGCAACCATCTCAGCAGGGTTGATGCTGGTTACAATGGCCCCTCGTTGTTTCATGATTACCGTGATTGCCGATAAACCTCAACAAACCATTCAAAACAATGCACGAACCACAACCAATACAGCAGAATCCACCAACTCACCACCAGGTGCTGGTCCCCAGGTCCTCCCCCAGCAGCTCCCAGCAGCCCCGTAGGGATCTTCCTCAGCTGCGCCCTGGAGCTCTCCCTGCGGCAGCTGCGGCTCCGCTTGTCCCTGCGGAAGCTCTTCGCCGCCGAGACCTCGCAGAGCAGTTCCGTAGCCAACAAGGCGCGGCCATCGCCGGTGCCGCTGCGGGGAGGTGGCGACGAGTGCTGGGTCCTCTGGGATGCTTCAACGGAGTTAATAGTGGGAGATAGTCGGGTTTATGTTGGTGAATCATGGATGCAAAATGGATATACCAACTCTATGGTTATACCAACTCAATGGTTATGCCAACTGAATGGGATAACTCAAAGGTTAACGCAATAGTGGGATATTATAAGGTTAATGTTGGTGAATAGTGGATATACCAACTCTATGGTTTAGCATCCAGCTTAATACAATGGTTTTTATATGTTTATAGATTGAAAAATGGTTTTGTGGGCTCAATGAGATAGGGATTGTAATGGTTAATCATAGGGAATAATAAGCAACAATGAGATCAATTATAATAGAGGATATACATACCAACTATGTGGTGCATAGTAGTGGTTAAGAATGGTTTATCGTAGGGGAAATCATAGGCGATAAGCAGCAACAAGAATGGTTAAACAACCACTAGATAGTGGTTTCTGAAGCCACTTTGGGGACCCTAAAGCTATGGTTGGTTGATTGCTGTGAATGGTCAATGTGCGTCCCCTATTTTGAGAAACACCATGGGATGTCATGATGTTCACAGCATCAAAGAAGAAATGCTGATAGTCTTGATAATTCGCATTGGTTAAATAATTTCAGAGATATGAAACTGTCACTGTAAATGCCAGACCATATATTCAATGGTCATACTTAGTACAACAATGCTTTAAAGTAGCCATTGTATGAAACTGATCTCATTTGTAACTGTTAGTTAATCAATTCGTCAACTGCGAAGTTTAATGCCACTATAAATGCCACTGTTAATGATTATCATTTCTTATTCGCAACTGGTCGGTTGACCACTATTTTTCAAAGGGTTGAAACCACAAACCAGTCAACCATTAGCTAAACCAATCAGTAAGTAACTATTAACCAACCATTAACCAACCATTAACCAACTATGAACCAACCATTAACCAACTATTGATCAACCATTTCCCACATTGCATCGCGTGGTCTCTGCAGGTGGATGGGTCGATCCTTCACCCCATGCGCTGCCACATGGACGTCCAGCTGTGCACGGAACCTGCGTCCATCACCGGGCGCTTGGAAGTGGCGCCCATCTCCGTGCCTCGACGCGAATCCCCAATCGTCGTGCCTCACTAGGGGCGCTCATCGGTGGAATTTCACAGGAGACGAATGGTTCAACAATAAGGGTTAACAATGAGATTCATTTAATTCATAATGGGTTTATAGTTTATATTGCAATTTGTTTACATCCCGAATAAACATTAGGGTTTACATCCATTTAAAAATAGTATGAAATGTTCTGTGAATGGTTAACAATACACTTTGCATCCCCAAGCAGTATAACAGAACATTGGGGTTTACATATGTTTATTCATGTGATTATTGTCTAAACATAATGAGATGATTGCCAATTTACAGCCATTTATATATATATATATATACATACAACAATAGGATTCACAATTTGCAACGGGTATAGAATGCAAACTGTTAATATTCCAAAAGATCATGAAATTATACATGATATTTCAAAATTTACAGACGATAAACTATGCTATATGATCATGCATGATATTTATCGTACTATATCTACTTGAATCAACTTGACATTAATATGGCTGTGGGTCAAAACCCCGTACCCCTGGTTCCCGCATCATCAACCATTGTTTTCCCTAGAGTTTGTTGGTTATTATCCCCCATGAAATTGGTTGGTTAACTGCTTGACCCATAGCCATATCTACCATTCGTATCGTTCGTCAACTCCATTGAATCAACCACAGCTGGAAGGGCACCTGCTGCGCAGGTGTCGCTGAAGACCGAGCACGTGCCACTCTTCTTGAGGCCGAGAACGGGTGATCACCGGCTTGGTCGAGGCGGAAATCTTCGTTGGAAACCCTTATTTGAACCCTCCAAGTGTAGGGGTTTCCTATGTTTTAACCATCAAGTGTAGGGGTTTCCTACAGTTATAGGAGTTTAATCTATAGAAAATCAAGGGGTTTCCTTAAATGTTTCCCATGAACCAACCATGTGATCATGTGGCAAGTACACAGCAAGAACATAGCGCAGTTGCTATCCTTGGGGAAATTTCTAGGTATAGGTTGTTGAGGGTACAGCCACTTTTCAATTCCCTAGTTGGTGGATGTGGGTGGTGCATACCCCCACTTCAAATCGCAGGTAGCAAGCATTAAACCAAGGGAGAATTGCCATTCATGTTGGTAGCCATTGACATCCATGACCATAATTTGTTGAATCAAACCGATGTATATTGCTATATGGTGGTTTCTTCAAATGGGGGTACCCCCAAATCACCCAGTTTATTAGCCATTTGTAGTAATCAACCATCAATTTTTTGGGACCCCTATTTCAACAAAGCCCCATATCACCCCATCATTGATGGTTCCTCACGAGCTATTCATGGTTGGTGCTTTATGAACTGAAAGATGTCCTCTTGTTATCCTTTCATCAACCATTCTTAGTTGGTTGTTGTACGATTAACCCCTGTCGTCAACCATTCTGAGTGGTTTAATGTTGATTACGATTGGTGATTGTTGGTTATTTCACCCTATCATCAACAATTGCCCCCTATCATCAGCCATCATCCGTGGTAGCTTCAACCAACCAACTCCATTGTCTGCGCTGCGGACAGGACCTTGCGCTACCTGGAAGTCTTGGATGAGGAATTGGCCGGTTTCGGAGGTGCGCAAGCGCGGGGGCGGAGCCACTGGTGAGCCACAGGAATTGAGTGAAGGTAACCAGCCATGAAGCAGGTCATTTGGGGCAGGATGATTGACCAAAGATTGAAGGCTCCGGTGGGGGCAAGGCTTGAAGTCAAAATCAATAAAGAAAATAAAGCCTTGGGGGATAGGAAGGACCACTGAACTAGACCCATAGGGTGAACCCCTGGTTTATTCAGAGAGGCTACCCTCCAAAAAGTGAATGAATTTCTGCTTGATTGATGGGAAGGTTACCTCCAAAAAACTATCGAAAAGTGATGGTTTCCTCAAAGCCGGTCCCGTTTCTTATGGATGTAACTCTCCTGTGGTCAAGTGCTTTCAGCCAACCTATGGGCGCACTATGTAGAGATCCGAACACAAAAGCCATTGTACTGCACCCAACTCATATCCTCAAGTTGTGAATATGATTAGCACTTTGCCAGATGTGTTGAAGATTGTTGAAGTATGTTGAAGTATGTTGAAGTGCATCCTGATTTGGTCACAATAACACAGTGTTGGGTGCGTCATATTGGGCGTGCCCTCTTCGTGGTGGTAAGGCGGACCATTCACAATGGTGGATGCCTAATGATGGACTGACGAGTCTAGTTATGTCATGTTATGCCTAGGTGCTGACTTTCAGCATGACTAGAGTGGATCGCAAGGTTCAACAAGTCTCCTATTGATGCTCAAAACTCAAAACCAGCCCCCAAGAAATGGCTGGTGGTGTTTCATGATGGATCGACATTCACTGATACGTTTGATTCATATTGATTGATAGTTAATGGTTGATCAGGTCTTGATTGATACAGAACTTGTAAATGATAAATAGTTGTTTCATGACGGCTAGCAATGCTTGATTTATGTTGACATAAACAATGAGATTGTGGTCGCAATTTTGCCGCCCCGTGCAACCATAGACCTGTCCTCCATTTCCAACGTGTTTGTTTCATATTTACTCTGACGGATTGCTGAGGTTTTTGATTGGTTGTAGTCATAATTATATTGCTTTGTTGCTTGTTTGGTTCGTTGCTTGTTTGGTACAGCACACAATCTGGGCATCTCACACTTGCAGCCACTTTCAGTGGCTGATGACTGCTGAGGATGGTTGAGGTCATAGATGCTTAATTAATGTCTTCACAGGGGATAATGACCATAACCAACAGTCATCACCATGGATTGATTCTTCAGAGTTCGGACTGCCATTCCCACTGCTGGTTCAGATCCCCAACCTGTGAGCAACCCAATAACTTTAGTTCATGGTCAAAACCCAGGTTTTCCACAGTAGATCTTCCCTGTAACTGGTGGTTCAAACCCAGGTTTTGCAGCAGATTTTCCATGGAACTGGTGGTAAAAACGAGGTTTCCCAGTAGATTTTCCCTGGAACGGATGGTAAAAACCAAGTTTTCCAGTAGATTTTCCCCTCATCTCCAAGCACCACCCGGTGGTTCAGGAGAATATCCGGACTGGATCACCAATTGCAGCTCACCCCCGCGCGGTCGGCCCAACTACCTACGACGTGCCAGCACTGAGCACCTCTGCTGCGAGTGCGGCACGGTGGAGCCGATGAGATCTCAACCCGAATTAGTTGGTTGTGTAGGGGAACCATAGGATTTTCTATGGTTTTGTAGGGAAGCTATAGGATTTTCTATGGTTTTGTAGG